>CM060975.1:62059593-62659593 GCA_030765065.1 Deroplatys truncata | reverse complement strand
AAATAACATTAAACCACCTTCAAAATTGATAACTGAGAGCCCTTACCTACTAGTATAACAAATCTTATATCAACACCCATTTACAAAGGTGATCTAGTAAGTAGATAAGCAGCAGGATATACCAAATAAACGTCATTAGAAAGCAATGGAAGAGTTACACCTAGCACCTGTAGATAATTGATCCCACACAACATTACCAGAAAAAGCAGATAAATCATCTGGATCCCATGTGTGGAAATAGAACCTCAAACGCCATGTGTCACTGTCGTCCAAACGGAAGAGATCTTTAGGTAGTCCATGGAAACTTTGCATTGAAATTTCAACTCTGTAATCGTTACAAGCCATAGGGCCTAATACTATAAAGGAAGAAAAAGAACAAGAAGATACAATAAATATGTTACCAATTCAGCAGTATTTCCCGACTCCTAAGCTACCTAGGCATTTTTCTGCATAATCGCCATCGCTTTTCAAGCACCTTTTGTTACCATGGCGTTGGCTTTTCAATACCATATGTCGTATTTACGCAGCAATGTGTTTACTGCGGTTTTTACTTGTTCATCATTTTCAAATCGTTGACCTCCGAGTGCTTCTTGAGTTCAGGGAAAATATGGGAATCACTAGGAGCAAGATAAGGAGAGTAGGGTGGGTGTCAGAGCATTTCACATTTGTATGTTGTCAGGATATCTTAGAATGTTTCAGATAAATGTGGGCAAGATTGCTTTGCATTAGGACAACCTTGCGAAGTAAAGGTCCGAGGAATTTTCGTTTAATCGTGACTTTTTAAGTTGTCACAGTTTCTGAGAGGCAAGTAGTTAGTAAAGCTCCGTGACAGCCCCAAAACACCATACATAAATTTTCATGCTGAGTGCATGATCATGGCTTCTTCTGGAAGCAACTTCTCCTGTTCTCTTCCAAACCTTGCTTTGGCATCACTTCTCGAGCTGAATATTTTTACTTTCTCTACTACGTAGAGTAAGTAGGGAAAGTATTGTATTCCACCCAAAAATTCGATACCGAGATTTCACCGGAAATATATGTTTTGAGACCCCTGAATCCAAAAAAAGCATTTTTGAAAACATGTCCGTGTGTGTGTGTGTGCGTGTCTGTGACCAGCATAACTCAGAAATGAATAGTCGGATAAACACAAGACTTGGTACTTAGGTTCAGTATCTTCCAGAGATGCGACACGAAGGTTTTCAAGAAAATCCCCCACCCCAGATTACCCTTTACATGGAACATTTTTCGAAAATTTTAATTTTCTCAAAAATGGCTCTAACGATTTCGATTAAAATATCATATGTTTAAGATATTTTCATGACAAATGTAATGTATATCTCGAATTTTCTGGGAATGTCTCCAAAAGTATTGTTCATTGTGAACGACTTTTGCATAACTGGTAAACCATAAGAGGTAGACAGAATTGTACTACACAAAAAATGTAGATCGCGTTAAAATACACAATTTATGTCATATACATTTTTTGTTGAGTGAATTATTTTCGAGATATTGCTTGTTATTCCCTTAAATTTTTCAATACTTGTTCAAATGGGAATTCTTTATTCATTTTTTTTTGTCTTGGATATGCAAAGAGTATTAATCTGTGGCAAAGAGAATGGTGCTGCACCTAGCAACTAGCTATTTAGAGACATGTATGTGCTTAAAGGCTACTGTATTTCTATATTGCCCTTGTAAATATATATTCCCCTTACATCTACAATAAAATCAGCAATAAGATAGAGTCTGCAAATGTTTATCTCGATTAACATGAAGTAGATGGGCGTTTGTAAAAATAGTTTGTACAAGAGTAGAGAAAGTCATGTGAGTGTAATACATCAGATTTTTTTTAATAGTGTTAACGCCCGTTCTTACTACATACAACACTACCGGCGGTGAACACTGATGACACATGAAATAAAATTATATCTGGTAAAAGAAATTTGGAAAGAAACATACCAGGCCTAAGTTTAAGGTACCTCCCCAGCATTTACCAGTTATAACTGATGAGAAAGCTGGAAAAACCCTCACTCAGGGAGGACGGTCCTGGCAGGATTTGAACCGCAGACTTCCCGTTCACGAATCCATACCTTAATGACGTCTGCTACCCGTGAGCATCACCAGCATCAACCAGTGTTGTCAACCGCGGCAGAATCCAGATTCGTTAGCAGAAAACTTTAGGCAGAATACTAATGTTGCAGAATTTCACGATTTCGAAACGACTTTTTCCTTGTTTCAAAATAAGTGACCATACCTTCAAAATGTTTCATGCTTGAATTAACCATTCTTATATCCGCGGCCGCAACTATACACAATGAATCATATATATTAAAATGTAGCGGAATAACGGCTCTAATAGTAATAGAATTTGAAGGATGTGGTAACGGACTCTCACTGTTAGATATTGGCGAAGCTACCAGCAACACTGCTTTTATCAGTAGATCTCCCTCTCTTTGGAGCATAACTAAAAAGTATAAGCAGAGTTCACACGGTGTGGAGTACTTTGCATATACCACTTCCTGGGGGCGGACTTTTCCGATGGATGAACGTGCAATTTCAGTTCCAGGAAGTAGACGCAAAAGAACTTCGCTAAATGTAGCACAACGATCCTCTTCGACAATGTTGCGAATTGCAAAAGAATCATTGTTGTCAGTCGGTGTTATTGCTCGTCATGCATATTTTGAAGTCCTTCCATGAACCATGCACGACCATTGACAAATACGCGTGCCCTGAAGGTTTCAGCACCTAAACTATGTTCATCAAAAGTCAAAATAAGCATAAATAAAACCTCGTGCGTTTTGACCGCAGCGCGCCTTCTTCACGGTTTGCTGGATGCTTCCACCCTCTAGATAGTTCCTTGAAAAGTGTTACTAAATACTAAGGTTTGAAGCTCACTTAATTTCATAAAGCACAAACTATTGAGTACTAAGCATAGTTCAAGTCAATATGTTAAATGATAAATAAATTAATTTGTAACTAGCGTTACTCAATTTGTAACGACGCTGATTGGTTGCTGGAACTGGTTGGGGAAGGAGGAAAAAGCAAAACAGTATGTATAACATGGCGGAAATAACCGGTGTTGTTAAACATAAGCGCGGAAAGCCTTTACATAGTGGTGAGAAGACAATAGTTTTGAACGTGTACAACAAGTTCTGCGAGAAATATCCAGAACTTGCTATCGATGATGTGGTGAAATTAACATCTGAGTTTACTGGTGTGTCAATTTCAAGTGTTTACAGTGCACGCAAAGAAAAATCCACAGTTGGTGAGGTTAGAACTCCTGGCAAGAAGAGACCACATGCGAGACGACTGCTGGATGTTGTTTGTGATGAGTTTGTGAGGTCAGCAATCCGCAGAAAAGTTCACCAGTTCTTTATTAACAATGAACCCCCACCTTAAACAAAGTGCTGTTTGCAGTTAACTCTGATCCGGACCTCCCAAACTTAAAACGAACCTCCCTCCACAAGTTGCTCCTGGAGATAGGTTTCGAGTTTGTCAGCAGGAAAAGAAAAAGTATTATTGTGGACAGAAATGACATTATTTTATGGCGTAGAGATTTTCTCCGTAGAATAAAAGAACACAGAGACGTCCGACCTGGAGGGCATTCAACCAATGTCAAGCTCAGGTTAGACGAATAGAGATGACGTAAGTAAATAACAATTTCTGTTACTAGCGTGCTGTATGTTATTTAGAGTGAATAAATATTCCTAGTGGTGAAAAACTCATATAACAGTTACCGTATGGGTAAATGTGTTCAATAAACTGAACATAATTAACTAGTGATACCTGATGGAGGGTGGGCGTAACATCATTTGGAGCGCACATGGCCGCGGAGTGATACAAACCGGTGATTTGTTTATGCCTACTTTATTCTTCTGGTGTACAGAGTTTACGTTACAGTTACAGTTACAATGATAGTAAGTACATGCCTTATCATAAGAGATGTTGGAAACATCCTCCATCCAAACATTTCTGAGATCTCCCAAATGCTCGTGCATCCTTCTCCATGAACAGAGAATTGCTCAGGATGGATATTCGCAGTAGGAGGTTTGTTTTTTGCGGTTAAAAACGCATGGCTACCCCCAGTTCACGCTTCATAGTGGCACCGCTATGGTGTCTGATTAACCATTACCAACATAATGCTGTTATTTAATGAAACTAATTCACGGCTACCAACACGCTATAATGAAATTTCTCAACTCAGAAAATGATTCTCGCTATTTGTTTTTCAGAGACTATTCCCTTCATACGCGGTGTATTTGTTATTGACTAATCACTAGGGCCCGGATTTTGAGGTTTTAACCTATAGTTTTCCTCACTATTTAATTAACACATTTCAAGATATATATTCGTTTCACACTTCCTGGAGCAGAATATGTGAATTTCCTTACACCTAAAAAAACCTAAATAGCTGTTTTCCCTTTTTCGAAATGAAGAATGTTACTACATTAAATGCAGTACACGTGACGTGGTGACACCTGGAGGCAGCTGATAGAAGATCAGGAGGAGCGCAACCTGCGTAACGGGATCACCTCCAATCGTTCACCGAGAGTACTTTTCTAATGTAATTGTTGTATAGTGAAACAATGCCTTAATCACATTTATTAAGAGTGGATTGCTGCAGATCTACTTGTAACTTTTGTTAGTGACAGACAGTGCTGCGTACATGTTGAAGGCCGAAGGGGGTTCTACAGTTCTTCCACCCGACCATGCTACATTTTACATGCTTGGCTCACGACTGCACCGCCTTACGAAGGAGATTAGAAGCCATTTCGATGACGTGACCAGCCTGATATCTTTGGTCAAGAAGGTTTTCTTAAAAGCCCCAACACGTATACAATTGTACAAAAAGAAGGTACCAGCAATCTCTCTTCCACCTGAGCCGATACTTACCCGCTGGGGAACTTGGCTGCCTGCTGCCATTTACTATGTCGAGCACTTAAAATACATTAAAAATGTCAATGATTTGGATGAAACAGAAGCTTCCCCCATTGCCAAGGCTAAGAAATCACTCGAATATTCCACTCTTGCCGTTTTCCTTGTGTACATTAAGATACATTTTTGTTTTATACCAGAAGTTATTCTCCGGTTGGAAACCACAAATTTGCCGCCGAAAGATGCTCTAGATATTATTAGCAATGTTTCCACTATGACGCAGGTAATTCTTTCAGCCCCACGATTAGGCGCAATATGACGCAGCCACGCTACGTCCTCCAACAATGAAGCAATACCTTTGCCTCACGGTTGCTGCTTGTCTCCTCCTAGATGGTTCTTCTTTTGCCACGGCTGCTCCAGCATGAAACCTTAACCTCAGGGTATGCGTGGGTGTGTACAGAGAAACACACAAGCGCTGTCTTGGAACACTTTTATTCACTATTTAAAATAATACTGCGGTTTGCCGATCGCTATTAAATGCATACGAAGTTACGTTGTCTTTACCAAGACCGAAGAATTATTAACTACGGCTAAGCGTTCTTCCCTCTAGCATGTTCGCCGCCAATGTTCACAACCCGACGAGAATGACGTCCCGTCCTCGCCAGGCACTCAGGACAGACTGACTTACCCACGCTACTACAAGGAAAACCAACACCTAAACGTCCCCTCTATCCCCTCAAACTTAGCGTCATAATGCTTAGAGTGGCCTTCAACAGGCTAAGTGCAGCTGCACTCGTCTGGTACCAGGAAAAACTTGCTTCAATGGTATTTACCCTTTCTACCTGAGGCTGGTCCCTAATTAACAAAACTGTGCCTGTCTTGTCTTTCTGTCGCTTTTACAGTCAACATTTTCACAATGCTTCTCCTTTTTATACATACACTGATTTTAAATATATTATCACTTATTTTATATCGCTATCCTTCTTAGAATATTATGATAATTATTGCCTTTATAATTTCGGCTTCAACTAAAAACGTACCTGGACAGGGGTGTTGCATTTGCAGAAGATTCTTCAACGAAATCCTGTTTCTGAAGATATGAAAATCAATTCAGTATTGCAGGGAGAAAAGTATACAGGAAAACTACCCTTAGAACCTGCTGCATTGGCATCGATGTTATACGCTCCAATGACGTCATGTTCCGTTGAAAGAACCTTTTCTACATGCAATGAGGTGTTGCGTGATAATAGGAAAACTTTTACGCCAGAAAATTTGAGAATGTATGTAACTATTTACAGTATGCCAAAAAATAAATCTTACAACTAAGTACCAGAAAAGCAAAATTATTGATATCCGTATTGATCCACGAAGCAAAGCATAAAAAAACTATTTTAATCAAGAAAACCTATAAACCCTATTTTAAACATATAAGAAATCTTAAATGAAGGTTTATTTCACTCACAGTCCTATCATATGCTTGCAAGGATGCGATTCCATCAAGTAATGACTCAGCTCGTTACTGAACCGTAGTAGTATCAGCATGCAGTGAAACGTCGTTCATCTCGATAGCACTATCAAACGTGATTGGAATTGGAAAACAAGAGCAAGAATTAAAAAAAATCTGATGTGTTACACTCACATGACTTTCTCTACTCTTGTACAAACTATTTTTACAAACGCTTATTCTCCATATGTTTCATGTTAATCGAGATATCGAGATGTCAATTTTATTGATAATTTTCTTGTAGATGCAACGGGAATATGGTAGGTTATAAGCGATAGTCAAATATTTTAAGAACTGGTTGCTATGTGGAGCATTCCATTCTCTTTGCATGTCCAGGACATAAAAAAATGAATAACGAATTTGAGAAAAAGTATAAGTATTGGAAAATTTAAGGGAATAACAAGCAATAACTCGCAAACGGTTCACTCAACAAAAGAAATGTATATGACATAAATTGTGTATTTTAACGCGATCTACATTTTTTGAGCAGTAAAATTTTGTCTATCTCTTATGGTTTACCAGTTATGCAAAAGTCGTTCACAATGAAGAATACTTTTGGAGACATTCTCAGAAAATTCAAGATATATATTTCATTTCTCATGAAAATATCTTAAACATATGATATTTTAATCAATCGTTAGAGCCATTTTTGAGAAAATTAAAGTTTTCGAAAAATGTTCCATAGGGTACTCTGAGGTGGGGGGATTTTCTTGAAAACTTTCGTAACGCATCTCTGGAAGATACTGAACCTAAATACCACGTTTGGTATTTATCCGACTGTTCGTTTCTGAGTTATGCTGTTCACAGACAGACACACAGACACACACACGGACATGTTTCCAAAAATGCTTTTTTTGGATTCAGGGAGTCTCAAAACATGTATTTCCGGTGAAATCTCGGTATAGAATTTTTGGATGGAATACAATACTTCCCCTACTTACTATACGTAGTAGAGAAAGTAAAAATAACTGGTCACGCGAACGCATCTTCACTGAAGCCATATCTGCAGATAAATCAACAGAACCCTTCATCACGTATGGAGAAAATACGAATTTCTGCTACCTCTACACTCACTTCAGTCTAATCTACTTTAGTTTCCATTGCCGAAAATCAGCAGATTCCTTCAACTTTGAAAATTGTGTTTTAATCAATGCGCATTTAAATAGTGTCAGTTTTCAAATAAACAATTCTCTTAAAACGTTGTCTTTATTGTCTTTTATTTTAACTTATCTTAATCTTGAGGTTAACGATTTTGTTATTCCCACTATTGGTAGCATTGGTTTCGCAACACATTCAATTGATTCCATGCAAATTGTTTAATGTTTACAAATTATGCTGTAAGCTGTGACGGATTGCTTACGTAATTACAAAATTAAAATCTTGCATATAATTGGAAGGACTGAAGACATACATTTTACTTTATTTCAAAGTCATATTATACATGGGATCCATCAATGGGGTAATAACACCCATGCCAAAGAAATATTGTTGTGCCAAAACTGAGTTATCAGGATTTTGCGAAGAAAGAAGCTATACGAACATTGCAAACCACTATTTTATATTTTGATATATGTACATGCCCATCTGTATCAATATGATTGAAGACTAGATACTTATAGTGTTGATACTACAAATAAACGTAAGTAAATATATCTAATTGTAGACTTGTCTTCACCAGTTAGACTTATTTTAAAAGTATAATAAATCAGAAATGGAATTTAGGTCATTGAGTATGATGGTTTTTAAACGAAAGCTTTTTAATTGACTAGTTGAAAGGCCATTTTATTCAATTTATGAGTTTAGTATAATTGTATAATTATATATATATATATATAATTATACAATTATATATGCGTGTGTGTATTTGACAATGTCCTATTCTTGTACATGATTTTGGAAAAATAAAAGTGATTTGATTTATTCATTCATTTACTATGCTATGATCTGACGCAATGGTGATTTGATTTTAAACAACACAAGTAAGAAAGTAGTTTTAGATCCTTTGCGTTTAATTTGTGGAATAATCTTCGCATTCGCGAATCTATCAATAGTCTTAACCTCTCGTGGGGTTACTTATGATAAAGCATAGGGAAACTTAATTATTGGGTGACCCAGTTTGCAGATTACATCAATTCCTGTCAAATTAATATGTGATGCGAGGACCTCTTAGAAGAATGTAGCAAGTAGATCATCTAGCAAGATAGTAAACGCCGTCCAGCGGTATTTAAGGACCTTAACCATGGTGAATAAGGCCAGGACTTAGGACGTACAGTGCAATGACAATGCCCGTTTACTCTACTTCTTCTTAGTGTCAGAAAACCGAACGGTTAATTTACAATCATTCATTCATTCATTATCTGTTTACCCTCCTCTTATGTAGGACTTACACCCCCCAGGACTTACAAGCGGGTGCCTGGTGTCAGAGGCCCGTCGAGGAGCAGACGCTCATGGATCAGACAGAGCATCCAGGATGGGTGATCAGCCCGATGCCTGGTATGGGATGAAGGAAGTAGATGCAACGAAATGTTGGTGAAATGGATGAAAGGAAAGGTGATGATGGAGCAGTTGGTGGAATGAATGGCGGGGGAAACCGGAGAACCCGGAGAAAACCCGCCCAGACGCCGCTTTGTCCACCACAAATCCCACATGCAGGTCCCTGGGATTGAACCCGGGCCGCCTCGGTGGGAGGCGAGCGGCTAACCACTCGGCCACGGCGCCGCCTAATTTACAATCAAACAATGTAAAATAATGGGCTAAACTATCTTAGTTGTTCACGTTTTGGAGTTAATAAGCGGCTCAACTCAGCAGTAACTACCACTAACTACTATAATTATGTCTAACTAATCATAAAAGCAATTAAGTTGTACAGAAGTCGCTCAGAGCTTAAGTATGGGTGCTGAAATTACCATCTAACTTATTCCAATTGAATCTGTGAATAAACTATACCATGAGGTGACCAGATATTTTTAGATTATCTACCACCTACCTACAGTAACCAGAGGAAATATTGTATTTCACCATAAAATTTAACTGTATTTTCGCCAAAAATACAGTTTTAAGTTCCCAAGAATAAAAACTTTTTAGAAAATGTTTCGCTTGAGAGAGAGAGAGAGAGGGAGGGAGAGAGAAGAAAAGCATTACTAAAAAATATTTCAACTGCTATATTCACATGACTTTCTCTATTCTTCCACAAACTAAGCTTAGAAAAGCTTATTCTTCTATCTGCTTCATGTAAATCGATATGAACATTTGCATCCCGTATATCCAGGATGAGCCAAAAAAACTACGAACCGCCTACGCGGTGTTTTTCCTGTCCGCATCCTCGGCGCTCGTTGCCGTCTGCCGCTATCATAGAAAGGCGCGGATGAAATCATACAACATTTTTAAAACTGCTTTTAAAGGCTTTACTTACCAACTTTATGAAAGGAAATGCTGAAACTGGCACCTCTTTAGGAAACTATCCATACGTTTTCTTTGCATGACCACCAGAAGAAAAACATAGCGACTTTTAAGTGTTAAGATTTAAGAATTTAAAAATTCAAGCCATGACAAAGAATATCTCCGAAATGGTTAACGCCATAAAAAATGTCATTATACGTAAACTGTGTGCTTTAACGAGATCTACATTTTTTGTGTAGTAACATTCTGTCTACCTCTTAGGGTTTACCAGTTATACAAAAATCACTCAGAATAAAATGTACTTCACAGAATAGTATTGGAAAACTCGAGATATGCATTTTATATGTCATGAAAACATCTCATTTATGTAGTATTCTAGTTAAAATCAATACAACCAATTTTGAGAAATAAAAATTAACGAATATTCTCCATATAAGGGATAGTTTGATGTGGGAGGAGCTTTTGATGAAAATCATGTCGAATCCTTAAAAGATGGTGAACTTAAATACCAAGGTTGGTATTTAACCGATTTTTCGTTTTTAGCCATGTTGTTTACACACACACACACACCACAAAGAGGCTTTTTTAATTTTTTTATTCAGGGGGGCTCAAAAGGCATATTTCCGGTAAAATCTCGGTATCCTCTATTTACTATAAGTAAACAGTAAAAATGGAATGTTGGGTAAATGCCAAACGTGGTTCAACATTTTCTATGATAGGAGGCGATGATATTCAGGAAAATACTCCCATCACAAACTAAACTGGAAATGTTTTGTTATCTTTTTATTTTCTCAAAAATGTCCATCACGATTTTTATTAAAGTAGCATAGGTTCAAGATATACGTATGACTTTAATATGTATGTATTTATTTTCTGCGAAACCTGCTTCATTGTGAATCAAGTTTGTATAAGTGGTAAATCATAAAAGATAGACAAAAGCTTACTACACTAGTGGTCTACTAATGTGGTCTCGTTAAAATACGCAGTCTGTTTCCTGGCATTGATCGTTTCTGAAATATTCATTGTTAGTGGTTTGAATTTTCCAATACTTATTGTAATGCAGCGGCTATGGGCCAAGGTTATCGGGAGGTCGGTACCAGTCAGCCGGAGATAAACAAAGATAAGTCACACTCGCGCCCGCGTAAACACCAGAATCACTATCGGCAGATAATCAGAATTTTGTTTCCCCCACTTCCAGAACGTGTATCCAGATAGTTCTAGAATGTTCTGTGAAATATTCCATTGGCTATATAAGCGAGCGTTCTGGCGAGAGGAATGAGTCAGTGAGTTGACCATGTTTCTGCTGCGATATCAAGTGCAATTCTCCGAGTGAGTTGGTGACAACTGCTATGATATGCAACGAATGCTAGTGCGGAGCGAGAGAGATTGTAGAAGTGTTGTGGTCGACTCCACCGCAAGTGAACTGCCTAGAAGAATTGGCTACATCGTGGGTATTGCATTACGTAGCTACGTCAAGAAGGAAAGTGAAGTGACGGGGAAATTGAACTAGTTCACTTAAGTGAAATGACAATGAGAACCAAGTGAAGCCCCAGTGAAGATGAACTAAATAAAAACAGTGAAGCGATATTAAGAACACTAGAGAACTGATGGTTAAGAACTGGTCAAAGTCACATTATCTACACTTTTGAAGATAGTACATGTAAACAATGTAACGAATAAAATCAACAAAAATAACATTTTAAAAAGTTAATATTCATTTGTTTCTCGTGTATGGAATTTCCACGCTAGCATATAGCGACCCGTGGCCCCTTGTACCTACCATTGTGCAGTGAAACTGTTTATGAAAATCTTTATCCCCATTAATATAAGTAGACAGAAAAATAAGCTTTTGTTAGGAATAGTTTGTAGAAGAGATATAAAACTAAGCGATAATGGGTAGAGAAAGGCCTGTAAATGTAATGTAATACATACAATTTTGCAATAGACAGCAGACTGGGTTTACCGGGTGGAGAGGGTATAGATGAGCGATGAATGGATGTATAGGGATGAATGAAAAAATATAATTTGTTTGTGTTTGGTACTTAATTTCCAAAACAACAGGAAAGTTTGTGTGCGCCTCTCTTGGCATCCTAATTCAATTGATCCACAAATCTTCCAGGAGCTTGGAATTGTATATTATACCAGGGAAGGACCTCTGCACCCTAATTTACTGTCCAAATTCCTTGGAAAATGTTATCAATTTCTTTGAGAGTATTACCAAATAGCTTTGCACATGCGTATCGTAAATTGACAATCCGTTTGGCTTCACTGCTTAGCTTTTCTCTTTGACGACCGTAAAGCTTCAGAAAATAAGAAACGAGACAGTTTCCGGTAAATGATCGAAAGTTTTTCTTAAGAAATGAGTGCAAAAGGCTAAGAACGTGGTAAATTACGAAACCGCAGTGAAACTCCTCAATTCTGCAAAAATGAAACCCCGTGGTTTAAAGCGCGTATTTTTCGTGTTAATGCATGACTGTAGAGTTTATGACCCGTGACGTGATTTCCGTTTGCGATAACTGGTAGGAAAAACTAGCACAATATTCAGGTTTTTGTAATTCTCTTCTGAAAATAGTTTCCTACCGCTGTGGGCGACAGTGAAGTGAATTGTGTGCGTGAATCTCAGTAGTTGCTGATTAAGCAAACTAAAAACGGCATTTTTTCTATTTGTTTCCTTCTTGAATACAAGTAGATCTTTTAATGCAAACTGTTTTGTCTTTTTAGGGAAAATTATCTGGAAGCTGTCTGACCATCGCCTGTTTGAATTGACCATAATCTTCCTTAGAGGTAAGCCTATCATAGAATACCTTAATTTTAAATCATATCTCCAAATTCCACATCACGCTCCAATAAAAAGCAAACATGTTAAATCCTAAGTATAAAAAGAGTCTAATGTATAACAATCACACAATTTTCTCTGCCAAGTATGGTTTATTTTCATATCTGCTCTACTGATTTTTCACATAAAGGCTTTATAATCTACGTATTTCCTATTAGTGTTGACAAATATTCCTGAGAAATGGCTAAAACATATCTATTAAACGATATCCATCTCAGACTACACATTTAATTCATTAGTAATGCGTGTTTCCAGTAGCTTGCTCCAAGCATTCCTTATTTATTAAACGAACATTTTCAACTATGGCGAGAAATAAAGACGTATGGCATATAAGGCCACATGCTAAACTGGTTTCAAACCCTCCTATCCCAAAGATGGTTTGCAGTGCAATACAAAACAGCCACATCTAAATGGAAACAAACGAGAGTTGGACAACCTCAAGGGTCTGTTACAAGTGCTATTATGTTCAATATATATATATATATATATATATATATATATATATAAACGACCTAGTAGATGTACTTAAGAAAATAGGTAACATACAAGTAGGAATGTTTGCTGACGACATGGTAATATGGACTTCAGAAGAGAACATAAGATCTGGGAAACTTACAAAAAACTACAAACAACAATGGAGAATACAATCACAACCCTAGAACAGTGGACTAATAATAACAATATGGAAATAAATACAGGAAAAACTCAATATCATCTATTCACAATGCAGCATAAAACAGAAAATATATGCCTGCAAATCAACAAGAAGCAACTACAACAGCGTATCTAGGGATAGAATTAAATCAAAAGCTATCAATGAAAGAACATGTAAACAATGTAACGAATAAAATCAACAAAAATAACATTTTAAAAAGTTTAGCAGGAATAAAATGGGGTAGAAACACGGACTTCCTTAATAATATATATATAAAACATACATAAAACCTAACCTATTGTATGGAGGAGAACTACTAACAACAGTAAACAAGAGACTTAAAATTAAACTAGAAATTTCACAAAATTATTCACTAAGAATAATAACAGGAGCTGTAAAAAATACCAATTACAGCACTACAAAGCTTCACAAAAACATGGCTATAGAATTGGAACATGAGTTGAAAGCAATTACTCTAGCACAAAAGCTGCAAGTCAGTAGAAACAGATACAAATGGTACCACACAGCAGATACTATAAGTAATTTAAAAACTCAAATAAGCTTTAGAACATATATTAATAACTTAAAAATACAAGAATATAATTACAACAGAGGTAACGAGTCCAATGAAATATATTGATATACAATATTAGAATGACCTGATATACATAATACACAAACAAAACAATATACCAGATTAAAATGAGAGCCATAGCAATAACTACGGAAAATAAAAGATACCCAGAAAAAGAATGGCTCCGAATATATAGAGATGGATCCCTCATCAATAAAAAACACGCCGGTGTAGGAGTATACTGTAACCATTTTGCACAGTATCTAACATTAGATGAAACGTCAAACCACTATGATGGAGAATTAACAGCTATAAAAGCAGCATTACAAAATATTTTATATAGACCATACATAAAACAAAAAATAGTCATCTTATCAGACTCAAAATCAGCCATAGACGGGATAGTAAATTACAATAGTAAAACAACAAGAAATATTAAAGAAATAAGAAACTTAATTAAATCAGTTGAACCTAGAAATCATGTCACTCTACAATGGATCCCAGCTCATGTTGGACTTTTGGACAATGGACATGCGGATCAATTAGCAAAGAAAGGTGCAATACACAAATAAAACCTGTATGACAAGGAGAAATAAATAAACAATTAAATAACATTAAACAACATTTCAAAAGACAGCAGAGACTTGATGAAGAAGATAAATTAAAAGATGAAGATTATAAGAATATTAAAGATAGAGTTGATATACAAAAAATGCCAAGGAAGACTGCAGTGGCCTTATTTAGGATGGCAACTGGCCACGATTGCCTCGCAGAACACCTCTACAAGACAGGATGCCTACCTACACCCAAGTGCACTCTCTGTGAAGAAGATGTCATCCTGAACAAACAACATCTCGCCAAATGCAAAAGCCTTAAAGGTGATAACTTACAGACTTCATATTGGGAAGCCAGAGGGAAAATGATGCAGATCAATTAATCCCCAGTGCCACTGGTGAACAACAACAACATTTTCAACTAGAGCAAGATTTTCTACTTTGCTGACGGTAGCCCTTCTTGTTGTATAAGGGGCTTTGACTAGAGAAACAATTGATATGTTTTTCAGGATTCCTTAATTGCTTTTATTTAAATTTACACTTATACACAATCACATTCATACTTCCAGACCCTGCGCAGCACAAGGAATGATTTTGATTAGAGAAAAATTCTCTGCCTCAGCCGGGAATCGAACGTGGGACCTCTAGTTTCAGAACCCAGAACGCTGATCACTCGATCACAGAGGAAGTCAGAAAGAAGCTGCTCTTGTTTTATTCTTACTGAGAAGCTGCTATCATTTTTTAGTCAGCATTGCTATCTTGTAGTCGTACTTTTAGATCAGAAGAATTACTTATCCAGGCTTCCCAAATTTTATAAAAGTACCTTATGATGACTTACATCTTTCACTTGGCTGTATGGGCTGTAGCGGTTATGTGCCATCTTGTATTAATGTCGTTTCTGTACCCATTGCCAGAGTTGCTGGATTTTCGCTCAAACAGGGTTTTCGTCTGGGTAGTACAACATGCCAGCCATGCCAGCACTCTGTCTTCGCTTCTTAAATCTGTATTCCTGTAAACCTGTCCATGGAATATAACAAAATTAACTCTTACCTCATAGCAAATGCTGGAAATGTCATCCTTCCGCAGCTAAACAAGCATTGCACCCAGTAAACACGTTCACATTGGCATGACTTAGCTCAGTCACTAATAGTGAACGTTCAAGATTTTCACCAATTTCGTCTGTTTCTTCTGTTAACAATGTACGTCTTCGCACGTGTTTTCTTGTTTTGCACTGAACCAGTAGTATTAAATTCATTCACAAGATCGTGAATTAAAATTGTGGAGGGAAGCAATTGTGCAGGACACTTCAGGATGAATTCTTCACGAACGGGACGAGCCGATTCGTATTTAAAGTAACATTTACATACAAATATACGTTCTTCCAAATGAAAGTGGACTACTGACGATGACTGCGTGGTAACTGAAGGACAGAAAACCTGTCGTGAGTGCGGTGACTGGGTATGCCAGCCGGCATTGGTTCTGACGCACAACGCCGAGCGAGCGGTCAGGTTTGATTTAATACTGAAGACCCAGTAGAATGGCAAAAGTAGCTGAAAACCTTTTCTGCGCAGCTATATAGAGGGGCTTACAGGACCATTGAAACCAAGGGAGTGAGTTATAGGTGGTGGAAATGTACAGTCGGGTGCAAAAAAGTGTCGATGTCTTTGGTTACTTTTAGTGTCTTTCATTTTCGAATGTTGGCAGAATCTCCTCATCAGTTGTGTTCCGCATCTGCCTTAGCTGAGCCAATCTCTTAACTGGTTTTAGCTGAAGTCCGATGCGCTAGCATTACCCTGAAGAAAGGTCAGGCCTAGCTGGCGATGAAAGGAGTGGAGAATCGGTATATGTCACCTGAATGGTTGAACCAATATACCTCCCAAAGACTGTCCATACTAGCCTCTGAATGAGTCCGGTTCTTATTGGTTCGAACCTCTGTAACCGAATGAGAGATGGAAATAGGGCGCGGCAGAGGTGTGTTAATTATTGATTGCCAAGTTAAACCGCGGTTCCTCATATCAGCACTTTTTTACTTTCTCTACTACGTATAGTAAGTAAGGGAAGTATTGTATTCCAACCAAAAATTCGATACCGGGATTTCACCGGAAATACATGTTTTGAGGCCCCCTGAATCCAAAAAATGCATTTTTGGAAATATGTCCATGAGTGTGTCTGTGAACAGCATAACTCAGAAACGAACAGTCCGATAAATATCAAACTTGGTATTTAGGTTCAGTATCTTCCAGAGATGCGACACGAAGGTTTTCAAGAAAATTCCCCCACCCCAAATTACCCTTTACATGGAACATTTTTCGAAAATATTAATTTTCTCAAAAACGGCTCTAACGATGTTGATTATAATATCATATGTTTAAGATATTTTCATGACAAATAAAATGTATATCTTGAATTTTCTAGGAATGCCTCCAAAAGTATTCTTCATTGTGAACGACTTTTACATAACTGGTAAACCATAAGATAGACAAAATACACAATTTATGTCATATACATTTTTTTTGTTGAGTGAACCATTTCCGAGATATTGCTTGTTATTCCCTTAAATTTTCCAATACTTATACTTTTTCTCAAATTGGTTATTAATTTTTTTTATCCTGGTAATGCAAAGAGAATGGAGCACTCCACATAACAACCAGCTCTTAAAATATTTGACTATCGCTTAAAGCCTACCAATTCCCCTTGCATCTACTAAAAATTATCAGTAAAATTAACATCTCGATTAACATGAAGCATATGGGGAATAAGCGTTTGTAAAAATAGTTTGTACAAGAGTAGAGAAAGTCATGTGAGTGTAACACGTCAGATATTTTTTTTTTTTTTTGGTTGGGGGTACCTGACTGTACCGCTGAAGAGCACTACTTCCGGGTGCGTCAATTTAGTCTCAAGTTGGCCAAGAAAACTTATCATTAGTGGCAGCTTAAACTCTGGTAATACTGGCACATCTAAAGCTGGGTTCACATCAAAGCGGTCAGAAAGACTTTCCAGTCTGTATTAAAAACGTTAAAACAAATAGGAAGAAATGTTCACAATAATTATTTCTTTATTGCGCCACCTATTAGCATGTGAACTTCAGCCTTTTCTGTTTCTTAGGAGTTTAATGCTGGCGTGCACCTATATTGATTTTTACTTCAACCTTCAACGCGTTACAAAGTAGTTATTATTAAGATAAAACCATTTATACTCTGAAAATGATCAGGATAAACACAGAGTACCTATACAGGGAAAAAAGTGTTTAAATGAATAGATCACGCAAATTGTGTGATCACCGAGCGAGATGGCGCAGGCGGTAGCGAGTTTGTCACACATTCTGGAGTTAAAATCCCTTGTACTGGCCAATCTGACGGGGTATTTTTATTCTTTCCCTCAATGGCGAGGTAAATACCGGATTGAATACTCAATACCTGATCCAAAAGAAACAAAAGAATACAAAAATACATGATATTAGGAAGGCGACTGTGTAACTAAGGCCATCATTCATCTACTTACCTAAACAGATGGTACAGGTAATCTGTCTAGCATCACCATCACTACTACGTGTATATTCACATAATAGACAGCAGTCCCTAAATCCAAATTCCACCAATATTCAATAGCAACAGAAACATATTGTACAGGAAGGCGATTACGCAACTAAGGCCGTAAGATCCTCAAGCAGGTGGTGAAGGAAGGCGACGGTGCAACTAAGGCCATCTGTGTGGCATGCACTGACTCAATGAATCTACGAACCTATAGTAAGCGTCGTGATATGACCAAAGAGTTAAAAATGATTTTAAACTACAACTAAATAAATAAATAAATGTGTGTGTATGAGAGATCTTTATACATCAGTTTTATACAATGACTCGTCGCCAGTTCCTGTTCTCATTCATTGACACAAATGAGTGTAATTGACAATTGTTTCACCATATTTTAATTTCCAGATGTGTCCAAATATTAGCCACCGTTAAGAGGAAATTCGAGATATAGTGCAGCCAATGAACAATAAAGAAACACTTTGTATTACATTCAAAATTTCGATTTAACCTCTGGAACATTCTTTCACGAATGACCCCGACCTTATTGCGTATACAGGAAGTAAATTAATAAGAAATTACTGTGCATTAATACGTTTATGGAGGCACTTATCTGAATAGCGTGTCTGTAGCACGTGTTCAACATCCACACACCTATAAAACGTTTTAAACAATGCGGATTATTAACACGTATGACCATTTTAAGTAGTCAGATACCTAGTTGCTCAACAAAGGTATTCTTTTCAGATATCAGGTATGCTTCCAAATTACCCTGTAGATTTTTTAAAATGGGAGTTGAAACTACAAAGTGTGTTATGAAAGATTTGCCAGCTAGGAAGCAATCTTATGCATTGATCTTATAACCACACATTGCCTTGAAAACACGATAGATACAGAAAACATATTACACAAAGAAGTTAGATCTCTTTAAAACACACAATTTATTTCAAAGAACTTTTTTGTGGCATCAGCCATTTCCGAGATACTCGTTATTATTGGTTTACTTGTTCAATACTTTGATATTTTTATAGTAATGTAACTATTCAGTTGTTTCTAGCGATGTCATGAAAAGACTTTGGGATTTTAAGGCCAGTATAAGGCGTCCCACTTCTAAACATCTGACCTATCGGTTCTGTTTCCTCGTTTCCACTTGTACCTTCAACGATATGTGTATAAAACTATATCTGCAAACGTTTATCTCGATTAACAAAAAGTAGATATAAAAGAAGTTTTCTTAAGAATAGTTTGTGGAATCTATACAGAAATAAACGAGGGTGTAGATAAAGTCAAATGAATGTAACATATCAGATTTTTTTTAATTGATTCATAATACGGAAGTGTCAAACTGTAAAAGCAGCAAGCAAGATCACACAACCGCACTCCGAAACGAACTATCACGTATTGTCTAGGAATCGCGGGACTATGACGTCGCAGAGATTTTGCTACTGCGCAATCGCCTTCGTTAGCGACGAAGTCTCTAGCGCGCTACGTGAACTAGATGTTGGGTGTGCATATTGAGTCGTTGTTTATCACTAATCAAGGTGAAAGAAGTAGGCACTGAAATAGGAAAGATCTTTTTAAGACAATATATCTTTGCAATTTTGCAAATGATGTGAATATTTCCGATTTTTTATTTTTTTTAATTTTATTACACATATCTTTTACCTTCACTATACACAGTGGGCTTTTAATATCAATTTTAAAGTTACAAATGACAATGGCTCTGTAGCATTAATGTAAACTGTTGCGTTTAAGCTTAAACTGCATTTTTGTCAATTATTTTATCAGCATCTTTCACTATTCACTGCTCCTTGAACCACAGTTTATGTCTTTTTTATCTTAAAATTTTCAGGGGAGCTTTAGAAATTAGGGATTAAATTTTTGTGGGCACTAGTTAAAAATTCTGATGTGTTACACTCACATGACTTTCTCTACTCTTGTGCAAACTATTTTTACAAACGCTTATTCTCCATATGCTTCATGTTAATCGAGATAATAATGTTATTGCCAATTTTGTTGTAGATGCAAGGGGAATATAGTAGACTTTAAGCGATAGTCAAATATTTTAAGAGCTAGTCGCTATGTGGCGCATTCCATTCTCTTTGCATTACCAGGACAAAAAAAAATATGAATAACGAATTTGAGAAAAAGTATAAGTATTGCAAAATTTAAGGGAATAATAAGCCATATCTCGAAAATGGTTTACTCAACAACAAAACTGTATATGACATAAATTGTGTATTTTAACCCGATCTACATTTTTTGTGTAGTAAAATTTTGTCTATCTCTTATTGTTTACCAGTTATGCAAAAGTCGTTCACAATAAAGAATACTTTTAAGAGACATTCCCAGAAAATTCGAGATATACATTTTATTTGTCATGAAAATATCTTAAACATATGATATTTCAATCAAAATTGCTAGAGCCATTTTTGAGAAAATTAAAATTTTCTAAAAATGTTCCATGTAAAGGGTAATCTGGGGTGGGGGATTTTCTTGAATTCGTGTCGCATCTCTGGAAGATACTGAACCTAAATACCAAGTTTGGTGTTTATCCGACTGTTCGTTTCTGAGTTATGCTGTTCACAGATACACACACACACACACACACACACGGACATGTTTACAAAAATGCTCTTTTTGGATTCGGGGGTTCTCAAAACATATATTTCCGGTGAAATCTCGGTATCGAATTTTTGGGTGGAATACAATACTTCCTCTACTTACTATACGTAGTAGAGAAAGTAAACATACATAATAGTTCAGCTTAAATTAATTATGTTCCATAACTCACACAAATTCAGTTACATGTAAACAATTATTTTCTCTCGAACTGATTAAAATCAAGAAATGCTTGCACAAATATTTCTTTCTATTTTATACTAAGCTCGAATTAAAATTTGAGTGCGATACGATAAACCTGGAGTCTAAGGGAATTTCATATTACCATATAAAATGTGATTAATTATGAATAAAAAACTTAATATCGTAAGAACGGTTTGTGTATTTTGTGTTCTGGGTGTGGTAAAAAATTCAAAGCAATTAGAAGAAAACGTGGATTTTTGCATTTTCATAGATACATTGTCTTAATATTTCATTCCTGTTATCAGTGGAATTTCTCACATAATATATTTACAAATACAAGTCTGTATGTAAACGTTATCAATGAACTCCAACAATATGTAACAGGTATTCGTACTTCAAGCCACCTGTCACATCTGAATGCGTTTATACGAGATCAGCGCTGAACACGTTCTTTGTGGTCATGAAGCAGTGATGTATGCCGTCATTTGAGCTGGTTTTGCGGAAACGGAGGGCAAGGTGTTTTTATATAAAATGTGTCACAGTGTGATCCCTTCGTGGACATTGCATAATGAAATACGCAACTGCATAAATTTGAAACAAGATCCAGTTGAATTCTTTTAATGAGGTACTTGTCGTCCAACTAATTGACCAAAATTCTTGCTCCAGGACTTACAAACGTTCATTCTGTGTTCTTGCAAATTACAACTAAACCAGGTTAACAGGTTTCATTTAAAAAAAGCTGAATGAAGTATTGATGAAGCAACTGCAGTAGTTCTGGCAATTCTTTAATGGACGAACAGATCAGAACAGCAGTGCTTGCTAAATTTCTTGCTAGCACATCATCTATGAGGAGTATTAGTTACAAGTTAAAGGATGATTAAAGGGAGGACAACCTTGACTACAGGGCCGAGATGTATGAATGGTTCCTGCGTGAAATTAGGCTAATCCGTCTTTCTTGGAAGAAAGTCAGTTTTTATGCCTGTGGTGGGGTTCACAAACAGGATACGAGATATTAGTCATTGGATCAATAGCAGTAAACTTCAAGTCTCTCCATAAGGAACTGTGAGTGCTGTTTATGGAATGAAGATTGTTGCTCTATTACTTCCCTGATTTATCAGTTACTGGAAATAAGTACTTGTGTATTCCTGACGATCAGATGATGCCAGAACTTACTTGATAGTTATCAAGAATGAGTTACACAAGACGGGCTCGTTCCCACTAAGCAACTTTCCTACGACAGTAGCTGCAGTACATGCCCTTGATCGCTGGATTGGAAGAAAGGGTCCTGTTAAATGGGCAGCCCTGTAACCTGACCTGAACTGCATATATTCCGCAGTTATGGGAGAAAACGGAAAGCTGAGGGGCATGTTACAAAAATTCGGGATGTGAAATCATCTCCGGGAAAGAATAAGCACTGCAGCAGCTGCTCAATGTTGAAGACTATTTAAAGAAACATGTGTTCGTTTGTAGAAGTTTCTTGAGATTTTGTGAGCAAGTGGAACACATTATGTGATGGGGGTTGTGTCGTTGTGTCATATGTAGGGCTCGGATTTTTAGGTTTTAACCTATATTTTTCTATTTAATTAACACATTTCAAGATATATGTTCGTTTCACACTTCCTGGAGCAGAATATACAAATTTCATTACACCTAAAAAAACTAAATTTGGGGTTGACACCTAAAATAACCTAAATAGCTATTTTTTTTCCTTTCTCGAAATGAAGAATGTTATTTTCGGATTGAAACTCATTGTAAAATTATTTCCAGATTAGCTCAAGCTACCACCGTTAAACGCAGTACATGTGACGTGACACCTGGATGAGCTGAGAAAGTACTTAAGTAATTTTCTAATGTAATTGTTGTATAGTGAAACAATACCTAAATCACATTTATTGAAAAACTGGATTGCTGCAGATCCAAACTTCATTTTTGTTAATGACAGACAGTGCTGCCTATATGTTGAAGGCCGGGTGCGGGGGGGGGGGGTTTCTAGTCCTTCTATCGGACCATGCTACATGTTACATGCTTGGCCCACGGCCTGCAACCCCCTGCGGAGATTAGAAGCCACTTCGATGACGTGAACAGCCTGATATCTTTGGTCAAGAAGGTTGTCTTAAAAACTCCAACACGTACACAATTGTTCAAAGAGAAAGTACCAGCAACACCTCTTCCACCTGAGCCAATACTTACCCGCTGGGAAACTTGGCTGTCTGCTGCCATTTACTATGCCGAGCACTTAAAATACATTAAAAATGTCGTCAATAATTTGGATGAAACAGAAGCTTCCCGCATTGCCAAGGCTAAGAAATCACTCGAATATTCCAATCTTGCCGCTTCCCTTGTGTACATTAAGACACATTTTTGTTTTATACCAGAAGCTCTTCTGGTTGGAAAGCACAACTTTGCCACTGAAACATGCTCTAGATATCATTGGCAATGCTTCCAGTCAAGAAATACCTGGACCAGTGGGAGTTGCATGTTCTTCGATTTCTTCAACGAAATCCTGATTTTGAATATATGAAAATGATCAATTCAGTATTGCACGGAGAAACGTATACAGGAAAACTACCCTAGAAGCTGCTTCACAGGCATCTATGTTCTACGCTCCAATGACGTCATGTTCCGTTGAAAGAACCTCTTCTTCGTACAAGAATGTGCTACGTGATAATAGGAAATCGTTTACGCCAGAAAATTTGAAAAAATAAATCTTTCAACTAAGTACCAGAAAAACAAAATTATTGGTACCTGTATTGATCTATGAAGCAAAACATAAAAAACTGTTTTAATCAAGAAAAACCTAAAAATCCTATTTTAAGCATATAAGAAACCTAAAATGAAGGTTTATTCCCCCTAAAACTTCGGGCTATGGTTTCAGATAAAACCCATGTGTTGCATTTACATGACTCTGTATCCAGTCTTCCACAGACTATTTTTACAAAAGCTATTCTAACTACTTCTAATTTCCCTCTTGAAAAAACTGTAAGTATTTGAACGTTCAAAACAATAACAAAGAGTATTTCGGAAATCGTTAATTTCACAAAAACGATTGACGCAAATTGTTTGCTTTAAAGAGATCTCCATCTTTTGCGTAGTAAGATTTTGTCTATATCTTGTGCCTTACCAATTATACAAAGGCATTCAGAGGACATTATGGACTATTCATAGACAATTGAAGATATACATTTTATTTTGTCATGAGAATATCTTAAACATATACAAATACGATAACCTCAGATATATGTTTTCATAGGGAGACGGCTAAAACAATTTATAAGTTAGAAAATGTAAAACTGAGTTTTTTTAATGAAGCTGCAATTGTTTTGTTAGCTTATGGTTCAAACTGATTTCATCGGAGGGGACACGGCACTGCCCCAGTGAGGGTATTGTATTTATGCCCCACAAGGGGCCCCCCGGGAGGGAGGAGATGGACGAGACATCGGGGGGCGGAACTAGGAGCGACGGCAGAATACTGTCACGGTCCCTATAGTTTTCAGATTGAGACGGCTCGACAGTCGGACAGTCAGACTGCCCACACAGAGGAACCAAAACCCCGCTCCGAGAGGGCGGTTTGTATACCCCGGCAACCAGTCGGAAGCTGAGCGTCGGATAAAATCCTACAGAGAGCATCCTTTTTCCCTACCACGCCGCACCGAAACACCATCGCCGACACTTCCAGCCCTGAAACAGACCTAACAGGGTGAAGGACGAATGAAATGATGAAGGAACGGAATGGAGAGTCCGGAAATTCGAGGGCTGAAAGAAACCACTCCAGCATTGGCCTCACGACCGGGGAAACCCCGATAAAAACTATGGGTCAGAGTGGGCGGTCGACAGTAATCGAACCCGGGACCTCCGGAATCCGAGTCGCACACGTTAGCTCGGCGTCACCTCGCTCTGTGCTTACTCTGGTTTAAAAATAATCAGTTTTTCTTTGCTTCCCTGATATTTAAACACAGTGATGCACTACGATTATATGCACTATTCACAGAAATATGGTCATCATTTAGGTTTCGCGATGATAGAAATCCTTATGTAAGTTGTAGAGTTTGGATTGCTCAATGCACACTGGGAACATTTACTCTACTTCTTAAACAAGTGTTCATCTACTCCGTAAAAACCTTTACCGACAGTTTAACTAATGTAGGACGTGGCTGCGCAGTGGCATACCCCGGGCATGTAATGCTCTATAACTTACCGAACTTCTTTACTGTGTTTTCTTGTGAATTCTTCGCCATAAAATAAGCCATTTTACATATAAATAAGTCTGCCCAGAAAGCCCACTTAACCGATTCCTTAAGTGCGCCACTAGCCACTTAGAAATCCGAGACCTCCCATGCAATGATATAAGACATTTGTTCCTTGTGCTCCAAAATTAACAACTCAGGGAAAAAGGTATGCTTGATATGGATTCCCTCCCACAACTGTATAGATGGCAATGAAATAGTCGATCGAAGCGCTAAAGAAGCATCCAGACATCCTGTTAAGAGTTCCATCTATAGCCTCCTCGCACCAGACGTCATCTTCATTCAACGAGCCTTCATGCAGAAACGGAAGACACTTGATAGCAAACTTCATAGAACTAGTTCAGGCTGTACCAACTTATTCCAACCTCTACGAACACTCAAACGACGAATTCAAATAATCATCTCCCGTCTAGGAATTGATCACTGCAAACTGACGCACTCTTTTTACTTTCTCAACTACGTACAGTAAGTAGGGGAAGTATTGTATTCCACCCAAAAATTCGATACCGAGATTTCACCGGAAATACATGTTTTGAGACCCCCTGAATCCAAAAAAAGTATTTTTGGAAACATGTCCGTGTGGGTGTCTGTGTGTGTCTGTCTGTGAACAGCATAACTCAGAAACGAACAGTCGGATAAACACCAAACTTGGTATTTAGGTTCAGTATCTTCTATAGATGCGACACAAAGGTTTTCAAGAAAATCCACCCACCCCAGATTACCCTTTACATGGAAGATTTTTCGAAAATTGTAATTTTCTCAAAAATGGCTCTAACGATTTTGATTAAAATATCATATGTTTAAGATATTTTCATGACAAATACAATGTATATCTTGAATTTTCTGGGAATGTCTTCAAAAGTATTCTTCATTGTGAACGACTTTTGCATAACTGGTAAACCATAAAAGATAGACAAACTTTTACTACACAAAAAATGTAGATCGCGTTAAAATACATAATTTATGTCATATACAGTTTTTTTGTTGAGTGAACCATTTTCGAGATATTGCTTGTTATTCCCTTAAATTTTTCAATACTTATTTTCTCAAATCGGAATTCGTTATTCATTTTTTTGTCTTGGATATGCAAAGAGTATTAATCTCTGGCAAAGGGAATGGTGCTGCACCTAGCAACCAGCTATTAAGAGATATGTATGTGCTTAAAGGCTACTGTATTTCTATATTGCCCTTGTAAATATATATTCCCCTTACATCTACAAGAAAATTAGCAATAAGATAGAGTCTGCAAATGTTTATCTCGATTAACATGAAGTAGATGGAGAATAAGCGTTTGTAAAAATAGTTTGTACAAGAGTAGGGAAAGTCATGTGAGTGTAACACATCAGATTTTTTTTCTAACCAAAGACCAGCCTCCAACTTGTGCCAAGCGCAACACACAATTAACCATCCAGCACATCACTGTGGGCTGCCCATCGAACACCAAACGTAGAGAAAAAGCCAGTATCTTAAATTTCTCCAGTGCCATGAACAAACCAGAAAAGATAAGCAAACCTTTACAGTTTCTTAAGGATATTAATCTGTATGATAAAGTGTAAAAATATAAACTTCTGTACTAATGTTGAAACATTTGTTATAAAATTATGAAAAGTCGTGATACTGCCAAGCAGTCAAAACGTCCGAAAATAAATCTTACAACAAAAAGTGACTTTCATTGTTTAGGCCTGTTTCATCACATTTTTTTACTTTCTCTACTACGTATAGTAAGTAGGGGAAGTATTGTATTCCACCCAAAAATTCGATACCGAGATTTCACCGGAAATACATGTTTTGAGACCCCCTGAATCCAAAAAAGTATTTTTGGAAACATGTCCGTGTGTGTGTGTGTGTGTGTGTGTGTGTGTCTGTCTGTCTGTCTGTGAACAGCATAACTCAGAAACGAACAGTTGGATAAACACCAAACTTGGTACTTAGGTTCAGTATCTTCCAGAGATGTGACACGAAGGTTTTCAAGAAAATACCCCCACACCAGATTACCTTCTACATGGAAGATTTTTCGAAAAGTTTAATTTTCTCAAAAATGGCTCTAACGATTTTGATTAAAATATCATATATTTAAGATATTTTTATGACAAATAAAATGTATATCTTGAATTTTCTGGGAATGTCTCCAAAAGTATTCTTCATTGTGAACGACTTTTGATAACTGGTAAACCATAAGGGATAGACAAAATTTTACTACACAAAAAATTTAGATCGCGTTAAAATACACAATTTATGTCATATACATTTTTTTTGTTGAGTGAACCATTTTTGAGATATTGCTTGTTATTCCCTTAAATTTTTCAATACATATTTTCTCAAATGGAATTCGTGATTCATTTTTTGTCTTGGATATGCAAAGAGTATTAATCTATGGCAAAGAGAATGGTGCTGCACCTAGCAACCAGCTATTAAGAGATATGTCTATGCTTAAAGGCTACTGTATTTCTATATTGCCCTTGCAAATACAAAACAAGGGGAACATAGTACGCTTTAAGCGATAGTCAAATATTTTTAGAACTGGTCGCTATGTGTAAAATGTAATTCTCTTTGCATGTCAAAAGTTCGTTTCTGCAAATGTTTATCTCGATTAATATAAAATAGATGGAGAATAAGAGCTTGTGAAAATAGTTTGTACAAGAGTAGAGAAAGTCATGTGAGTGTAACACATCAGATTTTTTAAAAGTAATATTTAACGCCCGCTCTTACCACATACGGCAACACAGGCGTTGGATACTTATGATACGTGAAATGAAATGATTATTGGAAAAGGAAATTTGAGAAGGATACGTTCTAGGCCTAAGTATTTCATCGCCCTCAGTATTATCAGATAGAACCTGGGCAAGAATGAACTTATTCTATCATATTGTTAACAAGTGCATGGCAATAATGCGTTCCTAAATATTGATGCCTCGCCCAACATGCCTACTGTTTTGTGCTACGATAGCAAGGATAGTATACAGAAACCATGAATAATGTATCTTAACATAACGTATACATGAGTAAGTAAATTAATATATTTCGTGCATGTGGATCAGAAAAATGTGACGTATTAACGAGAAAACGTGCAATTAAGCTAATATTATCGGACAAAGTTTGGCATACCAAAAAATGTAGCGTATATCTGCGAAAAAAAAACGTATAAGTGAAGCTCAACTATATTTTATTTATGCTCGTTCAAAATAAGATATTACTAAGTTGGAAATATTGGCGGTGGATCAATTACCCCCTTGCCTCCCTAAATTACCCTATCACTCGATTATTGGAAATCCAGCAAGTTGGAGAAAAACAAAGATTGGCATCTTCAGAGTTGTGTTGCTAGTTAGCCTGTTACCGTATAACCGTAAAGTACGAGTAACGTGGGAACAGAATACATTATAAGTGACCTTTACCTTGAATCACCGCTTAAAATGGAAACCTCTCTCCATTTGGCACCCCGATGGACAAAGGTCAAGGTATTTCCGGTCAGTTTTAGCCCAAAGAGAAATTCCTGTGTCCGATAATGAGAAGCAATGTGTGGTTCAAATGTTTTGGAAAGTGAGAAAATCGCAGCAGGAAGCCATTAACCTTCCAGTTAGTTGATGGTCAGCTAACACACTGACCTTCCGTGCTTCTGCATCTCCTGTCGTGAATCCTTCTACCGGTGTTGTACAGAGCAATTAGAAAACTGAACATATTTTATACAAAGTAGTGGAACAGCAGCAGCTTTCCTCAAGAGATAGCAGTCATGTTTGGTGCGTGTTGATGCACTCGAGATCATCGAAGCAAAGAGAAAAAGCTTGTTCTTTCAGACAACTGGTTGGTAAATAGAGACGTGGCGAGGGTAGAAAGCTCACTGCCATTTTCAAAACAGGCAATTTGATAATTGGTCACCAACTTTAAGGTTGAAAACGCCTAATTCGTTAAGGTTCTTGGTTTAGAAACCTTGACAACAAGAGGATGATGTCAGTATTCTTACTTTCTCTTCCAACTATCTGTAGTACGTAACAGGAAGTATTTTATCCTACCCAAAAATTCAGTATCAAGATTCCACATGAAATACATATCTTGAGGCTCCTTGAATAAAAAAATCGAGCGGGATGGCTCAGGCGGTAGAGTCTGTGGCCCGCATTCGGGAGGTCCCGAGTTCAAATACTGTGGGCCGACCAATATGTCTGAGGTTTTTTCGTGGTTTCCCTCAGTCGCCAAGGTAAATACTGGATTGGCTATTTAATACCACGACCCAAAGTTCCATCTTAAGTCTAAAACAACAGACAATGTAAGCAGTTAGACTGGACGGCACCCTAACGCCATCTGCACGGCACAAAGCAGAAGATCCGGCTGCCATGTGCTGGGGGTCTCTGTGGGCACGTGACGAAGCAAGATGGCATTTCCAGGGATGAGATCTAGAAGGCTAACTGTCCGCCTTTCTGTGTGAGGACGGCGGCTAGACTGAACGGCACCCTAATGCCATCTGCACGGCATGAAGTAGGGGTTACAGGGATGAGATCCAGAAGGCTAATTACCCGCCTTTATATGGGGGCGGCGGTTGGACTGGATGGCACCCTAATGCCGTCTGCACGGCACGAAAGCAGAAGATTCGGTAGCTATGCGCTAGGGTCTCTGTGAGACGTGACGGAGCGGGTGGTCACATGGATGAGACCTAGAAGGTTAACTGTCTTTCACATATCGTTCTAAGAGTTATTCACCAACAGAAACTAAAAACGAAATGTTCCATAAGATATAACAACTTGGCATTTAGGTTCGGTATCTTCCAAAGCTGCGACACGAAGATTTTCAAGAAAATTCCACACCTCAAACTACCTTTAAATGGAAGATTTTTCAAAAGTTTGGATTATCTCAAAAGTCGCTCTAAGATTTTCATCAAAATGTCGCATGCTTAAGATCCATGGCTAATAAAAAGTATATCCTGAATTTTCTGGGAACAGCCTGTGTAGTTCTCTTCATTCTGAAGAAATCTTGTATAATCTTGTACAACTGGTAAACATTAAGAGGTAGACGAAAACGCACTATACAAAAAATGTAGACACAATTTATTTAAACCAACTTTGTTTTGTATTGTTTGTTTTTTGTAGCATCATTTAATGTACATTACGTTACACCAAGCCAAGCTATTGCCACGTTACCAAAATAAAAATGTTGCTATTGCGGACTTTAGTTTTAAGCAATTAATATCCCTTACTACATGATACAGGATACTTACATCGGTTTGCATCGCCGAACCATCTGAGCTGATGAATAAGAACTTAATGCTTAATGAATCAGACCATCGACACATGCCTTTTTACTTTCTCTATAGTAAGTAGGGGAAGTATTGTGTTCCACCCAAAATTTTGATACCGAGATTTCACCGGAAATATATGTTTTGAGACCCCTGAATAAAAAAAAGCATTTTTGGAAACATGTCCGTGTGTGTGTGTCTGTCTGTGAACAGCATAACTCAGAAACGAACAGTCGGATAAACACCAAACTTGGTATTTAGGTTCAGTATTTTCCAGAGATATCACACTAAGGTTTTCAAGAAAATCCCCCACCCCAGATTACCCTTTACATGGAACATTTTTCGAAAATTTTTATTTTCTCAAAAATGGCTCTAACGATTTTGATTAAAATATCATATATTTAAGATATTTTCATGACAAATGAAATGTATATCTCGAATTTTCTGGGAATGTCTCCAAAAGTATTCTTCATAGTGAACAACTTTTGCATAACTGGTAAACCATAAGAGATAGACAAAATTTTACTACACAAAAAATGTAGATCGCGTTAAAATACTCAATTTATGTCATTTGCATTGTTTTTGTTGGGTGAAACTTTTTCGAGATATTGCTTGTTATTCCATTAAATTTTCCAATACTTTTTCTCAAATGGGAATTCGTTATTCATTTTTTTACGTCCTGGTCATGCAAAGAGAATGGAATACTCCACATAACAACCAGCTCTTAAAATATTTGACTGTGACTTAAAGCCTAGCAATTCCCCTTGCACCTACAAGAAAATTAGCAATAAGATTAACATCTCGATATCTCCATTAACATGAAGCATATGAGAATAAGCGCTTGTAAAAATAGTTTGTACAAGAGTAGAGAAGGTCATGTGAGTGTAACACATAAGATTTTTATATCAATTATTATTACGCTCCGCCTTCCATTTAGTGCGTTCTCTGTTAACACTGACACTTTGTTCTCACTTTCCCTTATACGTACGTGTTACTATCACTACCTGTAATGACTGGTTGATCCTCATAATCCAAAATCTATATACATGTAGATGGAATTTACCTCTCCAATAAATTACGTAGAACCCTTACTTCGCTAATAGCCTGAGCCATTAATTACTTCCCGTCTACCAAAGTGTTAACTCTTTCCCTTTTTTCTAGTCTTATACAAAATACTGTGTGAAGTTTTAATAAGAATTATTATAAAAATAATTAATTTTTTGTAATATATATAATATTATTATTATTATTATTATTATTATTCCACGTGTCTATTTCTTATGAATAAATATTTACTTTATTATGAAATAGTAATTACAAGCGGAGTCCGCTTGTATGTCTCAAGCCATTTCTGTGAGCATTGGGGCGTTTTTGCAGAGACATTATGGAATTACAGTTCTAGGGTGTGTAGGGGAGGATTTGTGTAAAACTGTTTTAGAACATTTCGTAATGACTACAGGGCATTAAATGAATTCGAGATTTATAAACCCGTCCATGCAACGTCAGTTAGGACAGCTAGTTACTCCATAATTTCAACTGCAATTTCATTTGAAGTCGCTCCACTTTCGCCCTGCAGAACTAGCAACTATTACAACCAGTAAACACCTGTTTGGGTAAGTGGCGTCACTCGTCTATACGTTATGTGCATTCAGAGCTATGTATGAATTTATTGACTGATACGGTTAGATTGGCGTACAACAAATGCAACTTGTGTAGGTATAGACTTTAATATTCACTAGTAAAAATTAGTGCTCAAGCTTTCCCATGCAGTACATATTCACTCGCGCCATAAATTAAAGAATTATACACATGTTACGTAAATAAATACTCCTGCTAAAAGGACGTATTTTACTATAATAGTTCTCCATGAGGACAGCTTAGCTATGACGCATAGCTGGGATAAAAAGCCAAACATATAAAGTTTACGGAATCTACATACTATATTGATTTGAATTGTGCGATAAATTTTCGAATTTTAACCACAGAATGAACTTTGAGCAAGAGTTGCAGTTGTTTTGTTTTGTTTTATTTTTTTTAATTTTAGTTCTAAGTTTTACCATGGTATATTTAAAAAACCGAAAATAACTTTTGTTTCAGCGCATGATAGCAGCTTTATTCTTTAAAACTCTGCTATTGTGTGCACTAGCACCTTCTGCATTTCACGCATCTTAAAAGCACTAAAATACTAGGGCTGATCAATAAAGCCTGAGATTTTTTAAGCAGTTATTTATTACTCCATTTCAATATTGGCATGATCTTTTTCAAAGCAATACCTTCCTACTATAATGCGCTTTTTATAGCGTCTCTGCCAGTCCTCGAACACATGGTGCAGGCCATTCTTTGTCAGGTCTTTGAGAACTGTCTCACTTTTCATCAGCACTGATTCAGTGCTCTCAATTCGAATGCCCCGAAGCTTTGACTTTAGTAACGGGAATAAAAAGAAATCACAGGCGCAAGATCGGGGCTATAAGGCGGATGCGGCCCACAGGTAATGTTGAATTTAGCCAAAAATTCCTGGACTTGACTTGCAACTTGATACCGCGCGTTGTCGTGATGAAGTCGTCACCCATTCCGATGAAGTTCTGGACGTTTCCTTGCAATGTGCTTCCTCAGTGTAGCCAATACTGACGTGTAGTACACTGCTATAACAGTAGTTTGGGAGGAAACTACATGCTGGTAAATCATTCCAGGCCCACCTTACTTAGCACAGAGGACTTGCCCGTTCTTTGAAGTACTTGAATCACCTAAACACTGTTGCATTTTCACCGTGTGCTTGCTTCAGCTTTCCGAAAGTTTCAGGGGCTGTATGGTTTAAAATAAAACAAAATTGTATTGCGCTGTATTCCTTCTCTCGTGTCACCTCCATTTTGTAGTATGCGAAATTCAAGTAGGGTCAACAATATACAGCATTACTACCAAGCTACCGATACGAGAGTGCTGCCGCCTACGGACATTATACACGAAACCCCGCTCTTTTCAAATATTCATGATAGAAACAGGAAACTATCAAGGAAGCTACAGGAAAAAAAACAGTCTCAGTGTTTATTGATGTGCCCTCGTACATTAATGCTAAATAATAATAATAATAATAATAATAATAATAATAATAATAATAATAATAATGATGTCTGATGTGTAGCATTCATTTGACTTTTTCTAGCCACTATCGTTTATTTTTATACGCGGTGTCCCCGAATCGCCGTCCACTTTATTCGAATAGGCAACCCAAATGACTACTTGCTTCTGTTTTAGTTATTTTATTTAAAACAATACTGGTAGTTATTGCTAACATCGTCATCGTTTACGAGGCAAGTGTATTTGGTGTATTATTAGCTGTAATATTTCGTATAGTATTATAATGTTTATGATATGAATACTAATGTAATATTCCGTAATACATTACATAAAAATAATAATAATAATAATAATAATAATAACAACAATGTCATGAATAAGACATCTGCACATTATCTATTAGGTAACATAGTTCAATGTATCTCCAGCTGTCTTTGTGCACGAGTGGTTAGGGCTGTGATTTCTAACAAAACGTTTTTCCAAGTTCGAATCCCGCTTCCGTCTGCAGAGAAACTTAAGGTGAGTTTTATTTATGGACGCTCCTTAATTGCTATGATTCTTAGCGTCCCATTCTATTTATATTGGGCGTGAAAGACCGGTAATTTTGCTCAGAGACCTCTTTATCAGGCTTGAGGTTCTTTTACAAGCTATAAATCTACGAACCGCACCACCGTTTTTACTTCCCTTTCAAAGGAAGCCACGCTAAGATGTTTACGCCCGAAAAACTCCATTGCCCTCAGCCGGGTTTGAACCCGCGACCTAGGGAACCCGTCTGCAGAGTTTATATATATATATATATATATATATATATATATATATATAAAGGATGCATGTACAGAGGCACAACTCGTAAATGACTAACATTTGTACCACCCCTGAAACACCTGTAACATACATCCAGCATAAAGAAGTGAATGGAAAATCAGGAACACCGTGCACAGCTTCAACAAAGTCTTCTAGCAAAAACTAGCTTTCTATCTACTTCATGTTAATCCAGTTAAACGTTTGAGAAACTGTTTCGTTACACAATTCGTTGTAGGTAAAGGCGATACTCAAACATTTAAAGAGCAATATCCTGTCTTTGAAACTCCATACTCTTTTCATGACATACCTAGAAACAACTCAATGATGACAGCACTTAAAAATCGACAAACACAAAACATCAACAACGAATATCTCTGAAATGGCTAATGCCACAATATTTTTAAATAAACTGTATACTTTAAGGGGATCTACATTTTGTATGTGAAAAGTTTTTGTCTTTCTCTTATAATTTACCATTATACAAAATGTTACAAAATACATTCCTAGTGAACAGAATTTCATAGGCTATTCGAAAGTTCAAAATATACATCTTGTTAATCAGGTACATGATTAAGGCATATGTATTTCACTAAAAATAATTCTATGAAAAAAAAATAAGATACACCTTTCCAAGATTAGCTTGATGTGGGGAATTTTCGTGAAAATTGTCGTGTCGACTGCTTTGGAGATGCTGAACTTAAAGTCGAAATTTCATATTTATCCGACTTTTCGTTTTGAGTTATAATTCTCTCACACGTGCATACAAACGGACTTCTTTTTACTTTCTCTACTACGTATAGTAAGTAGGGGAAGTATTGTATTCCACCCAAAAATTCGATACCGAGATTGCACCGGAAATACATGTTTTGAGACCCCCTGAATAAAACAAAAAGCATTTTTGGAAACATGTCTGCGTGTGTCTGTATGTCTGTGAACAGTATAACTCAGAAACGAACAGTGAGATAAACACCAAACTTGGTATTTACGTTCAATATCTTCCAAAGATGCGACACGAAGGTTTTCAAGAAAATCCCCCCACCCCAGATTACCCTTTACATGGAAAATGTTTCCAAAATTTTAATTTTCTCAAAAATGGTTCTAACGATTTTGATTAAAATATCATATGTTTAAGATATTTTTATGACAAATGAAATGCATATCTCGAATTTTCTGGGAATGTTTCCAAAAGTATTCTTCATTGTGACGACTTTTTCATAACTGGTAAACTATAAAAGATAGACAAAATTTTACTGCACAAACAATGTAGATCGCGTTAAAATACACAATTTATGGCATATACATTTTTGTTGTTGGGTGAACCATTTTCGAGATATTGCTTGTTATGCCCTTAAATTTTCCATTACTTATAGTTTTTCTCAAATTCGTTATTCATTTTTTTATCCCGGTAATGCAAAGAGAATGGAATACTCCACATAGCAACCATCTCTTAAAATATTTGACTATCACTTAAAGCCTAGCAATTTCCCTTGTATCTACAAGAAAATTAGCAATAAGATTAATATCTCGATTAACATGAAGCATATGGAGAATAAGCTTTTTTAAAAATAGTTTGTACAAGAGTAGAGAAAGTCATGTGAGTGTAACACATCAACGTTTTCTTTAGAAATGCTTATTTTTGTTTCTCAAAACTATTTCGATGAAATCTTTATTTATTTATTTATTTTTTGCTTTTGGAATGGAATACTTCCTGTTTATACCATTAGTAAGCGCTAGAGACATTAAACATGTATGTTGCTTTCTCTACTACATATAGTAAGTACGGGAAGTATTCCATTCCACCAAAAATTTGATACCGAAATTCCACTGGAAATACTTCTTTTAAGATGCACTGTATCCAAATAAAGCAATTTTGGAAACATGTCCTTCTGTGTGTCAGTGGGTCTGTATACAACATAACTCGAAAATAAAAAGTGAATAAGTACCAAACTGGGTATTTAAGCTCAGTATGTTCCAAGGATGCAACACGAAGATTTCCAAGAAAAATCCCCCCACCCCAAACTAACAAACGTTTTACATGGAACATTTTTGAATATTTTAATTTTCTAAAAAATGGCTCTAATGATTTTGATTAAAATGCCATAAATGAAAGATATTTACATGGCAAATAAAATGTATATCTTGAATTTTCTGAGAATAGCCTTTGAAGTCCTCTTCATTAGTAAGGAGTTTTGTATAATCTTGTATAACCGGCAAACATTAAGCGATAGACGAAAACGTACTGCACAAAGAAATGTAGCTCTCTAAAACACACAATTTATTTCAAATAAGTTTTTTGTAGCATAAGCCATTTCCGAGATATCGGTTATTAATTGCTGGAATTGTTCATTTCTTGGTAATTCTTGAAAGTCCTTTCAACATTCAGTTGTTTCTCGCGATTGCATAGAAACAGTGTGGAATTTAAGGCCAGCATATAGCGTCCAGTTCTTAAACATTTGACTATCGCTATTCTCTTTGTATCTATAACGAAATGTGTAATGTAGCTATTTTTGCAGAGTTTTAATTAGATTAAAATGTAAGAGATAGAAAAATAAGCTTGATTAAGAATAATTTGTGTACCCACTAATAAAGGATAGAGGTTAGAGAAAGTCATGTGAATGTGTAAGGTCATAAATTTTTTTTCATAGTTTTCGACAGTTTTCATAGGTTCGTCCACCTAAGGCATTTTAGCAAGGATGTTAAATTTAAAGATTTATTAATAAATCGACCCAAATAGTGGTGGATGCTGTTCTCCTCGACATGAATTAAAATGTCGAGAGCACGTACACACAGCACGTTGTTTTATTATTAGTATATTTGAATCGGATCCTTAGCTGAAGAATTATATGATTAAGCATTAAGTTTATTTATTTCTGCTATTTCTTCTGTTCTCTTCTTTTTACTTTCTCTATACATATTTAGAATAGGTAAAGGAAGTACCTATCTCATTCCACCTATGAGTTTGATGTCGAGATTTCACTGGAAATACATGTTTTGAGGCTCCTTGGACACAAAAAATAGCATCTGTAGAAAAAGGTTCCTGTGTATGTCTGTGAACAGCATAACTAAAAAACGAAAAGTCTGTTAAATATGAAACTTAGTATTTAAGTTCAGCATCTTCCAAGGATTTGAAGAAAATCCCCGCCCCAAACTAACCTTTAATGGAAAAGTTTTCGGTATTCTTGATTTTTTTTAAAAAATGGCTGTAAGATTTTTATTAAAATTCCTTATATGTAAGCTACTTTTCACGGAAAAAAATGCATATCTTAAATTTTCTGGGAATAGCCTGTAAAGTTCTCTTTATTCTGAATAACTTACGTATAAGCTATAAAAATGTTACTATACAAAAAATGTAGATCTCGTTAAAGCATATAATTTATATCAAATAAAATGTTCATGGCGTTGACCATTTCCAAGATATTCTTTGTTATTGGTTTGAGTTTTCAAATACGTTATACTTTTCTCAACTGCAAATCGCTATCCTTTCTTTGTTTCCTCCTTTCTTTTTCATGTTCATGTAAAGAGAATTGGCATTAAAGGCAGGACGAAAGAAAATTAGGTTGAACGGTTACTGGACTTTGCGCTGTGACGTCGTAGGTAACAAACCAACCCCTATCCCTCGTACAGTCTGTGGGTGTATGCAGAACATTGACGAAATTAAATTCAAATTTAGTTTTATTTATGGACGCTCTTTAACTGCTGTGGCCCTTAGCGTCCTATTCTATATTGGGCGTGAAAGATCGGTAATTTTGCTCAAAGGCCTCTTTATCAGGCTTGAGGTTCTTTTACGTGCCGTAAATCTACGACACGGGACCACGGCTTTACTTCCCTACCGAAGGAAGCCATGCTAAGGATTTTTAACGCCCGAAAAATCCATCGCCCTGCCGGGTTTGAACCCCGACCTCAGGAAGTAGAGGCTAGCATGGTAATCACTACACCACATGATGACGAACATTCACGAGACCGTGTTTTACCTGTAATTAGTAAACCCTTGGCCGCTATTGTTTACGTTCTTTCCACTGATAAGATTTGAGTGTAGCTAACTTGAAATCAACGGCTTATGAATTCCTACGCCTAGTCTCGTATAGCGACCGGCTTTGAAAACATTTGCCAATCGGTTTAGTTTTACAAGTACTCTTCTTGTAGCTAAAACGAAATGTGAGAAGTAGTAATGAAGATTCGTCTGCATTAACAAGAAGCAGATAGAAGAATAAGCTTTCTTAAGAATATTTTGTAGAAGAGTGAGTAGAGAAGGTCATGTGAATGCAACACATTAGATTTTTATTGTTTAAAGTCGTGTTTAAAATGAAAGCGTATTTGTCGTTCAAATTCCTTATGTCCTCCCCTGCAGCTGGTAAAGTTGTCCAAATAATTCACAAGAAATAGTAGTAGAAAACCAGTTCACAAGGTCGCCAGCAGCAACAAAAGCAGGTCCGTATCACCTTATTCCGTTCCTGAAAACCTTCTAACATTACTCTCAAACCATTTATTCCACTGGTTCTAGAAGTTTATTACCACTTTGCAACTGCTGAAAACAGGAACCTGACTTTATATCTCTAGCTCACAACCTGTTAAACAGCGTACGTTATGTAGTTTGTGTTTTGTTTGATTTATTTAGCTTTTTACATTATTTGTCTATTCTTGAACACAAATCAAAGCATAATATTGTTGCAATTATTATAAAAACTGGTTTTAAATACACTAAAACTTGTCTATGGTTGATAGAGAGAGGAATAATAATAATAATGATAATACACCCTAGCATCGCAGTCTTTACTATGCCATAGGCGACAACTCCTTCTGCCAACTTAACGCTCACAACGCACGGCAGCGATGCAAACTCATTTATTCGATAACGTAATATGATGTGGTCACCATCAGATTCCCCCAGTCGGAATATTAGTAACAAATCGCTGCCTATCGTAGTTCCTCATTATGCTGAGTGGACACCAGTCGTATCATTGTGCCAAAAAATCTACTCCCCCGGACCAATTTTAGGCACACCCGCAACTGGGAATCGTCTTACCATGCTTAAAACCACCGTGCCACGGCAGAAGCGACTAAACTCCGATATGCAGGTTACAAAGAAAACGTACACTTTTAGAGCTGCCCTAAGTTAAAAAAAATCTGATGTGTTACACTCACATGACTTTCTCTACTCTTGTACAAACTATTTTTACAAACGCTTATTCTCCATATGCTTCATGTTAATCGAGATGTTAATCTTATTGCTAATTTTCTTGTGGATGCAAGAGGAATATGGCAGTATTTAAGCGATAGTCAAATATTTTAAGAGCTGGTTGCTATGTGGCGCATTCCATTCTCTTTGTATGTACAGGACATAAAAAAAGAATAACGAATTCCCAATTGAGAAAAAGTATTGGAAAATTTAAGGGAATAACAAGCAATATCTTGAATAAGGTATATGACATAAATTGTATATTTTAACGCGATCTACATTTTTTGTGTAGTAAAATTTTGTCTATCTCTTATGGTTTACCAGTTATGCAAAAGTCGTTCACTATGAAGAATACTTTTGGAGACATTCCCAGAAAATTCGAGATATACATTTCATTTGTCATGAAAATATCTTAAACATATGATTTTTCATCAAAATTGTTAGAGCCATTTTTGAGAGAATTAAAATTTTCGAAAAATGTTCCATGTAAAGGGTAATCTGGGGTGGCGGGATTTTCTTGAAAACCTTCGTGTCGCATCTCTGGAAGATACTGAACCTAAATACCAAGTTTGGTGTTTATACCACTGTTCGTTTCTGAGTTATGCTGTTCACAGACACACACACACACAGACATGTTTCCAAAAATGTTTTTTTTTTTTTTTTGGATTCAGGGCAAATCAAAGCATATTTCCGGTGATATCTCGGTATCGAATTTTTGGGTGGAATACAATACTTCCCCTACTTACTATACGTAGTAGAGAAAGTAAAAATCACATTTAAGTAAAAGAAGTAGCGCTGGCGTATTTTGTGAGAGAGGAAGAGTGAGAGAGAGAGAGAGAGAGGTGGTGGTGCCGTTTTAAGTACGTTCTTACTTCATAAGGCACCACAGGGGTGGACACTGGTGATATATGAAATGAAATGATATATGGGAAAGGAATTTGGAGGGGAGACTTACTAGGCCTAATTTAGGGTATCTTCCCGGCATTTGTTAGTTATGAGGATTGAAGATAACTTGGAAAAATAACTCAGTCAAGGAGGATGGTCCTGGAGGCATTTGAACAGCGTACTTCCCCGAGTCCATGCCTTAACGACCTCGGCTAACCGTAGCGATATGAGGGAGAGCGAGTGAGCAAGTGAGTAATGAGTGCGCAAGCGCGGCGTGCAGTATGAAGAGTTAAATAAATTCCAATATTCATGTGACCCATTTTCAATCTTGTTTTGTTGAATATGAACACCAGAGGATATTCATTGTAACCATATCAGATTTTTATCTACTTCCTGCCCAAAAGGGAATCTTAAAATATTTCAATATTGAGTTATTAAAATGGCGAGGGTATACATAAGTTTTTAAATCTCCAAGATTTTTTATAACCAAGGAAGATATTTTTGGTGTGATTTTTAGCAAAACTTGGTAAACTTATGTTTTAGAGTTTGGCCAAAATAATAAGCTACCCTAAAACGTTCAAAAAATTCCGTTGCCCTTATTTTCAATACTATTTTCAACCCTTAGCATAGTAATCAACACCCAGTGACTAATCTAGAAAACACTTTGATCACTTAAACTATAGGACCTGTCTATAACTATAAAACTAACTAAAAATATTCCTACCATATTTCCAGCCCTTCATATAGAGGTCTACTCTTTTAACTCATCTAGTTCTACCGCTAAGGATACAAATGTTCAATGTTGTTATAGTACAAAAGAAGTTTTCCTTGCTGTTTTTAAACAATGTAAAGCATGATTATATTCTACCTATAAACCTCAGCCTTGCAAACCAGTTGGCGCAATCTGACCTTCACAGTCTACAGATACCAATTCTTCCGGCTTTCAGTTTCTGGCTCACATTAAAAACCTAATTTTGGTGGTTTACCTTATGGGTATGCAGTAAACCAATGTTTTCTCCAACAAAAAACTTCGAAAATCATCAGACCTTGGCTGAAAATTGCTGAGTATACCGTCACAAAAAGTGCACTGCCCTGTGAATAAAAGTAAATCCAACATATTGTACATGATTTATGGAAACTTAAACTCCAATTTGCGACGAAGTATTACTTCTGTTTATATCATTCCTCAAATATTACAAAAGTGGTACATTTTTACTTTCTCTACTACGTATAGTAAGTAGGGGAAGTATTGTATTCCACCCAAAAATTCGATACCGAGATTTCACCGGAAATACATGCTTTGGGACCCTGAATCCAAAAAAAACATTTTTGGAAACATGTCCGTGTGTGTGTCTGTGTGTCTGTGAACAGCATAACTCAGAAACTAAATTTTCCAATATTTATACTTTTTCTCAAATGGGAATTCGTTATTAACTTTTTTTTATGTCCTGGACATGCAAAGAGAATGGAATGCGCCACATAGCAACCAGCGTTAAAACATTTGACTGTCGCTTAAAGCCTACCATATTCCCCTTGCATCTACAATGAAATTAACAATAAGATTGACATCTCGATTAACATGAAGCATATGGAGAATAAGCGTTTGTAAAAATAGTTTGTACAAGAGTAGACAAAGTCATGTGAGTGTAACACATCAGATTTTTTAAGGTTTAGAAGGCTTTGAGAATGTTATTCTTAGGTTACCTGCCTAAATAAATATTGCTCTCTTAAGTTTTTACTTTTTCCACCTCCTGACCTAAAAAGGTAGGGAATGAATTGTATTCAATTCCACCCAGATATTCAATATCCAGATTTCACCGAATTGGATTGGATTGGGAACTCAGCACTGATTCACATAGGGGATATTGTACCTACACCCCACAAGGGGAGTCCACGGGGGGAAGGATGAGGCGAGAGTAGACACTGGGCGGCCGAAACCAGGAGTGACGGCATAGAAATGGCAGGGTCCTTAAGTTTACACATGAAGTCTCCCTGGCAGACCGGGGACCCCACCCCGTACAGAGGGGTTCCAAACCCCTCAAGGGGGTTCGGATACACCCGGCAGCCAGCCGAAAGCCGAGGGACGGAGAGACTCACAAAGAGTATCCTTTTCCCCTGCCACAATGCACCGAAACACCATCGCCGACACTTCCAACCCTGAAAAAGACCAACGGAGGAATGATGAAGTGAAGGGAGAATGGAGATGGAATGGAGGGACAGGAAATTCGGGGGATGTGAGAATCCTTCCCACCATTTGCCTGGCGACCCGGGAAAACCAGTGGGTCAGGAAGGTCGGTCACGGGAATCGAACCCACGACCTCCCGAATGCGGGTCACAGACGAAACTACCTTAACCATCCCGCTCGGTAGATTCCACCGTTAATGGTTGGCTAAATATAAAACTTGTTCGGTACATTGCAAGGAAGCGACACGAATATCCTTAAGAAAATACCCCACTCCAAACTATTCTTAACATAGAACATTTTAGCTATTTTTATGTTATAAAAATGCTCTAATAGTTTCAATTAAAATCTCATTTTTTTAATATAACTAGTAACTTGGCAAGTAAAATATATCTGGAATTTTCTGTGATTAGCCTGTGAGGCATCCTTTATTTATTAGAATTTTGTCTAATTTTGTTAAACTAGGAACCCATAAATGATAGGCAAAATGTACCGAAAAAAGTAGAGCTCATTAAAATCTAGTGTTCAAAATTATTCATGTTGCCTGTTTAGACCTTTCCTAAGCAACCTCTAACGGACATGCTTAAAAGTTTCCGTTTCTTTTACTTTCCCTACTACGTATAGTAAGTAGGGGAAGTATTGTATTCCACCCAAAAATTCGATACCGAGATTTCACCGGAAATATATGTTTTGAGGCACCCTTAATTAAAAACAACATTTTTAGAAAAAGGTCCGTGTGTCTGTGTGCCTGTGAACAGCGTAACTTAAAAACGAACAGTCGGATGAACACCAAACTTGATATTTAGGTTCAGTATCTTCCACAGATGCGACACGAAGATTCCCAAGAAAATCCCCCACCCTGAACTACCCTTTATTTTTCATAAATTTTGATTTCTTTAAAAAGTGGCTCTAACGAGTTTAATTAAAATAACATATATTAAAGATGTTTACATGACAAATAAAATGTATACCTTGAATTTTCTAGGAATGCCCTTGAAGTCCTCTTCATTCGGAAGGAACTTTGTATAATCTTGTATTACTGGTAAATGTTAAGCGATAGACGAAAACTACTACACCAAGAATATAGATCTTTTAAATAATTTCAAATAAGTTCTTTGTGGCGTAGGCCATTTCTGATATATCCGTTATTAATAGTTCGAAATGTTCATTTGTTAGTCATCCTTTAGTCCCTTCAACATTCAGATATTTCTCTCGATTGCATGGAAACAGTATGCAATTTTAAGGCCAGCATATAGCATCCAGTTCTTAAACATTTGACTGTCGCTGTTCTCTATCTCTCCTAACAAAATGTGTAATGTAGGTATTTATGCAAAGTTTTATTTGGATAAAAATGCAGTCGATAGAATAAAAATCTTTAGTAAGAATAGTTTGTATATCAACTAATAAGCGATAGAGGGTAGAGAAAGTCATGTGAATGTATCACATAAGATTTCCCCCCCTAATTATTATTTTCATTACAAGAGCGTGTTACCACGAGTAAACACTTGATTTCGTTTCCGATTGTTGTAACTAAGTGCTTATTATTTATTTTGAAATTATTCTTAAATAAAAATACACCGTAAGTAAATAACGTGAATAGAAGAGCTTGTAATTGATAGAGAAGGTGTATGAAAGCATCACAATAGGTTATAGAGGGGGATGGCTCAGGCGGTAACGTCTATGGCCCGCATTCGGGAGGTCCCGGATTCGATCCCGGCGACCACCCGCCCGGGGGCCCACCCTCTGACCCATGGGCCTTTTTCGGGGTTTTACCGGGTCGTTAGGCGAGTGGTCAGTGGTTTCCTTCATCCTTCGAATTTCCTGTGCCATCATTTCGTTCCATTAATCATTTCATTCATACCTCACCCCATTTGATCTGTTTCGGCGTTGGACGTGTCGGCGATTGGTGTTTCGGTGCAGCGTGGCAGAAAAAAGGATGATCTCTGTGAACTTTCTCCAAGTTTCGATCTTCGGCTGGTTGCTGGGGTATAAGAACCGCCCCTGTGTGGGACGGGGTTCCCGGTCTGCCTATCCATCTGCCGGGGTGTCTCAATCTGGAAACTGTAGGGTTACTTTCATTGCTGTGCCGCCACTGCTGGTTCTGGCCGTCCGGTGTCTCCCTTCCCTCATCCCTCACTCCCTTCCGCAGGCGCCCCCTCGTGGAGGCATCGGTACAATATCGACATTCCTGGATAGCTGCCGAATATCCTCTGCTTCTCAATCCAATCACAACGGGACTTATTATTATTATTATTATTATTATTATTATTATTATTATTATTATTATTTTATAATCCAAAATATTCCAATATAAGATTTCTTTGTGTGCGTTAGCACATTGTGTAGAAAATCAATATTGAAATTTCTGTTTTGTCTATTGTTTTTAGTTCGAAAACAGGCAAGCCTCTGCATAGGGTGGAACAAATTTAAATTTCATTAACTTTTAATTTCTTCCTTTGTTTTTCATAAGACTTTGATCATAATTAACTCACCATATATCATATCCCGTAGCTCCTGGATAGCGCTGGCCCTTGTATCTGGCGATTCGTTGAGATGCTTTCGCGCAAACTCCATCACTTCGCTCGAAGGTTCTCCCAAATCCAGCTCCTCCCATTCCTCCTCAGGGAATGGCTCGGAATCTTCTTCTTCTTCGTAGCTGTAGCCTCCAAACATCGTACCTGTGAACGTACATGACAGTGTTTAAAACGAAATATGAAGTTACAAACAGAACGGTGCTTAAATTATGCTCTATTGTTTTGGCAAGAACTTCATTTTCATTTATTTAATATATATATATATATATATATATATATATATATATATATTGATTTTTCTGTAAATAGAAATACCTACCCGCTTCTAACTTAGATGATTCAGGAAAGAAAAAATATTCATATAAAGATTCCTTAAAATACATTCATAGTTATTTTCATGTCTTCAGAAGCCTTAGAAACAAAACAATATGCACAATTTTTCTTTTTAACACCTATTATCAATGATAATTGTACGGATTAAGATATAATACACATATCCAATCATATTGAACCGTAGGCTTTAAAAGATTCACACTAAGTTTGACAGAACCCTCTGATTCTCACATGATATTATACAGTTTGTCCCTCACAGTGTGGCCGCCTCACGGTTGCTCACGCGCCGGTCGCCGCAGCGCGGACTCCCGTCGAAACAATTATAATACATCCCAAATCGCCTCACGTTCGCATATTTGCAGTTATAATTACAATGCTAATAATCATATACCTTGTCATAAGAGATGTTAGAATATCTGCATGTTTCTGGCATATTCCCAGGAAATTTTCATTCACACTCGAATGTTCAGTGATCGAGATTTAGTGAATTTCTTGCCTGATGTTTTATTTTAGTCCTTAAAATGTATGGGGTTTACTGCACACACCTTATTTTTTTAGTTCCCCCATAGATAAAAATCACATACAGTTAAATTTGAGGATAGTGAGGGCCATAAGAAATTATTTGCTAACTATCCTTCTTCAAAAATGTCTGGAATTAAATGTAATGTCTCATCAGCTGTATGCGCGTTAACACAGTTGTTGGGTAAATCCAGACTGACATTCGACATCAAGCAACTGTTCAAAAATCCTGTAAGTGAGTCATTCCCGTACCTCTCTGTATTTACTGTTTGTTAAAAAAAATATTGCTGCTATTAGTCTGTATGTATTTACTGAACACCAATTTTCATGTCATGCAAGTGAATCTTGTGTATTCAAACGGGTTTCTTTGTACTCCAATATCTCTTATATTGCGACGAAACATAGTCATATAAACGTATGATAAGGTATATACTTATTAATCATTGTAATAGTAAATATGGGAACGTGAGGCGGTTGTGGATATATTATATAACTGTTTCGGCGGGATACCGAGCTGCGGCGGCCGGCGCGCGAGCAACGCGCAGTGGCTACGGTATGAAATAAAAGCACTGCATATTGGTTTACTACCCACTTACGAACCTAAGTTCCGTATTCTACAACAAAGGATTCCATTGATATTAGCAGACAAACACCCTACTCCTTGAAACTGGGATTTATTTCGGATTACAAGGTTAGCTAACTCAGAAATAGAAACTGTTTTGGTCCAAAAATATTTAGGACCGTTTTCAAGTGTTGAAGCTTGACTCGACTGGGTAATTTGAGCCATTCATCAGCTTAGGTTTCTCGGGTGTCGCCAGCTTTTCCTATTCGTAACTTACTTCCGTGCGCCAAGAACAAAGCTCATACTCCAATTCTTGAAAAAGACTCTAAATATCACTTGGACCAAAACGGTTTCATATTCTGAATCCCAGCTGACATTACAGCCTTAAGGAGAATCCCAAAACGAGTGGAGTATTCTTTGCTAGTAGGTTAAATTATCGTCCACTATGCCAACAGTTACAAACTTTGAACTATCGGCATGTGTTTTAAATTTTCAGATTAGAATATTAGTGCCTATCGGCTTATTTTAGTTTATTCGAAACTTTCAACATTTATTCTGGAATTATTTGGAACTATCTGTGTACCGGTGAATACCTCTTTACTTTAAGCTACTGTGTAACAACACATTTCTTCAATGTTAAAATTGTATTTTCCTCAGTATCTTTAAACAAGAAAGTAAATGCACACATCCTAAAATTCCTGGTGCTTTCGCTTTTCGGCAAAGGTATTGCGATAATGTTGGCAAACTGTAATGTTATACATATTTTGGGAAATAATTATAAAAATCGTTAAATTCTAGGAGCTCTTTACATAAACTGCCAGTAATTTGGCAGAAATTTCAACCAAAGTTGAAGTTTACTGCATGAATACTGTGTATTTAAATGTTTAAACGTGTATTGATATCTATATACGCAGCAGTTCATCTGAAAGTCGTACAAACAAGCTTTAAATGTAACAATTAATTTCTTTCAACCCTGATGAATAGCATCTTCTCTACATGCTTGTAGTATATTGTCAGAAATCGTAAATTTTTAGTAACTTTTCCGTATAAACTACCCTTAATTTTGCGCTGATGTAACCTGATTTGTGTGTGTACGATATCTTGTCTTTTACGATAGAGATCTCCGTCACTGCTCCGGACGCACTTCGTCCTTGGCTACCTGCATCGTTTTAAAGCCAATTCCTTATGCCTGCATCATTTACCAAGGAATACAGTCTCATAACAGGTATGATTTCAAAGTCCTCTGCTTCTAAAATCATTTTCCCAAAAGCAATATCTCTTGTAAGCCAAGGCCTCACGGGACCATATAATGTGCTGGGCTGTTTCAGTTTCTTTCTTGCACAATCTGCAATCTAGCTTACCCTAAACACTCCCATCGTGTTAAGATGGTTTTTCACAGGAGTATGTTGGTATCAACAAATGTTCCTCAAAGGCGTATACATAGGAATTAAATTCCGTTCCTTTTGAGGTTCAACTAAGTATGGTTAACTTTTAGAAAGCGTTCCACCCTTAATTTTGCAGCGACTTCAACAAGATTTATAATGTATCAATAGGATCGAACTCCTATACACAAAATCTCAAATTAGTACGCGCAGTACTTCGTAGTTATTGTATGGATACGGTGCACAAAGTGGCATAAATAAATCAGCAGCGAACGTGTAGGTGAATGCATGGAAACGTGATGATGCTTCTGGTTCCCTAAACTGTTTTTCTTTGTTTATTGTTGACAGAAACTCCTTATCATCTGTGTTCACATCAGCTCTGGATGACTCAATCTCTTATTGGTTTGAATTCAAATTCGACACCCAGCATTAATCTATGAACAAAGGTAAGACCTAGGTGAGCGGCGAAAGGGAGGAGTACGAAAATATTTCAACTGAGTGGCTAGAAGGCATATTTCGATACGACCGTCCACACAACCCCCTGGATGAGTTCATCTTGTACGGGTTTGATGTCAAAAGTTTGTCACTCACTAAGAAGTTGGTTTCAGACTTAGGAGCGAAGTATAAAGGGGGAGTAAAACTAACATAAAGTAGAGTGATTGAAGCAGTTAAGAGGTGGATGTTAAAAAGCATGGCAGAGGCGATATTGTATTTGCTTACCAAAATAAACCGTTGCAATTATATGTCGTGGTGCAGTGGTTACGAAGTTCTAGTTCCCGAAGGCGATGAGTTTTTTTCGGCCGTAAAAATCTTTAGCATGGCTTCCTTCGGAAGGGAAGTAAAGCCGGTGGTCCCGTGTCGTAGATTTACGGCACGTAAAAGAACCTCAAGTCTGATAAAGAGGCCTATCAGTAAAATTACCGGTGTTTCACGCCCAATATGGAATGGGACGCTAAGGACCACAGCAGTTAAAGAGCGTTCATAAATAACATTAAAAAAGAAATTGCCATTATATCGACACGATTCCATACACTGTTTCCTCTGCTCAATTTCGTATAAAATGACATATCAGACATTCCCGTTTCTTGATGCGTAAATAACATTCTCCCGGGGTCATGTGTTTCACTGACATTTGACCAGTGACCTCCAGGAGCCAAGAGAATGCAACGCAGGGTCAAGGCTATGGGATCGACGTTCATTGACAAACATGAAACCTTTCCCTTCTAAACCGTATTCAGCAATTTGGAAGCAAACATTTTAGGTTATAAAGACTCATTATTCGTTAAAATCCGGTTTCTTTCAAATCTGCACTCCGGGTCCACTCAAGTTTATGGCCAGTACACATCCACGCCCTCTTCCAGTCAAGCTTTCGCTTCCTGCTTCTCAGGTCATTAATGAAAATCCAGTGCATATCTTTAACGGTTTTTGTGCTAAGCAATCAGAACTGCCACTGTCCAACAATTTATTGCTACTAGTCACCTATATTCCAGTTGTAACGAATAAATACTGCAAGAGAAAACCTGTGAACTTGTATGTATAAAAGAACAGTAGAACATGGGAAAGTCAGAATGCAAGTCACTTAAACGTGTGTATTGAAAAGTATACCCACATCTGTAAAATAAGTTTTATGAACAAAGAAAACATGCGGCTGACGTATAATTTCAGGTAACAAGCACACGATTCCTGAAGAAAAGGTTTATTATATTGATGGTTTATTCATGAACTTCTGCAAAGACCATGGTGGGGCAAATACCGGGAGAGCCAAGAAACACAATGTTCTTCATTGTGAACAACTTTTGCATAACTGGTAAACCATAAGGGATAGACACAAAAAATGTAGATCGCGTTAAAAAATTTTTTTTTTTTTGAGTGAACCATTTTCGAGATATTGCTTGTTATTCCTTTAAATTTTCCAATACTTTTTCTCAAATAGGAATTCGTTATTCATTCTTTTATGTCATGGACACACAAAGAGAATGGAATGCACTACATAGCAACCAGCTCTTAAAATATTTGACTATCGCTTAAAGCCTAGCAATTCCCCGTGCATCTACAAGAAAATTAGCAATAAGACTAACATCTCGATTAACATGAAGCATATGGAGAATAAGCGTTTGTAAAAATAGTTTGTACAAGAGTAGAGAAAGTCATGTGAGTGTAACACATCAGATTTTTTTTGTCGTGTTAATGCAAAGAGAATGGAATACCCCACATAGCAACCGCTCTTAAAATATTTGACTATCGCATATAACCTACCATTCCCTTGCATCTACAAGAAAATTAGCAATAAGATTGACATCTCGATATCTCGATTAACATGAAGCATATGGAGAATAAGCGTTTGTAAAAATAGTTTGTACAAGAGTAGGGAAAGTCATGCAAGTGTAACACATGAGATTTTTTAGGAAATTAACAACCAGGGAGTGTGATTTTGCCTTTTTTCAACAAGACTTTGCAACAGCTCATACGGCCAATATTTCGATGATAAAAATTGAAAGTGTGTTTGTGGACAGAATTATTAGTAGAGATTTGTGGTCCCCTCGGTTCCCCAGGCTAACGCCCTGTGCTTTCTATCTCTGGGGTAACTTAAAACATAAAGTGTACAAGAAAACCCACACACCCTGGAAGAATTAAAGCAAAATATCCGCCAGGAAATTGCCAGCATTCCTCAACGTGAAATGATAACGGCAGACGGCAACGAGCGCCAAGGACGTGGATAGGAAAAACACCGCGCAGCCGGTTCTTAGTTTTTTGGCTCACTCTGTACTTGCATTATAAGACCTCAGGTTGTGCTTATGAGTCTCAATGCAGTGTGGATTTTAGATTTTTATTTGAAAAAATCTGGTGTGTTGCATAAACATGACTTTTTCTACCCATTCTTCTAAAACTATTTTTAAAGTTAATCTTCATATTAATCGAGGTAAACATTTGAGAAATCGTAGGTACAAGCGAAATGCAGTAGCCTTAGGTGAAATATGAAGTACGAGGCATGCTTTTAAAGTGAGCACCGATAATTTTTTAAAAAGTAACAAAACATTATTTTCCAAATACTTTATTATCATTCATTATCTTACACTATTTCTTCACATAGTTACCGCCGTTATTCAGGCACTTGTCGTAACAGAAAACCATCAAACAATGTTTACCACCTGTAACGAAAGCCAAGTCTGTACTTCTTGTTTCAAACACCTTCCACCAAGGAATTTCTTTAGATGAAGAAACAGATGAAAACAGCTTGGTGCCAAGTCCGGACTGTAGGGAGGGTGGTCGAATTGTTTTTAACCAAATAATTCGATCAGATTTTGAGTTTGTTTGGCTGTGTGTGGCCAGGCATTGTCACTCATTATTGTTTCCCCATAAACCTCACACAATTGGCGATGAATGTTTGCTGGTGTAACATTTCTCACATTCAAAAAATTAATCAATGATTTGACTTCACAGTCGGTGGATCGTTCGATTGTTTTGAACATTTCTAAACGCTCTAACAACAGGAAAACACAAAATGACGATCGCTCACAGCTGCATCTCGCTTCCTAATGAATGAAGGAAGTGGTCGCGCATGCTCAAAATCATGACTGCCGCGGCAAAATATTAATACAATACTTACTTTGAAAACACGCCTCGGAATGTCTCGGAAATGGTTAATGCCACAAAAAGATTTATTTGATAAGGCGTGTGTGCTTTAATGAGATCTATTTTTTGTACAATAAGATTTTGTTATGGTTTACAAGTTATACAAAAGTCATTTAGAATGAAGAGAACTTAACAGGCTGTTCGCAGATAATTTAAGACATACATTTTATTTGTCATGGAAATGTCTTAAAAATTTGGTGTTTTAATCGAGGCACATGTCGACATATTTTTCCAAGCATTTTTGGGGACGTGAAACAAGTTTTTTCAAGCCAGTGTTGTACCAGGTCGGTCCTGTGCTCGTAACCAGCTGTTCACTGATTTGACTGCATCATCGGTGTTAAAAGTGCTTACCTTTGAGTCAGGGGAACATGTGAAAATCATTTGGGGCAAGCTCCGGTGAATACGAGGATTTGAGAAAACTTCCAAGTTGAATCTTGACCCAGGCGGAGCTCAGAAGATTCAACTGAGAAGTTTTCTCACATCCTCCATATTCACAGATCTTTTCCCAAGTGATTCTCACAAGTTCCTCCAACACAAAGGTAAGCAATTTTAACACCGATGATGAAGTCAAATCAGTAAACAGCGGGTTGCGAGCACAGGACCGACCTGGTACAACATTGGCTTGGAAAAACTTGTGCCACGTCCCCAAAAATGCTTGGAAAAACATGTTGACTGTGTAGAAAAGTAACAGAAGGACTCTAGAATATAAATAAAATTAATTTAACATGAGCAATAGTGTGTAATGTTTTTTATAAAATAGGAAAACTTACTTATTGGACGCCTCTCGTATTTTTAGGTTTTCATCTGACTGTTCCTTGCGTTCAACAGGAGTGACCCAAGAAGCGGTTTCATTAAAAACACGAGCTGTTTTCAGCAAAGCTGAAGGGCATGAAAACAGTTGCTTTTCGTGACTTAGAGCAATTTAGTTGAAATTCTGTGTACTAGTTTATACAGCTCGCATGGGTTTTCCTAAATGGTTTGAGGTATCATCCTGGAATGTCAGAGAGAGAGGCCTTGGAATTGTATGGCTAGTTTCCGCTCCTCTACAATAATTATACAATGTAGTTAAGTTTCTCCCAAGTCCGTGCTTCTCTTATTGAGGAATATCACGAACGTGAAAACCAACACTTGTCCATGATAATATCTATGTTCATGTTACTAAACTATAAAAATGTTTCCTTCATATACTTGTTTGTGACGAAGTAAATAAGACCATTGCATGGTCTTTGCAATTAATAATTTCTCAGGATGTCAGAAAAAAGAAGGTGGTGTTTCCTTTATGGTACAATAAAAAGCAGGTGACCCCCGGCTAATAAATTAATAAATAAATAGGCATTCAACAAGCAAACATTTCCGCTTGTTACTAAAGAGAGCAGAACCTCATGAATTTAGAAAGAACTCAATAAAATCGACATTCAAACTTAAAACATCAACAGAATATGCATTTTATTAATTCCCAAAGTACCTGTGGATTTTGTGTGTGTGCGTGTGTACGTTTGAGAGAGAGAGAAAAATCTGATGTGTTACACTCACATGATTTTCTCTACTCTTGTACAAACTGTTTTTACAAACGCTTATTCTCCATATGCTTCACGTTAATCTTATTGCTAATTTTCTTGTAGATGCAAGGGGAATTGGTTGGCTTTAAGCGATAGTCAAATATTTTAAAAGCTGGTTGCTATGTAGAGTATTTCATACTCTTTGCATTACCAGGACATAAAAAATGAATAATGAATTTGAGAATAAGTATACGTATTGGAAAATTTAAGGGAATAACAAGCAATATCTCGAAAATGGTTCACTCAACAAAAAAATGTATATGACATAAATTGTGTATTTTAACGCGGTCTACATTGTTGTGTAGAAAAATTTTGTCTATCTCTTATGGTTTACTAGTTATGCAAAATTCGTTCACAATGAAGAATACTTTTGGAGACATTCCCAGAAAATTCGAGATATACATTGCATTTGTCATGAAAATATCTTAAACATATGATGCTTTAATCAAAATTGTTAGAGCCATTTTTGAGAAAATTAAAATTTTCGAAAAATGTTCTATGTAAAGGGTAATCTGGGGTGAGGGGAGTTTGTTGAAAACCTTCATGTCGCATCTCTGGAAGATACTGAACCTAAATACCAAGTTTGGTGTTTATCCAACTGTTCGTTTCTGAGTTATGCTGTTCACAGACACACACACAGACAGACAGACTCACACACAGACACACACACGGACATGTTTCCAAAAATGCTTTTTTTTTGGATTCAGGGGGTTTCAAAAGATGCATTTCCGGTGAAATCTCGGTATCGAATTTTTGGGTGGAATACAATACTTCCCCTACTTACTATACGTAGTAGAGAAAGTAAAAAGGATAGCAGAATTGAACATAAATATGGTGAGTAAGATTCAGATGACTTTCTGTTCCAAAAACTATTGTTTATAAGCTAATGTGTACTTTCCCTGCCACATACATGTGGGTAGAGAAGGTATTGCATTCCACCCAAAAGTTTGATACCGAGATTTCACCGAAAATACATGTTTTGATGCACCCTGAATAAAAAAATCGTTTTTAGAAAAAGGTCCGTGTGTATGCGTGTATGTGTCTGTGAACAGCATAACTCAAAAATAAAAATCGAATAAATACCAAAATTTATGTTTAAGTTCAGTACCTTCCAAGATGAGACATGAAGATTTTCAAAAAAATCCCCCACCCAAACTACCCATGGAAGCTTTTTCGCACATTTTTATATTCCAAAAAGGCTCTAAAGATCTTGATTAAAATACGATATATTAAATAGACTTACATGAGAAATAAAATATATATTTTGAATTTTCTGGGAATAGTCTGTGAAGGTCTCTTTATTTAGAAAGAATTTTATCTTATCTTATATAACTGGTAAACGTTTGCAATAGACGAAAACATATTATACAAAAAATATAGATCTCTTTAAAACACATATTAAATAACTTTTCTGTGGCATCATCCATTTCCGAGGTTTCCGTTATTAATGGTTCGAATTGTTCAATACTTGGTCATTCTTTTGAAGTCCTGTCGGCATTTAGTTGTTTCTCGCGATTCCATGGAAACAGTACGAAATTTTAAGGCCACGGTATAATCTCCAGTTCTTACACAATTGACTATCGCTGTTCCCTTTGTATCTATAACGAAATGTGTAATGTAGCTATTTTTGCAAAGTTTTACTTGGAATAAAATAAAGCAGATATAAAAATAAGCTTCAGTAAGACTAGTCTGTATACCCAAACGATAGAGGGTAGAAAAAGTCGTGTGAATGTATTACGTAAGATTTTTCTATCCACAAGTTAATTTAAAATTTTCGAAATGGTTTCGTTACACACCTGTTGTAGATAAAAGAGGGATACAGAAAGCCATAATCAAATCTTTAAAATATGGGCCACTATATGCTGGCTTTGAAATTATAACAGAATGGTAAGTTAGCATATAGTACTTCAAGAAATGTATGATAAATATTGGAAAAGTTCAAACCCATAACACTGTTTATGTCAGAAATGGTTGATGTCACAACAAAATCTGACATACACGAGATCTATCTTGTCTATCACTTACGGTTTACCACTTATACAAAATTCGTTCTGAATGAAGAGGATTTCGTAGTCTGTTTATAGGTAATTCAGGGTAAGCATATGCATTAGTTATTATTCACATTTTATTATTTATTAATTTAATTTGTACTTTCTCTACTACGTATAGTAAGTAGAGGAAGTATTGTATTCCACCCAAAAATTCGATACCGGAAATATATGTTTTGAGACCCCCTGAATCCAAAAAAAAAGCATTTTTGGAAAATGTCCGTGTGTGTGTGTGTCTGTGAACAGCATAACTCCGAAACGAACAGTCGGATAAACACCAAACTTGGTATTTAGGTTCAGTATCTTCCGGAGATCCGAAGCGAAGGTTTTCAAGAAAATCCCCCCCACCCCAGATTACCCTTTACATGGAATATTTTGCGAAAATTTTAATTTTCTCAAAAATGGCTCTAACGATTTCGATTAAAATATCATATGTTTAAGATATTTTCATGACAAATAAAATGTATATCTTGAATTTTCTGGAAATGTCTCCAAAATGATTCTTCCTTGTGAACGACTTTTGCATAACTGGTAAGAGATAGACAAGATTTTACTGCACATAAAATGTAGTTCGCGTTAAAATACACAATGTATGTCATATACATTTTTTGTTGTTGAGTGAACCAGTTTCGAGATATTGCTTGTTATTCCCTTATATTTTTCAATACTTATTTTCTCAAATGGGAATTCGTTATTCATTTCTTTGCCTTGGATATTCAAAGATTATTAATCTGTGGCAAAGAGAATGGTGCTGCATCTAGCAACCAGCTATTAAGATATATGTCGATGCTTAAAGGCTACTGTATTTCTATATTGCCCTTGCAATTACAAAACAAGGGGAACATAGTAGGCCTTAACCGATAGCCAAATATTTTTAGAACTGGTCGCTATATGTAAAATGTAATTCTCTTTGCATGTCAAAAAATCGTTTCTGCAAATGTTTATCTGGATTAATATGAAATAGATGGAGAATAAGAGTTTGTAAAAATAGTTTGTACAAGAGTAGAGAAAGTCATGTGAGTGTAACACATTAGATTTTTTTTAAATGGGGACCTACATTTTTATATTGTTTTCTCAATCCTCATGAAAAGCTAATCAACATTTGCATAAAGTGGTTTGCAATTGTGCTTACACCAACGTAAATAACAACGAAAGTTCTGAATGGCTGTGTACTAAGACTGCAATGAATGGTTGGACCATCCATGGATGGTCATTTGAGGGTCAAGTTATGTTTCGTAATTGGGGCCCATCAATTCTTATTTTGTTTTCCTATTCTTCAACACAAAATAAACAGCTTAATGAGAAAACATACAAATAGTGGGTTTCCATTTAAAAAAACTAAATTTACGCTGAAATGACCATCATAACGTCCTTCAAACCAAACATAACTAATTGCATTTATTTCCCTCTTAATATCAAGCAACTTTTATACAAGACATTTCTTCCTACAATGCTTAGTTTTGGAGATATTGTACAGTCTCAACTTAAATGATCCACCCTGTATAAATAATTAAATAAAGAAAGTAAGGTAGAGAAATAATTGCAATAAATAATTTCTGTATAGTCAATCAATGTATAATGTAATAAGCTTGAGGTGAAAGGTTTGTGCGGAAAACAGGTCATTAGCAAGTCATGTTAACCGAAGTCATTAGCGACAGGCGAAGTAGCAAACGCATTAGCTTACGGGTTCTGGGAATCCATTTAGGTTATAAGCTCGTAAGTTTGCAGGGTCACGTAGGCAGAATTCTAGAAAAGAGAAATGTACTTAGATTCTGAAATTTTAGCCAAGCCCCCTGGTAACAAAGTAACAGAGACGCACATGAAGAGTTTGATATTGGCCCGGGCAAGATGTAAAGTTGAAAGGGGAAATAATATGTAGGCGGAGCTAAAAGTAATAAAGGCGTGAAATATTAGATCAGGGAGTTACTCTCGGTACTCTCACCGGTACGTACTGCTCGTGTGATATTTTAAGCGCTTAGTGACGCGCTTGTGTGAGTAAGAGAGATCTCTTCTCACGCAAGCGAATCCTCTCGCGGCTATTGCGAAGGGTCTTGCCGATAAGCATTTTAGCAATTCACGGCAAGTTATGCTTTTAATTAATTTTATTGCGGAAATAGTTGTTTCCAACCGTAACTTTGATACTGCAGAATTTAAAAGGTATAATAATTCATTTGTTATATATTCGAGTGCTACAAGTCATAACCAGTTTCAAATGATCGGCAACTCACTTCAAAAGCTCAATTTAAACTGGTGTTATCGTTTAACAATACATCCATTCATACCCTGAGAGAAAGATCTCATAGCTTAACACTGGAGCAGCGGGCGCACGAGACAACAGAACGAGCTACGAGATAATGACCATCGTCGTTGCTTCAAATTGGCCCCTCATCGTGGTACAATATTGCTTCAGTAGTATAATTTGTGGAAAATTAGGGAAAGGTATGTGCCTTTTACAAATTAGTTTCTACTGTTTCAGCTTGTTTATATTTCTTTATTACTTTCTCTACTACGTATAGTAGGTACGGAAGTATTGTATTGCAGCCAAAAATTCGATACCGAGATTTCACCGCAAATACATGTTTTCAGACCCCCTGAATCCAAAAAAAGCATTTTTGGAAACATGTCCGTGTGTGTGTCTGTCTCTGTGTCTGTCTGTGTGAACAGCATAACTCAGAAACGAACAGTCAGATAAACACCAAACTTGGTATTTAGGTTCAGTATCTTTCAGAAATGCGACACGAAGGTTTTCAAAAAAATCCCCCCATCCCAAGTTACCCTTTACATGGAACATTTTTCGAAAATTTTAATTTTCTCAAAAATGACTAACGATTTTGATTAAAATATCATATGTTTAAGATATTTTATGACAAATGAAATGTATATCTCCAATTTTCTGGGAATGTCTCCAAAAGTATTCTTCATTGTGAACGACTTTTGCATAACTGGTAAACCATAAGAGATAAACAAAAATTTACTACACGATAAATGTAGATCGCGTTAAAATAGACAATTTATGTCATATACATTTTTTGTTGTTGAGTGAACCATTTTTGAGATATTGCTTGTTATTCCCTTAAATTTTCCAATATTTACACTTTTTCTCAAATTCATTATTCATTTTTTTGTCCTGGTAATGCAAAGAGAATGGAATACTCCACATAGCAACCAGCTCTTAAAATATTTGACTATCGCTTAAAGCCTACCAATTCCCCTTGCATCTACAAGAAAATTAGCAATAAGATTAACATCTCGATATCTCGATTAACATGAAGCATATGGAGAATAAGCGTTTGTAAAAATAGTTTTACAAGAGTAGAGAAAGTCATGCGAGTGTAACACATAAGATTTTTTTCAGTCTTTCTCAGGAACTTATGTTCGAAACTGGGGTTTCGTTCGGGTTTCAAGATGTTAGATGGGATACTTCCTCAGAAACTGAAACAGATTTGGCTCAATGTGATTTTTGAGTTTACGAGAGCTAAAGATATTGTCTTGTCGTTTAGATCGTGACGTGCTGATGTAGTGCAGATTTAGAGAATATTGGATCAGGTGACATAATTTTTTCCTTTTTCATTACAACGCTTTCTTTTCTAATGAGGCACTACGGATTGCCTGTGAACTATTCGTTGTACTTTTTGTGTGAAAGTCGGTTGTAATCTGCTAATTTCACCAAAGGTTGAGAGTCAATGCGCCCATTCCTGGTGCAAGTTACTAGAATGCTGTTCTGGTCCATCAACTTCTGTAAGTCTGACCAGAAAAACTAGAAGAATGAAAATCAACATTTACACATTCCCGTTTCATTTCTTCCATAGGAGGATTGTTGCTGCTAAAACGCCTGCTGAAATAAGATTCTGCATACATACGCAACAGACAAGAAAGAACGTGAAAAGTAAATGGGCAGTCCGTTAACTTTTACCAGTGTTGCTCGAGGATAGTAATAAACTAATAATAATTGAGCAAGACTGGAAATGGCTCAGGTGGTAGCGTCTGTGGTTATCGTTAGGTTAGTCGGGAGGGGATGGTGGTTGCCGGTCAGTGTAATATTTTGTTCTTGTTTCTTCATACACTAGGTAAACACACATCTTCAACACCACAAGGCAAAGTTCCATCCACAAATAAAAAGAAATGCAATATGCATGGTTTATGCATGGCACAGGAAGGGGGCTGTACAACCAAGACCATCAGTCCAGTGTCGCGCTCATTATGTGTTCATACCCACAGAACAACAATCACATGATCACAAAAGTTCCCTTTCCAATTAAGCCAGTTCCAATTGATCGAGATGGCTCAGGCGGTAACGCCTATGGGCCACATTTGGGAGGTTCCGGGTTCCATCCTCGGTGACAGCCCACTCTGACACATAGATATTTTCGGAATTCCCCGATCGTCAGGCGAATGCTGGAGTGGTTTCTTCCACACCCCAAATTTCCTGTCCCTGTATTTCGTTCTATTAATCATTTCGTTCATCTTTCATCCCGTTTGGTCTATTTCAGGGTTGAAAGTGTCGGCGATGGAGTTTCGGTGCAACGTGCCAGGGAAAAAGGATGCTCTCTGCGAACGTTCTTTATCCCTCGGCCTTCGGTTTGTTGCCAGAGTATAAGAACTGTCCCCGAGGAGGGCGATATAGACGTCTGTCCGACAGACGTCTATATCTGGAAACTGTAGGGATTGTCGTAACTGTGCCGTCATTCCTGGTTCCGGCAGCCTAGTATCTCACTTCACCTCATTCCTTCCTCCCGGGGAGGCCCCTCCAGGGGTGTCGTCACAATATCCTCATCCCTGGATCGGTACCGCATCCCCTCTGCTTCACAATCCAATTCAATCCAAGTCAATTGCAACAAAATTAAATGCAGCATGAGGGCAACTAAGACCATACATCTGCAAGTTTTTCAAGCAGACGGTTATCTGTTCGGGACACTCTGAATAATGTGTATCAAAGGAACACCCGTCGCCAGAAACAGCAGAAAAGGAAAACGAAAGGCTGATGAGGATGGGAAAATTTTTCTGTTACTAGCAGAATCTGGTCCTTCGAGAAAACAAGCAGAAACTCAAGCTGGCGGTTCCTATTATCCCTTCTGGCTTATCTGTTTGACATGCTGGCTCAACGTAGACGAAACAAGAAATCGGTTTATCCTTCTCAGTGCCTGAGTTCGAAGGTTAAGCATGTAGACTGAGATGTCTTGCGTTGATGCAACTTTTTCGTCCTCCATATGGTGATTTTCTATGCCTCTTGAGTTGTCGTACGTTCCTGCAGAGCAAATCCTACGCGCAGCTCTCGATGATGGGTGATGAGGAACTCCTTCCGTGCAAGCAATCCGTGAATGAACGTGTGCCAAGTTGAGCGTCCATCCCGGAGCTGTTTGAACATTAACTCGCAGTCTTAATTGTGCCACGATAACTTTCATGGTCTGAAAGGCCGATCTCTTACTGCTGCTACAAGGACGCCATCTTCTTCGGTCATGGTTTTATTTGGCGGTCGGTTTCTTTTTCTGTGATCCTTAAGACCCTTCTGCCTGCCAGGCGTTTATCCATCTTCGAACTTTGCGAATGCTAAATGGAATTGCCCTAGCAATGTCTTCAAATGCCAAATTGGCTTCCCACATACCCACAATTCTTCCCCGATGCACCTCCGAAATATTTGCATACATCACGTGAGCTACAGTTAACACACATCACTGTTTGGAACAACAAAGGCAGAACGCTCCACCACACACGCCTCTCATGTTGTGTATGCGCCCACTGAGAGGGTTGGTAAAATACTTTCCGAAGCTGCGTTATTGACATAAATGGAAGCGAGTGTACAACAACCTATTCCACGACAGCAGCCGGTGAGGCGTAATTAGTGCACGTGATCGTTAAGGGATATGGAGCAAAGTTATATGGAACAGACCTTAGTTTCACTCATGTAATTGTTGTGTTTTACTTTAGGTTGTCTTGAAATTCACACACACACACACACACACACACACATGTACCCGCACGCATTCACACTATCATTCATAATTCCAAACTGTAGGGAGGATTGAGATTAACCATGGCTAAAGAAAAATTCCTACCTCTAGCCGAAAGTCGAACCTGGGTCCTCTGGATATGGAGGCTAGTCTGCTAATCACCAGACCACAGAGGCAGTCACCATTTAAAATACCGTAAACAAACTAAAGCATGCATTTCACTTTCCGCTAAATACAAAGCACTTCGTGAACATCAATACATCTAGAATGCAAGCACTTCAGTATCATTCCATGTTCCACTTTTGTCCGGCACTTTATTCTGGTAACTAAATCTAAAATGGCTATCAATGAACTAGGAAGCGAATACACTATTCCTAGAGAACCTTCTCTCCTGCAGCAGCAGCAGCAGCTGGCGAGCTGATATACTGAGCCACTATCGATGACGAGGACATGCTCCTAATTTTACGACAACCACGCCAAACTGAGACTGAATTGCAAACGCCGTTTCCTTTCGTAGACGCATGAATTAGGTTACCGCAGAACGAGGTCCTTCAACCCGGTACCTGTTAAATGTCAGATTCGGCGACCGCCAGTCGTGTTATTCAAGATAAACCTGGTACATTTGCTTTAAATTATAAATTTGAAGGAAAAGAACCTCCTATTTTACAAAGAGATCATTAGTGACCTTTTGCTTCTCATACCTCTGTGTATGTCGTTAGTAGAAACGAGTTAATTGTGAATTACCATTTATTATTTAATAAAAGCTTCTTTATTTGATATGGAATTCAGTTTTAATGTCTAGTTATATGAGATAACAAAGTATATTTGCCAACTTTCCCACATACGCACCATGATGAAGCTAAACACCTGCACGGCAGAAATGCAAACGTTTTATAACGCATACTGTAGAAAGTGGCCCTTATTAAAAATGTTTAGCTGGTGCTAGACGAACTTATCTCAAGCTATTTAATCTGGCTTGCTACATAGGGAGTCTTTGAATTTTAATTATCCTCATTATAATGTTTTTAGCGATGAAGATTGCTTTATGCAGTGTTTAATGTGCTTGTTGAGTGAATAACGACTTTCCACTAAAGAATGCCATTTCAAATTCTTGCAAAAACCTAAGGATATGGCCTTCAGTTAGTTATGCTTCGTTTAAGACTGGATGACGTATTTCAATATTTTGGGGATAATTGAGTTTTGTTTTAGAAGATGGGAATTATTTTGTAAAAATAACATTTGTGAATTCGGAGATATTACAAGACCTGAAATATTTTAATTTCATTCATATGTTAAGAAACGCATAGTGTTATAAAATGTCTATCGAATAAAATATTTACATATAAGTTATCAATTTACTTTTCTTCTTTTTCTTTAGGCTGCTGTATTTAATTTCAGAAATTTCAATTTGTGTTCTCTGTTCTTTACAATTTCTTTTCCGCTTCCTACTTTTGATCCCTCTCTTGTATCTTAAATTTCTATTTTCGTTCTTCTGATACTGTATATGACCTCATTAATTCTGTTCTACTGATTCTTTCTTCCGTAATATTTTTACTTTCTCTACTACGTATAGTAAGTAGGGGAAGTATTGTATTCCACCCAAAAATTCGATACCGAGATTTCACCGGAAATATATGTTTTGAGACCCCCTGAATCCAAAAAAAACCATTTTTGGAAACATGTCCGTTTGTGTCTGTGAACAGCATAACTCAGAAACGAACAATGGGATAAACACCAAACTTGGTATTTATGTTCAGGTTCTTCCAGAGATGCGACACGAAGGTTTTCAAGAAAATCCCCCACCCCAAACCACCCTTTATATGGAACATTTTTCGAAAATTTTAATTTTCTCAAAAATGGCTCTAACGATTTTGATTAAAATGTCATATGTTTAAGATATTGTCATGAGAAATGAAATGTATATCTCGAATTTTCTGGGAATGTCTCCAAAAGTATTCTTCATTGTGAAAGACTTTTGCATAACTGGTAAACCATAAGAGATAGACAAAATTTTACTACACGAAAAATGTAGATCGCGTTAAAATACACAATTTATGTCATATACATTTCTTTTGTTGAGTGAAGCGTTTTCGAGATATTGCTTGTTATTCCCTTAAATTTTCCAATACTTATAACCAGCTTTGATTATCGCTTAAAGCCTACCATATTCCCCTTGCATCTACAAGAACATTGGCAATATGATTGACATCTCGATATCTCGATTAACATGAAGCATATGGAGAGTAAGCGTTTGTAAATATAGTTTGTACAAGAGTAGAGAAAGTCATGTGAGTGTAACAAATCAGATTTTTTATTTAGTGTCTGTTTTACTGTTACTTATTTTTATTTTGTTACATGGCTTTTCTTTTAAGTTTTTACATTCTCTACCGCTTATCTACCGCGCTCTCTGTTTTAGTAGTAGACTAGTTAGGTTTATACCAATTCTTGATTGTTTGAAGTTAGAATCCCCATTTCAACAGAAAAATCTATGTAAAGAGGAGCTAATGTTTCACCGTTCGAAAAGGTGTTAATTATAGAACCGGTTACTAAGCATAGAGGAATTACCAGGCGCAAAAAAGCCCAACGGAATTAAAGGAGAAGGATGCAGACTGGGAGAAAATCGGCGAGGAATTTAATTCCAATGTACGCGTTTCTCTCAGGTCCAGTAAGCAACAGCAGCAACTTTAAGCTAACATAAAATATATCACTAAAAACGTCAGCTGTGAGGAGCCTTAGAACGGTTTAAACTCAGTGGTGGGTACTACTAAAGTGGACGAAAATGGGTTGCGGATCAAGCAGACCCAACAAAAACACTATTCGCTTCTTGAAGCAATTGCTTGGGTTCACATGTAAATTAAATTAGTTTTGAGTACCCAGCGCGCACATTGAGGGGAAGTATACTTACTTACTTGGCTGCGGAGGACCGAAACTTGGTGTGGAGGTTGAGAGGAAGGCGTGGATTTTACACTGTACAAAATTCATAACACAAATATACTCACACATTCCTAGATTTATTTTCCAACCGTTTGGGGTTGCTACATTATTAAAAATTTAAGGTGGGAGGAGATGCCCACCGATCCAAAGCCCGGCTTACACACGCGGTCCGTTCCTCAAGGAAGTCTAACTGAGACAGACGCTGTATCACCCACTACTCGTGGCTAGCAAAAGCTACCAGCCAAGAGTGATGTAAACAACAATGTGTCTGGTAATGACAAGGTAGAATAATAATGTAACCCCCAAATTATTAATACGCCATATCTCCCCCACTTACAAAAATGAGACGTCCCCGCCGAAGAAAAAAAGGAAAATGCAAAAATACAAGTGAATTTGACATGTGAATCCTGACTAATTCCCCGATTAACAAAATTTATACATTAAAAGAATTGAAACTATACAATGAATTATTTGTAGCCCACCAGAAATCCCCCGATGGACAAAATCTCTTCTAAACACTGGAAGTCCGTGGCACAAAGAATGGCGAAGAAGATTTTTCACTGTTTGTAGCAGATCAAATGTGTATATAACACCCGCCGAAGAACTGATGCAGGTCCCTGCAGAACTGAATAAATAATGTGACATACTATTGTTGAAGCATAGGGGAAAAAGGCAACTTCTGTTGATAGTATTCTAGCCTCGCGTATTGCCTCTACAACCCTGCTCAAGACCGCTTTGGGCAGTCTGTAACGCTTTAAAACTTCCTCCTTTTGCAACTTTTAAATTCACATTGATGCAAGGTCTTCTTCGGTTAGAAACGGCATTCTAAAACCCCAAATAAAGTAATTCCGCGTCAATGGTTTGGTTTGCGGCAGCCATTTTCCTAATTCTAACATTTGTTAAACGCCCTGTCACAAGGATAAGACGATGTTAAACTTAACACGAAGTTTAACACAATGCTGCTGCTCGCAGTTAAATGAAACACAATTTGCGTTAACTTCAATACTAAATCACTTTAACACTGTGTTAAAATTGAACACTGGTTGGTAAATATTAATTGTTCTTTAAGTACAACGTCCAACTCGGCCTAAGGATTTCTGAAGGTAGAATCAGACTGAATCCAAAGCCATAGCCGGGATTTGAACACGGATTTACCGCTTTCCGTGCGGTTGCTCTAACCACTGAGCTATCATATTGTTCCCGGATCTTTTGTGGCTAAGTCCATATTGTTTTGAAATCATTTCTACACAAATATTTTTATCTTAAAGGTAAAGTGAATAGAATAGTTTTTATAGGAATACTACAGCATATAAGTGATATGGGTGTAACTGTAGAGCGTTCATGACTTTTACCTTGAAAGTCTCCGGTGAAACTGGACAAAAAGCGGCCAAAACATATTTTTTGGGGTACTTTTGAGCTAAAGTTACTTTCCAATTATGTACCTCCAATTACTACATATTTTTAATATTTTTCGTTTTAGTTATTAAATTTATAACTCGCTTAGTGTTATACATTTCAACTTAGTGGGTTAAAGTAACAAAGAATGTCTTTAGAAATTTCCGTTAAAATCTTCAACATGTTTTTGAGTTTATCTTCATTTTTATACCCCACATCCTCCGAAAGCAGTTTGTGCATCTGGTCTCGTATTCTCAGCCTTGAGGACGGGCCCTAGCAGAGAGATGCTTCTAACCTCGGCATATGGACCGCTCGGCAGTGTCTCTTAAAGCAGGTCATTTACCTTGGGACCGCAAGTTCCGGTGCGTGAATCGTTTGAGAGAGATCTCGTGACAAACGCACAACTCGGATCCACTCTACCATAGAAATTCGACGGTTACATCACGGAATGTACAACAGACTACGTCATTTTGCTTCCTCCCGGCCAAGTTCTGCAACTGTCACAGAAATATTAGTCAGACGAATTTATTTTTACTTTCTCTACTACGTATAGTAAGTAGGGGAAGTATTGTATTCCACCCAAAAATTCGATACCGAGATTTCACCGGAAATATATGTTTTGAGACCCCCTGAATCCAAAAACAGCATTTTTGGAAACATGTCCGTGTGTGTGTGTGTGTGTCTGTGAACAGCATAACTCAGAAACGAACAGTCGGATAAACACCAAACTTGGTATTTAGGTTCAGTATCTTCCAGAGATGCGACACGAAGGTTTTCAAGAAAATCCCCCAACCCAGATTACCCTTAACATGGAACATTTTTCGAAAATTTTAATTTCCTCAGAAATGGCTCTAACGATTTTGATTAAAATATCATATGTTTAAGATATTTTCATGACAAATGAAATGTATATCTCGAATTTTCTGGGAATGTCTCCAAAAGTATTGTTCATTGTGAACGACTTTTGCATAACTGGTAAACCATAAGAGATAGACAAAGTTTTACTACACAAAAAATGTAGATCGCGTTAAAATACAAAATTTATGTCATACAAATTTTTTTTGTTGAGTGAACCATTTTCGAGATATTGCTTGTTATTCCCTTAAATTTTCCAATACTTATAACCGCTTTAATTATCGCTTAAAGCCTATCATATTCCCCTTGCATCTACAAGAAAACTAGCAATAAGATTGACATCTCAATATCTCGATTGACATGAAGCATATGGAGAATAAGCGTTTGTAAAAATATTTTGTACAAGAGTAGAGAAAGCCATGTGAGTGTAACACATCAGATGTTTTTATACATTGCGTAGTAATATATAGATGCTCAAATCACATACTTTGAAAATGTATTAGATTTTAAATCTTTTCCGAGTTTTTTCAGTCCAGCAATTGATGTTTTTGCTACTTCTCTTTATTTGTGAGGTACGTGTAAATGAATATTTGCTTTTGATTAAGTCCCAAAGTTGGAAATGAGATCAGATCAGATACGGCCGAGCACGGTAAAGGATTTTTGTACTTAAATGCAAGTTGTGCTGAAATCACATAGAAGCTCAGAGGGCTCTCCAGCATATGAAATAAATGCAGTTTGTGTCATGGATAACACACAATTATGCTATGGATTGCTGAATCACTGTTTTAGTACTAAGTATCGTGTTTCGATGCATGTGTTAAACTTTGACAGAGAAGAGCAAAATATAAATCGAGTTTTGCTTGTAAAGTTGGTAGTGATATGCACGGAACGTGATAAACAGCTATTTTAATCCGCCGCAACTTTCTCAGTTATATAAAACTCAGTAAGAACAAAGAAGACTTCACAAACGTTTCACAATAAATTCAAGATATACTGTTACATTTTATTAACTGGGGTGACGGGATAGCTCACTGGTTTCGTTAACAATTACTGTTCTAGGTGTCCGGAATTCGATTTCCAACTCTAGGGTGGCGCTTTTAAGTCGGCCCTGTCCAGCCCCTCCCTTCTCACTAGTTGACTCCCTAAGGCCCAGTGAGGTTCGGTGTCCACGGTGAAAAATATTATCACCACCGCCACCACCACCATACCATCGGAGGTAACAGACACCAGCCACAAGCCGATAAATGGGTCCAGTGGAGTGAGTTTCTCCGAAGACCATAAGAGAGCATGTAGGGGACATTAAAACAAACATCTTAGTCATATAGCTTCTCAAAAATATATTTTAGTAAAAATAGAGCCATGTTTGATAAAATGAAATACATCGTTTTTTTTTTTTTTTTTTTTTTTTTGTTTTTTTTTGTTTTTTTTTTTTTTTTTACTTTCTCTACTACGTATAGTAAGTAGGGGAAGTATTGTATTCCACCCAAAAATTCGATACCGAGATTTCACCGGAAATATATGTTTTGAGACCTCCTGAATCCAAAAAAAAGCATTTTTGGAAACATCCCCGTGTGTGTGTGTCTGTGTGTCTGTCTGTCTGTCTGTCTGTGAACAGCATAATTCAGAAACGAACAGTCGGATAAACACCAAACTTGTATTTAGATTCAGTATCTTCCAGAGATGCGACACGAAGGTTTTCAAGAAAAACCTCCCACCCCAGGTTACCCTTTACATGGAACATTTTTCGAAAATTTTAATTTTCTCAAAAACGGCTCTTAACGATTTTGATTTAAATATCATATGTTTAAGATATTTTCATGACAAATGAAATGTATATCTCGAATTTTCTGGGAATGTCTCCAAAAGTATCCTTCATTGTGAACGACTTTTGCATAACTGGTAAATCATAAGAGATAGACAAAATTTTACTACGCAAAAAATGTAGATCGCGTTAAATACACAATTTATGTCATATACATTTTTTTTTGTGAGTGAACCATTTTCGAGATATTGCTTGTTATTCCCTTAAATTTTCCAATACTTATATACTTTTTCTCAAATTCGTTATTCATTTTTTTTATGTTCTGGACATGCAAAGAGAATGGAATGCTCCGCATAGCAACCAGCTCTTAAAATATTTGACTATCGCTTAAAACCTACCATATTCCCCTTACACCTACAAGAAAATTAGCAATAAGATTAACATCTCAATTAACATGAAGCATATGGAGAATGAGCGTTTGTAAAAATAGTTTGTACAAGAGTAGACAAAGTCATGTGAGCGTAACACATCAGATTTTTTTGTAGTTGTAGGATTATCTTAAAAGTTCATTTGGCATCCTTATATAGCATATACTGTGTGTGTGTGGGCAGTATAACTCTAAAACGAAAAGTCGGATAAATACAACTTTTGGTATTTGCGTTAGACACTTTAACCATGGCAGGTGAAGATATTCTAGAACCAGCCCCCCATCCTAAATTTAAATGGAATTTTTTCTCGCTAAAAATAGCTACGACCAGTTTGGTTAAAATGCCATATGTTTAAGATACGTGTATGATTACTAAAATGTGTATTTTGAATTTTCTGTGAAGTACTCTTCATTCTAACTGAATTTTGCATTGTTTTGTACAACTAGGCAACCATGAGCTTTATTCAAATATACAATTTGCATCAAATGTATGTAAGAAGTATATATCTTGACTGGTAAGCCAAAATAGAAGCCATAGCATGAGAAGGCTGGTTGTATTAGTTAGCTGTTCGACTGTTTGTAGATTTAAAACTAATGTTTAAGATGCATTCTGTAGATAATATTATAGGTACGTTATACTGTTTTAAGTAGTAACTTTATTTTATCTATCTGCCCGTCATAGCCTTCAAATTATCTCATCGCGATATCCTTTCTTAACTTGAATCTCATTGCCGTCATATTCATTTACCGGACCAACTCTACAACGCACTGTGTTAAGCTTAAGAAATAATTGCAATAAATAATTTCATATATTAAACCAATGTATAATGTAATAAGCCTGTGTTAAAAGATTGTCCGGAGAAGAGGGTCATTAGCGAGTCGTGTTACGGAGAGTCATTAGTAACAGTCGAGTAGTGAACGCATTAGCATGAAAGTTCCAGGAATGCAGTTAAGGTAGTGTTTAGTACGTTTGCAAAGTCACGTAAACATGAATTCTGTAAATCAGAAAGAGAATGAAATTCTGAGATTCAAGTAAGGCACCGCATGGAAACTGTGTCATATACGCATACGGAGAGTTTTAAGATGGGACCGCGTGAGTAGGAACGTTTGAGTCAGTATTTTATATCACAACACTGTGAATGCCAGAGTGATTGGAGTGTAAATTAACATTATTGTATGACAATGATTTTAGATATTTATTAGCTATAAGCTTTGTTAGGAAATAAGTTTACACGGCCTCACTGAAACTGAAAATAGGAGTGAGTAACAATGAAGCGAGGGGGTGAGTTGTTTATCAATTAGAAGAGACAAACAAATGACGTCAGGGTAGCGCGCCTTTCTTTAGAAATGGAGGGAATATCTTCCCTAGAGCATATGTTTTTGTAATTTTGATTGGCTTATAAAATACACGCTAATGTTGGCGCGATTCATTAACCAATAGCAGCTCTATTATAATGTTTAGGCATATCGGGGTGAGGGAGTATAAATTCTTAAGCCAAATGCAAGTACCGCGCAGTTCTACAGAATCATTCACAAGGTAAACATCGCGCAGTTCTAAGAAATATCCCTCGCGAGTTACACGTCAGGCAGTTCTAAGGAAGCATTCACAAAGTACACATTACGCAATTCTACAGAATCTCTCGCGTCGTAAAGTTAGTTACACAAATGTGAAATACGCGAATTAATAGTGCGCGGCAAACAAGTGATTGTAGTTACATTCGAAAATATAACAGTTTCAGTCGGGCGCGTATCAAGATTAAATATGTGAAATTAATTAAGTATGACGGCAATAAAAGTGTAAAAACAAGTGCTTTTATCAAAGTTATCTGTTAGTAACAACTCCTTTCTGTTTACACGCCCTGTACAAGAGATATTTGCTCGACTGAGTAATAATAGCTAGCCGGAGGACAAAGAACCCAAAATTCAAAATAGTAAATCAATAACAGGCGCCAAGTAAAAAAAAAGATAACACGAAAACATTACTGGGACACGTTGGTAAGGGTAGTGATAGTTAGGCAGAGCTTAAGAAAAGAGCGTGCACTCTAAATGAGACTTACTTATTTAATCTTACTTACTTTATTAATTATTTAGTGAACCATGTGACTTACTCGGTGACGACTCTTGTGACTACTCGTGTAATGTTTAGTTTCAGTTTTAAGGTTGTGTCGCGCCCAGTGACACGTTTGAGTTAGCAAGATTTAGCGGCGTTTGCGAGTGATCTTTCCGAGTATAATTTCTGCGACTTACGGCAACTGACATTTTGTTTCATTGCTTCTATAGAAATAATGTAATTCTTTAATTCAACAGTCGGCGACTCTTTTCAGGCAGAGTATTTGAGTCAACTTTAAAATGTATCAGCTAACTAAGCTGGGTTATCCTTTCACACTACACTCACGGATTTCCTGAGACAAATAACGCATATCTATACCACTGGCGTAGCTGGCGGACCAGACAACGCAAAACGAGCTAGGGGGTGACATCCTAGAACTCGACAATAAAGCAGGTAACATTAAATGTTATCTAAGTTGATGCAACTTCGAGAAAGTGGCATTAAAAAACTGAAGCAGAGGGCACGGTTTCAAAATTTTCGCACCACTAACTGCTTAATCTATTCTCTGATAGTGCATTAACTCGCTTCATCAGCGATGGCGTCCTCGATGACATTTCTTGCGCGGGAAATCACCTATAAATTACGCACAAAATTACACACACCCGCGCGCGCAGTGGTGTTAATGATTTTAGAAATCTGACGAAAGATACTTAAAAGTTTGCGAATCTTTTCTGTTTTATTGTTTGTTTTCTTTTATTTTCTTTCTTAAGAATACTGGCATAATAAAACGCAGGCGTTTTTTGCCGAAAACAGCTACTTATTTTTAAACATTATAAACAATTGTGCTCATTATAGCAGTGGCATTACTTAAAACCCTAAGTTTAATAAAACATTCTTCATGTGCAGCCTCGTCGACACAACTTAATGACAAAGGAACATGAAATATATAAAACTATGGGATAAACATCGACAAGAAGATCCCCACTTGCAGTCTGGATAGTGCGTTACGGAGAAAAGGCGAAAGACTCTGAGAGGTAGGAGACATATTGTTACATGCTGGGTAGATGCCCTAAAAGTTCACATGAAAATTAAATTAATTTTGAGTACCCAGCACGTACATTGAGGGGACGTATACCTACTTGGCTGCGGAGGACTGAAATGTGGTGAGGAGGTTAAGAGGAAGGCGCGGGTTTTACTGCATAAAATCCATAACACAAATCTACTCACACATTCCTAGATTTATTTCCCAACCGTTTGGGGTTGTTACATTATTAAAAATGGAAGGTGGGAGGAGATGACCACCGATCCAAAGCCCGGCTTACACACGCAGTCCGTTTCTCACTGAATCCTAAATGAGACTAACGCTATCCCCCACTACTCGTGACTAGCAAAGCTACCAGCAAAGATTGACGTAAACAACAATGTGTCTGGGAATGACAATGTAGAACAATAATGTAATCCCCCAAAGTATTAATACACCACAATATCTGTCTCTGAAAGAAACACTGAACTCTTATCCTACAGGTTAGTGTGATGAATCTGAAGATATTGATATGATTGGCATGTAGAAGAAATTGCAATCAAGTATGTGGATGCCAGTAATTGGTATGTATTTCATCCGGTTTATTATGAACTCACGTGAAGACCGTTGCATAATATAGGGAACCTTGGCGTCCTTGACCGCGGTGTGTTTTATTTTACAGCAGTCCTTTCCACTGTAACAGTGTTGACGGACACAGTCCTATCTTCGCGAAATGTCTGCTTGGTGAATGCGACTTGCCAAACTCTGTGTAAAATAAAAGCATAAGAATATGGCTTTTCAACTTCCACAATTCTCGTGTATTTTCAGGTATAGTTTGTGTCGTCTACATCCAAAGAATTGCTCTCATTTTATAAACCTTCAGTTCGCATTATTACAAATGTTGATGGAAGAGTTGAAGCTTTCTAATTCCAAGGCAACAGTAGTGACTGTACTTTTTACTTAAGTTTCGTATGGCACTAAAATAACCGCTAGGTACTGAAATGCTTAAACACTTTACTTTGTAGGGTTTTACGCCAATTTGAAGTTGGTTGTTATATTGTATTTCGACTGTTGGGGAGCCGAACTTGAAGTAGTTGCAACCGCACGTATGGTAAAAAGTTTCCGGTAGCCTTCGCCCCAAATGTACTTTCCGGTGGCCTTTGCCCCAAATGTTTAAAAAATATTAACTTTGTCATTTTGACTGTTACTTTAAATATTATATATATTTAAGTTTGCCTCGGCTGCGTCAGTATTTATTTTTTTAGAGACATGAATTCTTAGCAAGGCGTGGTGCGGCTGAAGAATGTAGGCTTATACAGATTATAATTTGTACTTCACTCCATTTATTAATTCTTTAAACGATTAAAATAACACTTACTGAAATAGAGAGCTGTAAGATTATTTTTGTTAATTACTTGCACTCTTTAACACATAAACTATTTTCGTCTCACACTGAATACGTATTAAACTTCTCGAGGACGCGTTTCGCGTCTGATTAATAACACTGTCTGCTAGCAACTGACTTGATTTCTACCGCCTAAATTTGTAAATTTCTGTATTTCAAGTCTCTGATTGGCTATTCCTAATCCCATAGAATACTTTTATTTAACTTAAGGTTTTTCTGGTTGTTGATTGGCTATTTTATGAACTGTCACAAAAATTGAATTATTGCTTCCAAGAATCAAGTAGCATTAAACTTTCAAACTCATTATTGCCTCAAGGTTACCTCATTGTTACCTCTTTGTTAGCAACTTTTAACCTTATTCTCACAGCTCCTATAATATTAAATTACGTAATACATTCACATAACATTATTACACATGTATACAATAATATAACATATACAATGACTGTAATATACACTTTTATATCTTGTTATATACACATATTGTTTTAAGGCGGGTTATTATTGAATTTATATATTATATAATTAGACTGAAATCATTTAAGTGTTAAAAATACTGCCTCAAGCACCCTGGGTTCTCATTCGAGTTTAGACACGCAGATACTACGGCTACGCCCTGTCGTAGCTCCACTCCTCTCCTTCTAAAAACATCCCTCGGCTACACCTTGCGGCTTAGGGCCCTCGATGTTACAGTTTTGGCAGCAGAATGCGTATTAAAAACTCCGATTCTGTAATTTTCTTAAAATTTCATACCTCCTATCCGCATAATAATCCTCCTACTCGCATACATAATGTCCGAAAAAAGATGAACCGAAATAAATATGTCTAAACCGTGACGACTAGCCGATTTTACAATGGCGCCCGGGTTCAAACGCAGCGCCACAGATGCGATTTAGGGCGAAGGAAACTGTTTTTGGGTTGATATACTTTGGAACTCCTCTTTCCCCGTCATTTATCCCGTCAGGTTCTCTGATACCACTTCCACTCTCATTGTCACAGTCGTCTTAAAGATTCAGTGAAACGTAATCCGCCAAAGTAAACTGTGCGTCTTGAAAAGAGACTACAATGCAGCCATCTGTCTCCTTTGCTGAGAGCTCCAATGCCTGGCCGACAAGTTGGTATTATTAAATACCATCATCTTAAGATTTCGAAATACTAGAAATTATGTTTGCTGGCATACGCCCATGGAAAATGTCGCAACATAGGAAGGCTTATGGTTTTAATTCTTTAATTTTTATAGCTATTCTTTAACTTCTGTGGTCATATCCGGGCTTTGACTCGAGAAACAACTACTTGTGTTAGTCAGTCTTTGGACTAAGGTTTTAACGTTGGGTTTAAATCATTTTTATTATGAAGCACCCTAACATTCACTTCCACGTCTGTACGTCCAGACTCTGCGGAGGTGGGGTAATGATACTAAAGAAAACTTCACCGCCCTAATCGGGGATCCAACCCAGTACTTCTGGCTGAGAGGCCAGAAACCCGATCACCGGACTGTTCCCAGTCAGTGCATTATCTTACATTTTGAAAGATCAGCTTTTAAATGTTAAAAGCTTGTAGAAAGAAAATGCATTTTTGTAGGAAGGTAGGTGGCTTGATTAACAATTCTCTACACAATTTACAAACTACTGTAACAAATGAAATTCTAATTATTCAATAGGGTGTTCAAAATGCAATCTGGCTGTGGCTAAGTGGAAGCGTGAATTCTTGTTGAACGTTTTCAATTACTGCTGGCGGTATATCTCTGCTTTCATTCCTGATCCTCATTTTTAACTCTTCCATATTAACAGCACTCGTAACAAAGACTCTACTTTCCAAACATCCCCATAAAAAGCATTCAAGTGGAGAGCGATCTTTTCCCATAGCAACTAAACATTTTGTATGAGACAAATGAAATTGTTCATGCAGCTAAATAAGATAACTACCTTTCAGCAAAGAAATTAAAAAATAATATGTTACCATTTAAAATGTTTGTCGATGACGTCACACCCTGTACAAATAATAGCTGAAAATTGTATTTCTTTTCTGTGAAATTTTCCTATAAAAATATTAAATTTGACGTGTCCGAGCATTTTAAAACATTAGGTAATTTTAATTTTATTCATATTATTCCTTTTGTTATGAAGACCCTGTATATACATTTAGAAAGCGGAAGAGCATTTACTCAATGAAAGCATTTTATTGTAGAACGTGATACTATATTTCATCATTTTTGTTTACTCCTTTATTGTATTTTGACCAGGGGACTGTTCATAATGCTACTAAAGTAATCAGGAGAAACTTACAAATTACAAGTCACAAGAACTAATCTGTGCTGCATAAAGGTGTAAGCTGTTTTTAATACTATTAGTGAATTTCTATAAGTAAACGCGTTATAACTACACCAGAACGCGATCAGAGCTACCGGAGGAAATTCATAACTATGCCACATTGTTATTTATTACTTTCTCTACTTCGTATAGTAAGTAGGGGAAGTATTGTATTCCACTCAAAAATTCGATACCGATATTTCACCAGAAATACATGTTTTGAGACCCCTTTAATCTAAGAAAAGCATTTTTGGAAACATGTCCATGTGTGTGTGTCTGTGTGTCTGTGTGTGTCTGTGTACAGCATAACTCAGAAACGAACATCGGATAAACACCAACTTGGTATTTAGCTTCAGTATCTTCCAGAGATGCGACACGAAGGTTTTCAAGAAAATCCCCCCACCCTAGATTACCCTTTAAGTGTAACATTTTTCGAACATTTTAATTTTCTCAAAAATGGCTCTAACGATTTGATTAAAATATCACATGTTTAAGATATTTTCATGACAAATGAAATGTATACCTCGAATTTTCTGGGAATGTCTCCAAAAGTATTCTTCATTGTGAACGACTTTTGCATAACTGGTAAACCATAAGAGATAGACAAAATTTTACTACACAAAAAATGTAGGTCGCGTTAAAATACACAAGTTATGTCACATACATTTTGTTTTGTTGAGTGAACCATTTTCGAGATATTGCTTGTTATTCCCTTAAATTTTCCAATACTTATACTTTTTCTCAAATTCGTTAATCATTTTTGTTATGTCCTTGACATCCAAAGAGAATGGAATGCTCCACATAGCAACCAACGCTTAAAAGATTTGATTATCGCTTAAAGCCTACCAATTCCCCTTGCATCTACAAGAAATCTAGCAATAAGATTGACATCTCGATATCTCGATTAACATGAAGCATATGGAGAATAAGCGTTTGTCAAAATAGTTTGTACAAGAGTAGAGAAAGTCATGTGAGTGTAACACATCAGATTTTCTATGGTGATAACCACACACATATTTTGTCGTTTTAAAATGAGCACACGTTCTGCATTTAAATATGTGAAAATGGACGAACAAGAGCAAAGAAACGTATTGAATCATTTTGCTCCTACGTGATAACGATACAGTCGCAAGCGTGGATATAAACATGTGAATAGTAATCACATAACCACACACTTAAACCACTAGCCACGCTTCACAGAACGCTAACAAGTGAACGCCAAGCAACATTAACCATGGTAAATATAGCCGCGCTCAGAGCCGTTATTTTGTGGTTAGTAAAGCAAAGCACTGATGATAAACGAAATGACAACATTCCAAACTTTAAGCGAAATACTTTTTGAAGAGGTAAAATGAATGATTATCTTGGTAGTGAACGACAAGTTGTGATCTACGTTTCTAATACTCAATATTCAAAGTTATTTGTTATACACTCAGATTCTAAAAGTGCACTACTTGCAATAAACAATCTGTCACCGTCCCATATTGTTACAAAATAAATTCAATCACCACTTCATAGAGCCAATAAGCAAGGAAAGCAAGAGCCTTTAATATGGATTCCATCCCACGTTGGAATACAAGGCAACGAATTGGCCGATCGGGCAGCAAAAAAAAAGCCACTAAACATTCACTAAGTGGCCAGACTGTAACTACACCTGCCCATGGTGTTATCTTAACCATTATAAAGGGGCTCTACCAACAGTGGAAGACGCGATGGTTTGACTCCACGAGAAGCAAACTCGGTGATATAACATCGAGTTTTTCGACACATCTTCCCAGTAATTCTCTTTCCAGACAAGATCAGGTTTTAATATTCCGACTGAGAATGGGTCATACCAAGATCTTCCGTTATCTTCTTGTAGAATGTTCACAATACGATGAATAGAAACAGCACTACCAGATACCCAATGATTTACAAACAGCACTCAACTATTCGATGTACCCTAAGATAGTTAAACTTTTTAAAAGCATAAATGTATATAAAAGCATATAATGTTCAATCAATTGATTAGTTATAGTGTCACAATTTTATATACTAATTCATTGTAATGGCTTAAAACTACCAGTATGTTAAATAACCTCATTGTTTTATTGTTAACTATTTATTTTATAAAAAGTTGTAAAGTCGCAATATGACTAATATTTTAAAGCGACTATAAACTTTCAAAATAAAAAAAATCACTAAATTAAGTATGCTTGTATTCAATATTCTAACATAAATATTATCGTATACTACCATTCATTGGCTTGCAAGTCCCACAAAGAGGAGGGTAATCCGTTGAAGAGGAAGAAGAACAATTATACTTCTATTAGTGCTATCAGTATTATGTTTATAAAACTTTGCATTTAATTGTAATTATAATGTACCTATATCTATTAAATATGGCATTTATAATGTAAAGTATTGTAAAACTGATATGCCCCATATCATGTACTCACGGTCAAAATAAAAGTGGACGGACTCTTGAGGAGTTAAATTTTTTCGAAGTCCCATGAGTGAGCGCTGTTCACAACCGTCAATTTCTGAGCGCCACTTTGGTTAACTTTATAATACAAGCTGCAGAGCACTGATTGGGCTATCTCCACACCGTGCTTGGCGTGAAGCAGTGGTTAAGCTACTTAACTTCTACCAAGGACTTCGTGTTCGATTTTCCATAGTAGTTTGTTATCTTTTGTTTTTTACAACTCGTTTTATTGTGAAGCCGGAATTATAAAGGCAATAATTATCATAATATTCTGAGAAGGATAGCGATATAAAATAAGTAATAATATATTTAAAATCAGTGTATGTATAAAAAGGAGAAGCATTGTGAAAATTGTTGACTGTAAAAGCGACAGAAAGACCAGACAGGCACAGTTTTGTTAATTAGGGACAAGCCTCAGGTAGAAAGGGTAAATACCATTGAAGCAAGTTTTTCCTGGTAACAGCTGAGGACAGCTGCACTTAACCTGGTGAAGGTCACTCTAGGCTTCAGGACGCCGAGTTGTGACGAGCGTTTGAGGGGAGAGTAAGGGAAGTGAGTGACTTGCTTTTCCTTGTGCAGCGTGGGTAAAGACACTCTGTCCTGAGCGGTTGGTGAGAGCGGGACGACATTCTCGTCGAGTTGTGAACATTGGCGGCGAACATGCAAGAGGGTAGAACTTTCAGCTTTAGTTAATAATCTTCGGTCTTGGTAAAGACACGGTAGCATCGTATGCATTATAAAAGTGATCGGCAAACCTCAAGTTTTATTTTAAATGGTGAAAATAAAAGTGTTCCAAGAAAGCGTTCGTGTTTCTCTGTACATACACTCACGCATACCCAGTGATTAACATCTCATGCTCGAGCAGCCGTGGCAAAGTATAAAAAAACTACTAGGAGGAGAAACGCAGCAATCGTGAGGCAAAGGCACTGCTTCATTGTTGGAGGACGTAGCATGGCTGCGTCAATTGTAATATAGTTAAACAATATTGCTTGTGTTGCTTCATTTTACTTCCAAATACAGGGTGATTTATGAAGAACTGGCACATTTATTTCTTTAATTGTTTCAAAACGAGTTATGCTAGCGAGTTATGCAGAGTAATTTTGGGAGATTATATACCTCTATAGCAAATGTTGAAAAGTCCTCCATCCTGCATAAGGCACAATTCAACACGTCATTCCATGTTACTGGCCACTCGTTGGAGGACTCTGTTGTCAATAGCTTGAATCTCCTGCGTAACGTTGTGCTTCAGATCGTCCAAAGTCTGGGGACGTGTGACATAAACCCTGTCTTTTAAGTAACCCCATAGAAACAAGCCCGGCGATGTCAAATCCGAGATATCGGTGGCCACATCTTGGAAATTATCCGTTCGTCAAAGAAATTTGCAATTAGTGCCATGGATTCATTTGATGTATGGCATGTAGCGCCGTCCTGCTGAAAATATCCTTGACTCAGCTCTACATCTTCTAGTTGCTCAGCAAACTCCATGAAAATCCTTCGGTACTCTGCAGTGTTTACATTGTTTTAAAAAATATTGGTCCCACTATTCCCTGTGCGGATATTGCGCACCAAACTCCGATTTTAACCGGTTCCATAGGTGCTTCATAAATAACATGTGGATTTTCGCTGGCCCAATAGCGTGAGTTATTTGAGTTCACATAGCCGGATAAATGGAACCATGCTTCATCTGTGAACCACGTGATGGACAATATAGCAGGATTTTACACAATGAACGCCTGAAACCAACGACAATAATTCAGTTGTCTATCCTTATCTGGTTCCTGTAACTGATGGACAACCCTAATCCTATGCGGCTTTAGGCCTGCACTTTTCACAGCTCTGTGACACATTGAGTAGCTGTACCCAGTCTCCTGCAACAAACGTCTTATCTGATCCAGTCGTGCTCTTACATCAACAACAACCGTGGAAAGCCTAAATGAAGAGATTTGCCTTTTTCACTCACCAGAGATCCAGTTGTTTCCAATTTGTTTACCAGTGCCAGTATTGTGTTTCTTTGAGGAGGATTCCGAATACCAAATTCTCTCTGGTATGCCTTTTGAGTAGATGTAATTGAATTCGTAATCCAGCATTGCTTTATGAGGAAAATTCGTTCACTTAATGTGTACTCCATTTTCACGTTGACTAGAACAGTCTCAAAAACAGTTGCCGACAATAAAACTAACAATTGGGAATAAAACATGAACATCTGCGCATCTAGTGACAGGCAATCGAAACTCCAGATCATTCTGCTTAATTTGGTGCTAAAATTGGGACATCAAGTGAGTTTCGAACAGAATAATTAAGGAAAGAAATGCGTCAGTTCTTCATAAATCACCCTGTATAATTGCAATGATGATGAAACTTGTGGTTGTAAAATTAAATTAATGAATATGAAATCTTCTTCCGACTGATAACTAGTGTCACAGTTGCCATCTACCGGTATGATGGACTGACTACTAAATAAATGCCACGTACATAAAAGATTAAGAAACCTGTTATAGTTTTACTCGTGTATTTGAAAGGCAAGAAGTTGAGTGGCTCTAGAGGTTTGTACTTGTAACCTCAGGAACAGCATGCTCTCTGCCACGCTACAGTAAGCGTGGCATTGTATCGAGCTTTAGTTGAGGCAGTATTTTTAACACTTAAATGATTTCATTCTAATTATATAATATATAAATTCAATAACAGCCCGCCTTAAACAATATGTATATGTAAATGTTTATATTAGTGTATACATGTTCAATAATGTTATGTGAATATATTATGTAATTTAATAATCTAGGAGCTGTGAGAATAATAGGTTAAAAATTGCTAACAATGAGCTATCAATGAGGTAACCCTGAGGCAATAATGAATTTGAAAGTTTAAATGCTGCTAATCATTATTGGAGCAACAGTAATGTAAATTTTGAGACAGTTTAATAAATAGCCAATCAACCACCAGAAAAAGCTGTAGTTCAATAAAGGTATTCTATTGGAGTAGGATAAGCCAATCAGAGACTTGAAATACAGAAATTTACAAATTTAGGCGGTAGAAATGAAGTCGGTTGCTTGTAGACAGCGCTCATAGCTGGACGCGTTGGTTGTAGACAGTGTTCCTAACCGGACGCGAGATGTGTCCTCGAGAAATTTAATACGTATTAGTGTGAGACAAAAATAGTTTACGTGTTAAAAAGTGCAAGTAATTAACAAAAGAATCTCACAGCTCTCTATATCAGTGAAGTGTTATTTAAATTGTTAATAAATGGAGTGAAGAAAAACTTAAAATCTGTGTAAGCCTACATTCTTCAGTCGCACCACAACACTGCAAAGAGAAACATGTCTCTAACAATAATACTGACGCAGCCGAGGCAAACATAAATATAAATATTTAAAGAAGCAGTCAAAATTACAAAGTTAATGTTTTTTAAACTTGGGGCGAAGGCTATCGGAAACTTTTAACCATACGTGCGGTTGCAACTACTTCAAGTTCGGCTCCCCAACAGTCGAAATAAAATACAACTCCTACAACAAAATAACTTCTTTATAGTCATACTCCACTTAGAACCATAAATCAATAAATTGTGGTTTGGATACAATTATTCAGCATTGAATCACTCTGATACATCTGTCGGTTTGAAATTTCGTATATGGATAATTTTCTCTGGAGATTTTAGTGATTATAACTACTACAAGAATATACGTAATCTTGTGAACAAAGCCTGGCTGTCCCAAGTGCTCAAGGAAGTACCCGATTCGAGCTGCGTCTCTCAGACCCCGTCCAGTTTTAAATTGACCGAGTGTAGATATGATCGTAGGAGCAATAATTGAAATGAAATGTAAACTTTTTCCTACAAACATAAAATTAACCACTTGGGGAGCAAAAATACTTGAAGCACGCTTCTATCGGCACTTCTTTACTTTCTCCACCCCTTGTCTACTCTAGGTAGAGGAAGTGTGCATTACATTCCACTTAAACTTTATACCGATATTTTGCCAGAAATGCATTTTGAATTCAGCTAAGCAAAAAAAGATGTTTAGGGGGAGAGAAGGAGGGAGGGTGATAGAGGATAATTGGGACAAATCAAAAACGAAAACTCGGATAAATACAAAACTGAGCACAGTAGAATTCCGATAATTCGACTCTGGATAATCCGACATTCCGATTAATTCGACGGCTTTTTAAATGGTTTTTTTTTCTTTCTTTCTCTACTACGTATAGTAAGTAGGGGAAGTATTGCATTCCACCCAAAAATTCGATACCGAGATTTCACCGATACATGTTTTTGAGACCCCCTGAATCCAAAAAAAGCATTTTTGGAAACATGTCCGTGTGTGTGTGTGTGCCTGTGAACAGCATAACTCAGAAACGAACAGTCGGATAAACACCAAACTTGTTATTTAGGTTCAGTATCTTCCAGAGATGCGACACGAAGGTTTTCAAGAAAATCCCCCCCAAATTACCCTTTACATGGAACATTTTTCGAAAATTTTAATTTCCTCAAAAATGGCTCTAACGATTTTGATTAAAAGATCGTATGTTTAAGATATTTTCATGACAAATGAAATGTATATCTCGAATTTTCTGGCAATGTCTCCAAATGTATTCTTCATTGTGAACGACTTTTGCATAACTGGTAAACCATCAGATGAGACACAATTCTAGTACACAAAAATGTAGATCGCGTTAAAATACGCAATTTATGTCATATACATTTTTTTGTTGAGTGAACCATTTTCGAGATATTGCTTGTTATTCCCTTAAATTTTCCAATACTTACACTTTTTCTCAAATTCGTTATTCATTTTTTTTGTCCTGGTAATGCAAAGAGAATAGAATACTCCACACAGCAACCAGCTCTTAAAATATTTGACTATAGCTTAAAGCCTACCGATTCCCCTTGCATCTACAAGAAAATTAGCAATAAGATTAACATATCGATATCTCGATTAACATGAAGCATATGGAGAATAAGCGTTTGTAAAAATTGTTTGTAGAAGAGTAGAGAAAGTCATGTGAATGTAACACATCAGATTTTTTATCGTTAAACTCGACTGTAATAATTTCTATAATTCACTATGCGGTATAAACAGTACAGGTAAATTTTAATTAGTGTACGTATTAGTGTTCTTATTCATACATATAAATGTCCATGTGTTTTACTGATATTTGTTCAGGTATTTGGTGCGGTATGGTGTTTTCGGATTTTGCAATTTATTTATGAATAATTTGTTGACAAGTTTTGTTATTTTTGTGGAAATACAACCTACCGCATTCTCCCTCACTAATAAAAGCGCTGACCGCGTATTGACCTTCGATATCTGAGTCAGCACATAAGCAGCCGGCAGACCATTGTCACGAAACTAAAAGCTTGCCGCTAATAAGCACAGTTGTTTGAAGTTTTGAAGGTTTATTGCTTTAACCAGTACGTACGTGGTAAGCTAATCTTAGTTATTTCTTGTTACAGTACTACATTTTTCATATTTCAGGCTTATTGTGAGGCAGTATTTTTAACACTTAAATAATTTCAGTCTAATTATATAATATGTAAATTCAATAACAGCCCGCCTTAAAGCAATATGTGTATGTAATAATCTGTAAAATGTATGTAACAGTCTTGTATATGTCTATATTATTGTATACATGTGTAATAATGTTATGTGAATGTATTACTTAATTTAATAATGTAGGAGCTCTGAGAATAATAGGTTAAAAGTTGCTAACAATGTGGAACAATGAGGTAACCTTGAGGCAATAATGAGTAAGAAAGTTTAATAATGCTACTAGTCATTATTGGAGCAACAATAATGTAAATTTTGAGGCAGTTTATAAAGAGCCATTCAACAACCAGAAAAAGCTTAAGTTAAATGAAGGTATTCTATTGGAGTGGGAATAGCTAATCAGAGACTTGAAATACAGAAATTCACAAATTTAGGCAGTAAAAATCATGTCAGTTGCTTGTAGACAGTGCTCATAACTGGACGCGTTGGTTGTAGACAGTGTTCCTAGCCACACGTGAGATGCGTCCTCGAGAAATTTAATACGTATTCGTGTGAGACTAAAATAGTTTACGTGTTAAAAAGTGCAAGTAATTAATAAAAAAATCTCACAGCTCTCTCTCTCTCTCTATCAGTGAAGTGTTATTTAAATAGTGTCAAGCATTAATAAAAGGAGTGAAGTAAAATTATAATCTCCGTAAGCCTACATTCTTAGCCGCACTATCCCCTGCTAAGACATTCATGTCTCTAAAAAAATATAAATACTGACGCAGCCGAGGCAAATATAAATATATAATATTTTTTTAAACATTTTTGGGGCAAAGGCCACCGGACAGTACATTTGGGGCGAAGGCTACCGGAAACTTTTTTCTACCATACGTGCGGTTGCTACTACTTCAAGTTCGGCTCCCCAACAGTTAAAATACAATACAGTCCCACTTCAAATCGCCTTTCCATACGTGAAGCAACAATCTTCTTCAATTTTAAGCCCCGTACAGATGGAGACATTTCTTGTATAAGAGATGACGCCATACGATGGTGCACCTTGCGCCACTGACTTGTATGCTATCTAGACCGGATGTATGTACACACGGCACCACCTCAATGGCAATATGATTAAGGAATACTGCTGACATAGAGGATACAAATGCTGTAGTTGCTGCAATTATTCTTTCTGGAATTTCTCGGCGTCGCCAAAGAAGCAAACTGCGATGGTTCAATAGAAGATGGTGGAGACGGCCATGGACGAGATGGAGGTGGTCAGAACTCCATAGTTTATTGAATAATGAGCTGCGAATTGAAGTATAAAAACTTCGTGAGAATGGATGAAGCAACTTTCACAAAACTTCTACGTCTGACGCAACCTCTAATAAGCAAAACAGACACTACTATGCGAGAAAGTATTTCTTTCCCTAGAAGGTGAATATCTGAATTTTAGCTGCCAAAATGTGTCTCACATAACCTAAATATTTTCAGTCTGAATAATATTGCTTTCATTTTCATAGGTTAGTGCAGACTTTGAGATTCGGTCTGGGTGGCTCAGTTGGCTAGGCGCTACCCTTATGATCCCAAGGTCGCGGGTTCAAACCCGGCCCAGACCGATGGTTTTTAAGTGTGCTTAAAAGTGACAGTAGATTTATTAGCCCGGAAAAGAACTCCGGCACACCGCCGGCATTGATATGATCCTGGCAATTGGCGCGTCGTTAACAAACAAAATACTTCTTGTTTAAAGCTGCAAGAGCTTAATGCACTCAATCAGCACATCTGCAAGCATTAATATTATGATAAACAAAGTTAAACACACAGTACACATATAAAAATCAAAGTTTCACTCGAACAATGCTCTCGGAAGTGTTATCAGATGGTAAGGAATTAGCTTCGTTCACTGGCATGCCATTTGGAAGCAATTTCATGGCATACCAGTAGATGGTATGGAAAATCAGGCACACACGGAGATATTTTCTATATGGCGCCATCTCTTGTATAAGTCATCCTCCGTGGTGTAGTGGTTACCATGCTGGCCTCTAGTTCCCGAGGTCGCGAGTTCAAACCCGGGAGAGAATGATGGATTTTATCGGGCGTCAAAATCCTTAGCATGGCTTCCTTTGGAAGGAAATTAAAGCCGGTGGTTCCATGTCGTAGATTTACGTCACGTAAAAGAACCTCAAGCCTGATAATGAGGCTCCTAAGCAAAATTACCGGTCTTTCACGCCCAATGTAGGATGGGACGCTAAGGACCACAGCAGTTAAAGAGCGTCCATAAATAAAACTCAGTTTAAGTAGTCTAAAGTGCTTTAGTGTTGTGTCGAGTTTGTACCAGTGAAAATGGCCTACGTGATGAAGCTGCACGGTGACGAAATAAGTGTGAAACTGTCTAGCTTCACAATATTTGTTTTTTTTACAAAGAACTAGCCTTTTTAAACTTATTTTTACAGTAATAATTTTTAGGATGTGTAACTTTTCTGTTTCCTATTTGTTCTAGAACGTACATTTACTAGTATGTAATTTGAAGTACATATTATTTTACGAGCTGCTTATTCTGTAAAACTAGACATTTCGGTAACCTGACACCCTCTCAGCCCACATTAGCTTGAGTTATCTGAATTCTACTGTATTGAAATTCAGCATCCTCCAAGGATGTGACACAGGGAACTGTGAAACTATAGGAGATAGACGATAACCTATTCCAGAGAAAATGTAAAGGTTTTTGAAGTATGTAATTTGGGTTAAATCACTTCTTAATAGCTGTTTAAGAGAATTTCCCGTTGTTTGTAGAATTTTCCAGGATTTCCACCTACACTCTTTTGAAATTTTGTATGTTATTTCTCATCAGAATATGCAAAAAGTTTAAAAGATCAAGTCTAGCATGCCACAGCATGTGTATTGAAAGCATTTCGGAACTTAATAATTGACAAAAAGTAAGTAAATAAGCCCTTTTCGAATAATTTGGAGAATAAATATGAAAGTAAATTAAAACTCATTGGATTGCAACACCGATTTCATTCACCAACTTTAAATTACAAATTACAAATAGTGTTACTACCAATATTAGTTTGTAGTTTATAATGCAGCGGTCTCAGGTGGGTCATGTCAGAGCGAACAAATGAAATGGAGACAGATATGAGCTTAAGGACTTAAAGCGTGAATAGCTAATGAGCAGAGTAGAGCAAATATCCTTTGGCTTACAATGTGTGCGCGCAGTGACTTTGTATCGCCAATGCGGCAAGGGGATGGAGTGCCACAGGTAACCTGTAATGGTAAAGAGAAGCATCAGGGGTAGAGCTAGAACATAAACACAGAGTTCAGAGAGAGCAACTCTACTACACCAGTAACACAAGCGAATTACTGACTGTCTATTGTGCAGCCTTGAGTCTGTGTGTTTAGTACAACGTCACGTGTACTATACCTTTTTCATTATAGGTTTAAAGTAAGGCAGTGTTTTTAACACTTAAATGATTTCACTCAAATTATATAATAAGTAAATTTAATAACAGCCCGCCTTGAAGCAATATGTGTATGTAATAATTTATAAAATGTATGTAACAGTCATTGCATATGCTTATATTATTGTATACATGTTCAATAATGTTATGTGAATATATTACGTAATTTAATAATGTAGGAGCTGTGAGAATAATAAGTTATACGTTGCTAACAATGAGGTAACCTTGAGGCAATAATGAGTAAGGAAGTTTATATGCTACTAGTCATTATTAGAGCAGTAATATTGTAAATTTTGAGACAGTTTATAAAATATCCAATCAAAAACCAGAAAAAGCTTTAGTTAAATGAAGGTATTCTATTGGACTAGGATTAGCCAATCAGAGACTTGAAATACAGAGATTTACAAGTTTAGACGGTTGAACTCCATCCAGTTGCCTCCAAACAATGCTCATAACCAGATGCGAGATGTGTCCTCCTCAAATTAATTAGGTATTCGTGTGAGACGAAAATAGTATACTTGTTAAAAAGTGCAAGTATTAAATAAAGAATCTCACAGCTCTCAATATCAGTGAAGTGTTATTTAATTTGTGTCAAGGATTAATAAAAAGCAGTGAATTAAAGCTTAAAATCTGTGTAAGCCTACATTCTTGTCGCATCACGCCCTGCCAAGACTTCCATGTCTCTAACAATAATACTGACGCAGCCGAGGCAAACATAAATATTTAATACTTAAAGAAACAATCAAATTACAAAGTTAATATTTTTTTAAACTTGAGGCAAAGGCCACCTAAAAATACATTTGGGGCGAAGGATACCGGAAACTGTTTACTACACGTGCTGTTGCAACTACTACAAGTTCGGCTCCCCAACAGTTGAAATATAATACAACTCCTTTAATACAAACTACTTCAAATTGACGCCCAAACGTGGTAAAAAAATAACGTAACAAACCATCTACTTCAAATTGGCGTCCATAAGTGGAACTAAATAAATTATTTCTTCAAAAGGAGAAGTAAACAGAACTTAAATGCATCACTCCGCCGAGCACACAGCAGCACCACGTGGAGGATAACGGGAAGTAAGTATCCGTGAGAGGAAATTGCTTCAAACAGAATGCGAATACATATGTTGCGCAGCTTGGGAATGAATAGCTTTTAAACACTGTAAGTCTTATTCCTATATTTTTCCTTATATCCTAAACTTCTAATACATAATACTAAGAGTGGACAAATAAAAATGCTAACTGAATAGTTCTGCATCTGTGGTTAAAGGTACTGGATTAAACTGTTCTTAACTTCAGGTTTTAGAAATCATTCATTTAATGGCTAATATCAGTATACCACTTTTGCTTTAACCTTTTATGTGTCAACAAGTTAAGGAAATGATTAGCAATATAGGTTAGAAAACCACAGAAAACAAACGCGACCCAAGCTATCTGAGCAATTCTGCATCACTAACAAAGAATTTCAGTTATTACTAAATAATGGCCAATTATATTCATTGATTAAAAGTGGATACTTTCCATAGAATTTGTTAAAAGCATCTAACACAAATGTTTTTCACAGTGACAGAGAATTGCCAGCCATGACACTCTCCAAGATAATAGTTTCTCAACACATGGCAAAGAGTACACTGGAGGCTTATCGGGAAACCAGAAACGAACTGCAACGCTTGCGCATGCCTCTTAAACACACTGCTACAACAGTTCATTTAGTTTTACGTGATTCTGAACAAACACATTTTGTTTCATAAGTTGAACTGTCACAGTAATGGGTTTTGTTAAAATGTCTCTAGTTAAGAATAATCTGGCCCCGTAGCTCAGTCGGTATAGCACCTGCCTGTTGTGTTAGGGGTCCTGGGTTCGATTCCCTGCTGGGGGTGGGAATTTTTCACTAGCAAAGATTATTCCTTATCCTCCCCAGAGTGTGGTAGTGTGAATGTGTGTATGACCTAATGCTTAAAAACCAAAGTGCAAGAAACCCAAAGACAGGAGCTACACGAGTTAACATCATTGGCAATAAGTTCCAATAAGACCAGTTAAAGGCGGGGTATAAATGGAACTAAAAAAGAATCTGATGTGTTACACTCACATGACTTTCTCTAATCTTGTACAAACTATTTTTACTATATTCTTGTAGGGGAATATGGTAGGATTTAAGCGATAGTCAAATGTTTTAAGAGCTGGTTGCTATGTGGAGTATTCCATTCTCTTTGCATGTCCAGGACAAAAAAAAATGAATAACAAATTTCCATTTGAAAAAAAGTATAAGTATTGGAAAATTTAAAGGGAATAACAAGCAATATCTCGAAAATTGTTCACCCAACAACAAAAATGTATATGACATATTTTGTGTATTTTAACGCGATCTACACTTTTTGTACAGTAAACGTTTGTCTATCTCATGGTTTACCAGTTATGCAAAAGTCGTTCACAATGAAGAATACTTTTGGAGACATTCCCAGAAAATTCGAGATATACATTTCATTTGCCATGAAAACATTTTAAACATGTGATATTTTATTCAAAATCGTTGGTCATTTTTGAGAAAATTAACATTTTCGAAAAATCTTCCATGTAAAGGGTAGTCCGGGGTGGGGGGATTTTCTTGAAAACCTTCGTGTCGCATCTCTGGAAGATACTGAACCTAAATACCAAGTTTGGTGTTTATCCGACCGTTCCTTTCTGAGTTATGCTGTTCACAGACACACGCACGGAAATGTTTCCAAAAATGCTTTTTTTTGGATTCAGGGGGTTTCAAAAGATATATTTCCGGTGAAATCTCGGTATCGAATTCTTGGTGGAATACAATACTTCCCCTACTTACTATACGTAGTAGAGAAAGTAATAACAATAATCACAAAATGTTACGATCTGAACCGTACTGTTTTATGTAGAAGGAGAGACGAGATGCTAAGTGGGAAAAGTTGTAGTTTGCCCACCAGCCAATGAGGTGCTCTCTTGTTACGTGGTGTTTACAGCTTCTTTAACTTTAAAGTGAAACCACTTAAGATAGGGTGGTTTGTATGTTGATTCCTCGCTCAATGGGTCTTTCTCCAAGTCCTACTAATGAGTGAATACATTCCCCGATTAGAAACTCAGCCAGGTGGTTTGATTCAACTTAGATGCCATCCAGTTCAGCAGAAAGCAATAAAGCTTTAGAACAGCTACTCATTTAAAATACGCAGGTCCGTTTTTACTTTCTCTACCACGTAATTACCTAGTAGGTAGAGGAAGCATTGCATTCCATCCAGAAATTCTATACAGAGACCACCGGAAATACACGTTTTGAGATTCCCCGAATAAAAATAAGGACTTTTGAACGGCATAACTCAAAAACCAATAGTCTATTAAATACCAAATTTGGTATTTAACTTCAATCTCATCTAAGGATGAGACACAAAGACTTTCAAGAAAATCGCCCCAGCTCAAACTAACTTTTACATGGAAATTGCTTCGTTCTTTTCGATTTCCTCAAAAGTGGCTATAACGACGTTCATTAGAATAAAATATGAATAAAATATGTTTAAGTTATCTGCGTGATACAAATTCTGCGAATAGTCTGTGAAGCACTCTTCATTCCGAATGACTTTTGCACATATAACTGGTAAACCGTAGGAGATAGACAAAGTCATGCTACACAAAAAAAAATGTTACTCATTTAAGTAGGCAATTTATAACAAATAACAATTTGTGAGCCGTTCAACATTTCCTAAATATTCTGTTATTATTGATTTGAATTTTCAAAAACTTATACTTTTTGCAAGTGGTAAGGCTTACTTTTTCCCCCCTCGCGGCCACGCAAAGGTCATCGAATTTCAAAGCCATCACATGGTGAACCCTTTTAAAATTCTGACTATCCCTTTAGCCTACTGTATTCTTGTGCCTACTACCAAATGCGTAATAAAACCATTTCTGCAAATCTTTATCTCCATTAACATGTAGCATTTAGAAGAATGAGATCTTGTAAGAATAGTTTGAGTGGGTAGAGAAAGCCATGTGAACGTAACACATCAGATCTTTTTAATGTAAGATTATGCATCACCTGACCCACTTTGAAATCTGTAAGGAGGTTACCTTCATCATATTTTATGAAATCGTACATAATGAAAAGCTCTGGGCAAGTAATTGAGGTAACGGTTTCATGGCCAACTACTGGAATGTTAGTCAATTGTCCACATCTCAGTAACGTGATCCACTGAATTATTCCTATTCTTTGCATAATATGCTTGCCCTTTCAGGTGGTTTTATTTGCCAGAATTCAAAGCGTTTTCTCCACAATGTTTACCACCAGAATGCTTGTGCCAGGCGCGCGGTCAGCTCTGTTGGTTTCCGGTAGCGATCGCTATACCACATTGGTAACCTCGTACCTGGTACGAAAATTTGGCGAAGAGATCGTGCTCGGATAATATTACAACATTAGGGATTTTCTTATCTTAGTCAGAATTTTTGTCTAACCTCCTCTTTACTTTCTCTACCGCTTCATTGAGGTAATGGAGCAAGTATTTTACGCTATCCAAACATTGGACATACAGATTTCACTGGAACTGCCAGTTTAAAGATCCTTTGAGCCCCTCCAAATCATTTTGTGTCTGTATCTGAACATCACAATTAAAAATCTGATGTGATATGTTCACATGACTTACTCTGCCCTCTATCGCTTATTAGTGGTATACAAATTATGGTTTATTTATCTATTTACTTAATTTTAATCCAGATAAACCTTTGCAGAAATAACTACATTACACATTTGTTACAGACACAAAAGGAGTAGCTATAATCAAATGTTTAAGAGCTGGACGCTTTATGCTGGCCTTAAAATGTCATACTGTTTCCATGATATCACGAAAAACACCTGACTGTTGACAGGACTTCAAAAGAATGTCCAAGTAATGAACAATTCGAACCATTGATAACGGATATCTCAGAAATGGCTTATGCCACAGGAAGGTTATTTAAAATAAATTGTGTCTTTCAAAGAGACTTACAATTTTTTGTGCCATACGTTTTCGTCTATCACTTAACGTTTATCAGTTATACAAGATTTTACGAAATTCCTTCCGAAAGAAGTGGACCTCATAGGTTGTTCCCAAAAAATTCAAGATATGTATTTTATTTGTCATGTAAATATAATTAAGATATGGCATTTTAATCAAAATTATTAGAGCTATTTTTCGGAAAACAAACAATTTCGAAAAAGTTTCCATTCTAATGGTCGTTTAATAAGGGGAGATTTTCTTGAAAATCTTTGTGTCGCATCTTTGGAAAATACTGAATCTAAATATAAAGTTTGGTATTTATCCGACCTTTCGTTTTTGAGTTATGCTTTTTGGATTCAGCGGGCCTCAAATTGTGCATTTCCGGTAAAACCCCGGTATCGAATTTTTCCTGCTACTTACATGGTAGAGAAAGTAAAAAATAAAAACTAGGATAAATGCTAAACTTCATATTTACAACCAGCATCTTTCAAGGAAGAATGCAACGCGAAGATTTTTGCACCTCAACTGAAACAATTTTAGTTCTTTTATTCCATCAAAACATGTCCTAACAGTTTCAATTGAAACATAGCTATGCTTTTGATTTTACCATGACAAGACTGAGGGAGATAGCTCGGCAGTAACGTGGGAGATCCCGAGTTCGATTCCCGCCTGACCGTTTTTACTTTCTCTACTACGTATAGTAAGTAGGGGAAGTATTGTATTCCACCCAAAAATTCGATACCGAGATTTCACCGGAAATACATGTTTTGAGACCCCCTGAATCCAAAAGAAGCATTTTTGGAAACATGTCCGTGTGTGTGTGTGTGTGTGTGTCTGTGTGTGTGTCTGTGAACAGCATAACTCAAAAACGAACAGTCGGATAAACACCAAACTTGGTATTTAGGCTCAGTATCTTCCAGAGATGCGACACGAAGGTTTTCAAGAAAATCCCCCCCACCCCAGACTACCCTTTACATGGAAGATTCTTCGAAAATTTTAATTTTCTCAAAAATGGCTCTAACGATTTTGATGAAAATATCATATGTTTAAGATAATGTCATGAGAAATGAAATGTATATCTTGAATTTTCTTGGAATGTCTCCAAAAGTATTCTTCATTGTGAACGACTTTTGCATAACAGGTAAACCATAAGAGATAGACAAAATTTTACTACACAAAAAATGTAGATCGCGTTAAAATACACAACTTATGTCATATACATTTCTTTTGTTGAGTGAACCGTTTTCGAGATATTGCTTGTTATTTCCTTAAATTTTCCAATACTTATACTTTTTCTCAAATTCGTTATTCGTTTTTACTTTCTCTACTACGTATAGTAAGTAGGGGAAGTATTGCATTCCACCCAAAAATTCGATACCGAGATTTCACCGGAAATACATGTTTTGAGAATCACTGAATCCAAAAAAAGCATTTTTGGAAACATGTCCGTGTGTGTGTCTGTCTGTGTGTCTGTGTGTCTGTGTGTCTGTGTGTCTGTCTGTGTGTCTGTCTGTGTGTCTGTCTGTGTGTCTGTGAACAGCATAACTCAAAAACGAACAGTCGGATAAACACCAAACTTGGTATTTAGGTTCAGTATCTTCCAGAGATGCGACACGAAGGTTTTCAAGAAAATCCCCCCACCCCAGACTACCCTTTACATGGAACATTTTTCGAAAATTTTAATTTTCTCAAAAACGGCTCTAACGATTTTGATTAAAATATCATATGTTTAAGATATTGTCATGACAAATAAAATGTATATCTCGAATTTTCTGGGAATGTCTCGAAAAATATTCTTCATTGTGAACGACTTTTGCATAACTGGTAAACCATAAGAGATAGACAAAATTTTACTACACAAAAAATGTAGATCGCGTTAAAATACACAACTTATGTCATATACGTTTCTTTAGTTGAGTGAACCGTTTTCGAGATATTGTTTGTTATTTCCTTAAATTTTCCAATACATATACTTTTTCTCAAATTCGTTATTCATTTTTACTTTCTCTACTACGTATAGTAAGTAGGGGAAGTATTGCATTCCACCCAAAAATTCGATACCGAGATATCACCGGAAATACATGTTTTGAGACCTCCTGAATCCAAAAAAAGCATTTTTGGAAACATGTCCGTGTGTGTGTCTGTGTGTGTGTCTGTGTGTGTGTCTGTGTGTGTGTCTGTGAACAGCATAACTCAAAAACGAACAGTCGGATAAGCACCAAACTTGGTATTTAGGTTTAGTATCTTCCAGAGATGCGACACGAAGGTTTTCAAGAAAATCCCCCCCACCCCAGATTACCCTTTACATGGAAGATTTTTCGAAAATTTTAATTTTCTCAAAAATGGCTCTAACGATTTTGATTAAAATATCACATGTTTAAGATACGTTTATGACAAATAAAATGTATATCTTGAATTTTCTGGGAATGTCTCCAAAAGTATTCTTCATTGTGAACGACTTTTGCATAACTGGTAAACCATAAGAGATAGACAAAATTTTACTACACAAAAAATGTAGATCGCGTTAAAATACACAATTTATGTCATATACATTTTTTTAGTTGAGTGAACCATTTTCGAGATATTGCTTGTTATTTCCTTAAATTTTCCAATACTTATACTTTTTCTCAAATTCGTTATTCATTTTTTTTGTCCTGGACATGCAAAGAGAATGGAATGCGCCACATAGCAACCAGCGTTAAAATATTTGACTATCGCTTAAAAACTACCATATTTCCCTTGCATCTACAAGAAAATTACCAATAAGATTGACATCTCGATATCTCGATTAACTTGAAGCATATGGAGAATAGGCGTTTGTAAAATTAGATTGTACAAGAGTAGAGAAAGTCATGTGAGTGTAACACATCAGATTTTTTTATGTCCTGAACATGCAAAGAGAACGGAATTCGCCACATAGCAACCAGCGTTAAAATATTTGACTATCGCTTAAAAGCTACCATATTCCCCTTGCATCTACAAGAAAATTACCAATAAGATTGACATCTCGATATCTCGATTAACATGAAGCATATGGAGAATAGGCGTTTGTAAAATTAGATTGTACAAGAGTAGAGAAAGTTATGTGAGTGTAACACATCAGATTTTTTTTTATGTTCTGGACATGCAAGAGAATGGAATGCGTCACATAGCAACTATCGCTTAAAACCTACCATATTCCCCTTGCATCTACAAGAAAATTAGCAATAAGATTGACATCTCGATATCTCGATTAATATAAAGCATATGGAGAATAAGCGTTTGTAAAAATAGTTTGTACAAGAGTAGAGAAAGTCATCTGAGTTAACACATCAGATTTTTTTTTAGTGGTTTCCCCGGACCCATAGGTGAATTCTGGGGTGGTTCCCCTTCTATCAGGAATTTTCTCTCCATTTCCTGTCCACATTATCTGTTTATGCGCTGAAGTACAAGGCAACGGCGATTCGTGTGTTGAGGGAGGATTGCGATTCGGAAAAGATTTCTTCTTCGCCCCCTTTCTGGAGCTGTCTTGATTCCACGGGACCCCGGGGGACAAGTGGATTCGGAAGTGCTAGCCAGCGTCTGGATAGGCTCCATCTGAAATCGTTACGGACCCAGTTCCTGCGGCACACATTTTTTGGTCGTCCTCCTTGGTGTAGTGATTACCATGCTAACCTCTAGTTCCGGAGGTAGCGGGTACAAACCCGGCAGAGAGCATAATTTCTCGGGCGTAAAAATCCTTATCATGGCTTCCTTCGGAAGGGAAGTAAACCCATGGTCCCGTGTCGTAGATTTACGGCAACCAAAAGAACCTCAAGCCTGGTAAAGAGGCCTCTGAGCAAAATTACCGGTCTTTCACCCCCAGTATAGAATGGGACGCTAAAAACATCAGCAGTTAAAGAGCGTCCATAAATAAAACTCAATTTTTAACACATTTTTGCCTGGATTTGGTCATCCTTCGGTCTTCCCCTCGTCCCTTCCTCCCAGGGCTCATCACGGAAGCACCGTGGTCTAATTACTGGAGCCATGTCTGTCTATCCACTCTCTTCAATTTTCTGTGAGTTCCCTTGAATTTTATACAACTTTGAAATCACAAAAGAGAGTAAAACTTTACTACAGAAAATGGTTCGTCACAATATGCCATTTGTGTCAATTTTGCCCTTTTTGTGAAATATTCCTGGTTCTTTGCTTACATTTTTCGAAGTAGCAGCGTGTCTTCTGAGGAATGATATGTTTGAAAGTTTACGAACCTTTTAATTTTTAATTTCCCTAGCATCTACTTACAGAAGATAGAAGAGGCATTGAATTCCTCGCAAAAGTTCAATATCGAGGTTTCACTCAGGTTAAAGCATTCAGGAAAAGGTGTATGTACTTGTGATTAGCAGAACTGAAAAAGTAAAACTCAGATGAATACCAAACTTAGTATTTAAGTTCAGCATCTTCCAAGGTGGTACATAAAACTTTAAAGCAAATCTCCCACCCAAAACTTACCTTTACACGGAAAAGTGGTTACTTTTATATTTACCAGAATACCACAATTTAAAATATTCACATGAATAATAAGATCACAACTTAAATTTTCTACCAATAGCCGGAGAAGTCCTCTTCCTTCTGAACAGATTTTACGTAATTTCACATAAGTGCTAAACCATAAGAAATAGACAAAAACTTACTCCAGAAAAAAAATGTAGATATCGTTAAAACACACAATTTATATAATAATTTCTGGGTATTAATTGTTTTCGAGATTTTCCTTTCTTTTTGGTTTTTTATTTAAATAGTTTATCATAATCTTTTTAAGTTCTAAATCACCATTCATTTGTCCGCGATATTATGCAAAGAGTATGGAATTTCAAGGTCAGCATATAGAGACCCATTTATAAAACATTCGGTTACCGATTCGCTCTCTTGTATCCCCGCTTTATCTACAACAAAATATGTAATGAAACTATTTCTGCAAACGTTTATCTCGATTAACAAAGTAGGTAAAAAAATAAGCGTTTATGAGAATAGAATGTAGATGCATTAAAGTAAACCACAGTGTGTAGAGAAGTTATGTTCTTTCCTTCATGTAATGTCATTACTAGTTTCTTCATCTTGCATGTAACTGAGCCTATTTTAGCCTATTTTGAAATCATTTCAAAGCGGTTACTTATCGCAAATAACCTGTTTACATATAAGAATCACTTTTGTGTGAGTGATATAGGTATGTGTATTTGAAATGGGTATAGAAATTCAAGCGAATGTTTTTATATACAAATTTTCACCTTTAAATACATACCCATTAATTTTAGTAAGCGAAACTAGAAGAGAAAGGAAAACTACATAAATCCGGATTGTTTTCAAAACTGCTTTTTTTATTTTAGGAGTCTCAAAATATATACCTGTATTTCGGTGAAATCTGGATGTGGAATTTTTTCCTCTGTCTTACATATCTAAGCAGTAGTGAAAATAAATCACTGAGTGCTATATACGACGCAATTTCTGAAAAAGTTCAAATAAGGGTTTTATTTGCAAATAGTTTAACTAACGTGTGTGTATTAAACTGGCAGGCGCTTTGCAGATGTAGAAGCTTTTACCACATCAAACTTTTGTTCAAATCTATGCAATTTATTGGGTACTTAGTAATAAATTTATTTAGTTCGAAATAAATGGGTTATATATCTTCTATAAACTCCCAAATTGTAAAAAGACTCATTTCAGAAACAAAAATATATTAGTGAAATTGTCGCACCTGCAGCTCTCAAATACTTTAGCAGCGTTTATGCACAGCCAGAGGGTATAACAATAAAACTATATTATTTTTTAAATCTTGGATTAATGGTGTATATAAGACGCTTGCTTTCTTTTAGCAAAAGTGAGCATACAGAAAACAGGTTTTACGAAGTAAGCCTTTTCTTATTCATGTTGGTAAGCCTGTTAAAACACGCAACTATGTACTTGTTTCAATACTTTTTGTTTAGTTACTAACTGCTTTAAATGCCATTGCTAACAAAGGACATACCTACCTCAATTATGCATTAGTGGAAGAGAAAGCTTGTTTCAGAAAATAATAAGTATTTACCTGGATTTCTTAGTGCTGACCTACAGAAAAGAGAAAATTAAATCAGTTTCCAATTGACTGAGATTGTTTACAGCCGTGCCTAAACCTGTAGAAACAACTTCAATTATTTGTATGCTTCTCACATCCACTGCACCCAATTTGCGAATGAACTTGACTCACTATTTTCTATGACACTGATCACCTTGTTAATGAACTGTCAGACACTACAGGAATTATCTAAAATTTTCTCTTAGGATGTGTGTATTTCTGTAACTAGAGAGAAGCACTGTAGTTTGCTAGACTTTCATTCGACCTTGAAATATTACTTAGTCGTGTTGGTAGGTTTCGTTGTTAAACAGTTGAAGTATCAGCATTCAAAATACATTGAGTGCATCCGAGGGAAAAGATGAAATAATGTTTAATGTTTCATAAGTAATGCAAACAGTGAATTTATCAGGCTCAAAGTCATTTGTTGCATTTATTAAGGCTATTATGAAGAAAATAAATCTTATGTTTACATTCTCATGATTTTCTCTACCCTCTATTGCTTATTTGTGGCTATACAAATTATTCTCCTTAAAGTTTATTTTCCCGTCTCCTTAATTTTAATCGAGATAAACCTTTCCGGAAATAGCTATATTACACATTTCGTTATAGATGCGAAGGGAATAGCGATAGTCAAATGTTTAAGAACTGGACGCTATATGCTGACCTTAAAATTCTATAAAATCGCCAGAAACAACTGAATGTCGACAGGACTTTAAATGATAGGGTAATGAACAATTCTAACCATTAATAACGGATATCTCGGTTATAGCTTATGCTACAAGAATAATTTGTGTTTTAAATGGATCTAATGTTTTGTGCAGTAAGTTTTCGGCTATCGCTTAACGTTTACCAGTTATAAAATTATTGGTAAATTACTTCCAAGTGACCCGGACTTCACCGGCCCTTCCCAGAAAATTCAAGGTATACATTTTATTTGTCATGTGCATATCCCAATAGAGGAGATAATTAAAAAAATAAAAATGTAAGAAATGCCCAGGCCTGGACGGGATTACTATAGAATTGATTAAACGTGGCGGATTATTGCTTAAGTTTAAAATTTTACCTCTGATTAATACCTGCTTGTTAAACAATAATATTCCAGAAGATTGGCTAACAGCAAAAGTGTTGTCATTGTCTAAAAGGGGGGATCGCAGTAAAACTTCAATTTATAGAGGTATTAATATGTTAAACACTGCCTACAAAAAATATTCCGGTGTTTTATATAACAGATTAAAGTATATTACAGAAGCGTTATTTCTAGAAGAACAAAGAGAAAGGGTGTGTGGGGATTATATATTTACTGTGCGGCAAATAAATAAGAGAATTTCATTTACCAACTTACCTTGGTTTCATGGATCTAGAAAAAGCACTTGACAGGGTGGATAGAGAGATTCTGTGAGAAATTTTGGAAAAAACGTGGATGTCCAAAGCATCTAATAAATTGCATTAAGAACCTGTATAATAGAACTTATATAATGCTTGCAGTCCTCGTTATATAGGGGAAATATTTTAATAAATCAAGGTATAAAACAAGGTGCAATTTATCGCCCACTCTTTTTGATATCTATATGGATGCTATCCGAAAATGGACGAAAGAGCGCCTGAAGGTAATAAATGTATTAACATATTACTATATACTGACGATATTATATTAATTACGACTTCTGAAAATGAATTATATAAGGTTAAAGGAAACCTTAAGTAAATCAGCTGAGGAAGTATGTGGTATCTCGAAGATTGGTGAGAGATCTAAGCGGACAAAATGGTGGAATGAGACAACTAAACTAATAGTTAAAGAGAAGAAAATTGCATGGAAAGAATATAATAAAAATAGAACGAATACAAATTGGGAAAATTATGTTGAAAAAAGAAACATAGCTAAAAGAACGATAAAAGAAGTGAAAAGTAAATCTTGGAAAGGTTTTGGGAAAGAATTAGAAGATAAATTCCAAAATAATAACAGAGAATTTTGGCAAGTAGTCAAGTAGGCTGTAAGAGGAAAAAAGTATAGAAACATTGCAGATAAAAACAATGAAGTGAAAACAGAGTTAAATGACATTTTGAAGGTATGGTCGGATAATTATAGATCAGTCTTCAGAGGAGTAAATCAGGAGGAAGAAGAGGGAAAGCGGGAGACTGAGAATATAGAAGAGATTTTGACGGAAGAAATACCTATAGATAGAATTGATTTAGAGATTGCTATGGAAAAAATGAGACCCAAAAAGGCGGCAGGATGGGACAAGGTAGCACCAGAAATGGTAAAGTACCCAGGGGACGGAGCACATGATTGTTTGGTTAAAATAATGAACGAGGCATGGAATCCTGAGACAATACCGAAGGATTGGCAAAGAAGTGTTATAGTATTGATATACAAGAAAGGAGAAACGTTGAAATGTGAGAACTATAGAGCGATATGCATATCATCAGTATCCCTTAAATTGTACACAAGAATAATTGAAAGAAGATTAAGAAAAGGAAGAAGGAAAGATTGAAGAGTAACAAACTGCCTTTAGAGAAGAAAGGCAAACTCAAGATCACATTTATACAATAAGACAAGCGGTGGATTTAAGGTTGAGTAGGGGAAAGAAGATATATGCAGCTTTTTTAGACATAAAAGCAGCTTTTGATACGGTGCCATGTAAGGAGATATGGAAAGCCCTAGGGAACTAAAAGTTAAAGAGAAAATGATTAAAGTAATAAAGAGTTTATATGGAAAAGTAATAGGGAAGTTAGAATGTCAGGAACATTTTCGGAGGAATTCGAAATGAGAAGTGGAGTTAAACAGGGGGATAGTTTGAGCCCTCTGTTGTTTAATATCTTTATGAATCAAATAATTAGACGTTGTAAGAGAAGAACAAACAAAATGAGAGTAGGTTACTGGAAAATGAGACCGGTATATGTGCAAGCTCTGATTAATGCGGATGACATAGTCTTAATGGCGGAAAACCAAGAGAACCTGCAACAATCAATAACAGAATGGGCTAGTACTTGGAAGAGAAAGGTATGAATCTAAATGCAAAAAAGAGTAAAGAAATGATAATTGGTAAAGAGGAAACTGAAACAGAAATGCAAATTTTCTGGAAAGGTGAAAAATTAGAAAATGTGACAAGTATTGAATATTTAGGGGTGATTCTAACTAAAAATGGAAGAATAGACCAAGAAATAAACAATAGAATCAGAAAGGTAATAAATATATATTACCAAATTAATAACACTATAATTGGTAAAAGAGAAGTAAGTCAAACCACTAAAATGAGAATATATAAGGTGATATACTAGTCAGTTCTATTATATGGGAGTGAAAGCTGGACAGTATTGGATAGGCATGCAAGTAGATTAACAACAACACAGATGAAATGCCTAAGGAGAGTAGTCGGATATACTTAGAGGGATCAAGTTAGAAATGTGAAAATAAGAGAAAAGCTAAAACAGGAATGTATACTGAAACAATGGAAAGAAACCAACTAAGATTGCTGGGACACTTAGTAAGGATGAATCAAGAAAGATTACCTAAAAGGCAAGAGCGGAGGGGAAGAGAAGAATAGGAAGATAGGATGGAATGGAGACAATATATGGAAAGAGTGGCAGTCGGACATGGGACGACATTGAGAGGAATATACAGGTTGGCGCAGGATACGATCGAATACAGAAAGTGGTTGAACGAACCCGACGCTTAACGGCAGCAGGGAAAGTGAAAGAAGAAGAAGAAGAAGAAAAAGAAGAACAAGAAGAAGAAGAAAAAGAAAAAGAAGAAAAAATGAATTACAGAAATGAATCCATCTTTTAAACTTATTTGGGAAGAATTATAGTTTTAAGAAGCAGTAAAGAAATCTAGGACAATGGCATTCCATGGATAATACCCAATACGAAGCAAAATTGCAATTGAAGACAGGATTTTGGATTAAGTTCAGCACTTCCATTATTTAGGAGCTATATTACTTTTAAGAAATATAAGGATATAGATATTAAATCACAGAGGTATCAGAGTATTTGTGGCACTATAAACACAACATTGAAAAATACACGAAGAGATACGAATATTAAATTCTATAAGGTGATGACAGTGCCCGTTTTACTGTAGGGTAGTGAATCCTGGGATAGGAAGAGAAGCGATTTTAGCCATGTTCAGGCAGCGGAAATGAAATTTTTACGAGTAGTTAAAGATTGCATTAAGTCGGACAGGATTCCCAATGAAAACATTAGACAGGAACTGAATATTTTTCCGTAAATGATAAAACAGAAGGACATAACAAAAATGGAAAAAAACATCTGGAATGAATAGAAGAAACAAGGATTCCAAAGAAGGTTTCACAATACAAACTTAAAGAAAAGAGGGATATAGGGCGGACAGTTAAAAGATGGGACTGAAGCCATAACAGGTCGATAGGCGTAATCTGAGCAAGGCAAAAGAAGAAGAAAAAGACATATTTAATATATGGTATTTTAATCAAAATCGTTAAACCATATTTTTTAGGAAATAAAAAATGTCGAAAAATTTTCCATGTAAAGGGTAGTTTGGGGTGGGGGATTTTCTTGAAAACCTTCGTGTCGCATCTTTAGAAGATGTGAACCTAAGTACAAGTTTGGTATTTATCCGACTTTTCATTTTTGAGTTATGCCGTTCACAGACACATGCGGACCTTTTTCTAAAAATGTCTTTTTAGGATTTAGGGGGCCTCAAATTATATATTTCCGCTGAAAGCTTGGTATCGAATTTTTGGGTGAACTGCAATACCTTGGTATGCGTGGCAGATAAAGTAGTACATGATAATGGCTACAGAAGACTATGTGATTTTTAATACTAGTCCAGAAGCCCATCTTCGAATAAATGCACCTCGCCGAATTTCCAATCCTATTCGCATTACAACTTGAATCTGATGTTGCGTATATGGGTGCAGTTCGTGTCAAAACGTTATCTTTGTTCTCTTTTTTTCTGTTTGCTGAAGATTTAGTTTTATTTATAGATATTATTTGACTCTCAGGAAAAGTTTCAAAAGAATAGGTAAAGTAGAATTATACATTAGAAGGAGAGGATTCCCATAAATCTTATTTTCAATCTTTGCCAATTAGAAAAGAAACTTTATGGTGGCGTGTGCTCGTTAGGTCACTGAGGGGAGTAGCATACACCGTTAGGTTCTAAAATAATCCGGTTCCGTGAATGAAGTAATTTTCCATGGAGCAAGACACGATAACTGCTTCGGAAGTGGTTTGGTGACTTGAGACGGAAGTAAAGCTCAACCACAACCATTGTCTTTAAGATGTTTGTAGTAACTGGGATTGTGGTTGTAATAGCTATCTTTTGACAATGATCTATCTATAGGAATTCTTGGACTTTATTATGAGAAGTTATTTCAAACCTTCCGTAATTACTCTGGGAAACTTCCATTTAAAATTCTTGAAACGCTTCCTCTTCGTCTCTCCTGGCTGTAGGTACTATTATAATTGGTCTGAATGATTCAAGGGTTATTCTCCAGTGATCTTATTTCATCCATTCACTAATCGTGATTTGTTTTATTTATGTGCAGCCGTAGAAGCGCAAATGCGCTTTCCAGGCATTTTTTAAAGCAATGACTGATAAATTTGATGAAAAATGATGCAAAGATCAATATTTTCTTTCCAACTTTTAGTATATTTATACAGATTAATCCCATTAATCAAATTTGTATAATTGTGTGGTAAACATCAACTATATTATAGTCAGAATTAAAGTGCTTTAAAAGCATCAGGGCACCTAAGGAAATGACAAAGTTGATCAGGTGGCTAAAAGGGGTACTGAGATACTTTATTTTGTCCCTGAATCTGTAGTTGGAACCAGTACACGTACGAAGGCAGTCCCAAAACCCGACCTGACGTATAGATAGCGATTGTTGTTTCAAACAAATGACTATGGTAGAAAGTACCAACCTTATTAAGCTTAAGTTTGAAGTTTGACGATGCTCCGTTGTTTAGTAATCGTTTGGCAGCCATCAATAGTGAACGCTATTAGCAAATTTGTAAACATGGATAAATCTGGTCATCGTTATGTGATACAATACTTTCATTTTAAAGGTCTTAGTCCAACTAATTAAAGTGAGCTGGATTCTACTCTGAGGGAGTCTGCTCCTTCGTTTACAACAGTAAAATATTGGGTGGCAAGTTAAAGTGAGGCCGTACGAGTTAACAAGACGAACATCGCAGTGGTCGACCAAATGAGGTGACCACGCCAGAAATTGTGAAGAAAATCCACAAAATGGTATTGGATGACCGTCGACTGAAAGTGCGCGAGCCAGCAGACATCGCAGGCATTTCAAAAAGTGTTGTACCTCGCACACTAACTGAAAATTTAGGCATGAGAAAGCTGTGCGCAAGGTGGGTGCCGAGTTTACTCACAATGGAACAAAAGCAGCGTCGTGAGGATGCTTCAGTCGAGTGTTTGACAATGTTTCGCTGCAATAAAGCCGAGTTTTTGCGTCGATTCATGGCAATGGATGAAACATGGGTCAATCACTTCACACCTGAGAGTGTCAAAACCTAGAACCTAAAAACTTAGAACAAAACATTAAAGAAAGAAATTGTTAATATGTTGATGCTGAGAAGCTGTGAATTAGATATCTTATTACATTAATGTGTTATCGTATTAGTTTGTCCGTGGCTAGTACTGTATGTTGCTTCAAGTTCCTCATTTACGTCTCAGTTTTTATGAATTCATAAAAATTTATTTATTACGCAATTCTATGAAAGTACCAATAATACATTGTTGTTAGAGATATATCTATATAGAGGCTTTATCTTATCAACTTTGCGGCACGTATTTTCTAGTTGCGCTAGATTAAACTCGGCACGTGTGCCCAGGGTTATGCGAGGTAATCCTGAAATATTGTTAAAGCGCGGATTGCTTGTTAAATAACCGGCAACACACACACACACACACACACACACACACACACACACACACACACACACACACACACACACCAGACTCTGACCATACGGAAAAACCGTCTTGTTTAGAACAGACATAAGATGTCTTTTATATTGGTGTCATAGATGCTAAGAGCAACGAGTAGATAAAACTCTCTAACCCACTCGCTACTGTGGCATCCAGTGTGTAAAAACCACAACAAAATTATATGTCAAGCTCAGTAATTAATTAACACAAATTACTGGGCTTCGCTTTCAGAAAAGCAACGAGCTTGCAACACCTGTAATATATAACTTATACGTATATGAACGCCACAAAGTAAATATGACTAGCAGTTTAAATTTACCAGAATGTGAGGACAAACTTACCTTGCTACAACAAACTTTTCGAATACTTTTAAAGTTGACGTTCATACCAAGTATACCTCTTGGCAGTCTTTGACACATTAGGAGAGTATGCTAGTAAACATTTGTCTCACTTACCCAATTTTTAAACAGTCGTATTTCTCTCTCATAAATACGTTTTGACTTCGTAGGTAATAAAGTACTAGTAGCCAACTTCCAACACTGTCCTCCGTGGTGTAATGGTCACTATACTAGCCTCTAGTTCCTGAGATCGCGGGTTCAAGCCCGACGAAGGGCGATGGATTTTTTCGGACGGTAAGTAAAGGCGGTGGTCCTGTGTCGTAGATTTACGGCACTTAAAAGAACCTCAAGCCTGATAAAGAGGCCTCTGAGCAAAATTTCCGGTCTTTCACGCCCAATATAGAATGGGACGCTAAGGACCATAATAGTTAAAGAGCGTTCATAAATAAAACTCAATTTCAATTTCCAACATAGTATCAGCAATATATGCAGCATGTCTTCTCGTCCTGCGGATTGGTAACTAGACAACCCTGCGTTTAACAGACGATGCGAAATACAAGCGCATTCACCAGCCCGCTGTTTAGGGCTACGGTGGTGCATGTTGTTAACGTGCTGTAGTAGCGCAATGGTTAACATGCTGGAAATGCATAGGTCGGAAGTTCAAATCACGCCTGCGAATAAAGGAGTATTTTTACTTTCTCTACTACGTAAGGTAAGTAAGGGAAGTATTGTATTCCACCCAAAAATTTGATACCGAGATTTCACCGGAAATACAGTTTTGAGAGCCCCTAAATCCAAAAAAAAAAAACATTTTTGGAAACATGTCCGTGTGTGTGTGTGTGTGTCTGTGAACAGCATAACTCAGAAACGAAACGAACAGTCGGATAAACACCAAATTTGGTATTTAGGTTCAGTATCTTCCAGAGACGCGACACGAAGGTTTTCAAGAAAATCCCCCACTCCAGATTACCCTTTACATGAAACATTTTTCGAAAATTTTAATTTTCTCGAAAACGGCTCTAAAGGTTTTGATTAAAATACCATACGTTTAAGATATTTTCATGACAAATGAAATGTATATCTCGAATTGTCTGGGAATGTCTCCAAAAGTTCTTCATTGTGAACTGGTAAACCATAAGAGATAGACAAAATTTTACTACACAAAAAATGTAGATCGCGTTAAAATACACAATTAATGTCTTTTATATTTTTGTTGTTAAGTGAACCATTTTCGAGATATTGCTTGTTATTCCCTTAAATTTTCCAATACTTATACTTTTTCTCAAACTCTTAATTCATTTTTTTGTCCTGGTAATGCAAAGAGAATGGAATACTCCACATAGCAACCAGCTCTTAAAATATTTGACTCTCGCTTAAAGGCTAGCAATTCCCTTTGCATCTACAAGAAAATTAGCAATAAGATTAACATCTCGATATCTCGATTAACATGAAGCATATGGAGAATAAGTGTTTGTAAAAATAGTTTGTACAAGAGTAGAGAAAGTCATGTGAGTGTAACACATCATATTTTTATTCATTTCTGTTCATGTTTCGAGAACATTCTAGCAAATCATGATTTCTTTCCGAATGCACTAGAAGTGGATTTGCATATTCTAACAAGCAACAATTTGTGTTTTAATGAAATTCACATAATTAAACTAATTAAGTGAAACGACCTATCAATTCTCGTTAAATTTACTAAACATAAAAAGTAGTTTCAAGTGGCAGTTTTTGAACCGGGACCTCACTACTGAAGGTCAACGCGCGCACCGTTGCGCTACGAGTGGAAGTTCCCGCACGTACAGCGGTGCAAAGCAATCATTTCGGCCGAAATTGATACGACACGGTGCAGTGGGCAGTGTTTACGGCATACTAGTACAACGCCGGGACTGCATAACTTCTTAATCCACAGGCTGAGAAGACTCACATGGTGTGTGCGTGTATATATATCCTTCAGTATCTATATTACAATTAGCTGTTTGATAATGCATTCGCTTGTAACAAGCTAGCAACCGACCAAATACAATGCAGGCCTACTATAATTGCCCAGAAGATTACTATGTAATACAGCATCTAAATTTAAATAACTATTATATATAATTAACAAATGTTAGATACAATTTTGTACTGTATACGTGATTAAATTATGTTTGATTGAAACTGGGTGTCATCATATTCCACATATCCCTAGAAGGAACGCAACATACACACAGCCAAGAAGGCAATCAATCGAGATTCTAACCTGGGTCCTCTGCCAGTCCAACCCAAGTATAACAGTCCTTGTTGAAGCTATATCCTTATGGTATTTTACATTTTACAAGCTTATCTATCCATGTGGAAGTTTTACGGCTGTGTTGTGTGATACGATCTATTGCAAAGCTATGAGAGTCCACAGTTTTATTTACTTCTAACGGTAGCACTGTGTTAATTTGAGAAGATATCTTAAGTGGTGTCCAGACCTTCTGATATGTCATGTCATTGTATGTAACATAGAAAGCATAATAATTATAGTCTTCAAGAAAATTGCAAATGAATGAAAATACAATTAATTAGTAAAGAAGGGGGAACATTCAATATACTATGGCAGCGAACCCTGGTCAGCGATGCCAGGCATAACCATTATACTGCAAAAGTGACATGTAAGTTGATGTAACCTGACAGCGGATAGCACAGTGGCTCCTATGGCGGATGAAAGTTTGGAAATTTATTTTACTATGGTTTTATTATTACGTGGAGTCATAAATCTGTCACACGCCCTGTACCCTAGCGCTACTAATCGATGCTCATTTATGCCGTTCCATTATATTTCTCTAATATTTCTTCCAAACCATTTGCAATACTTATGTAATAATACATGAGAGATTCTCCTTAAGTTTAAGCCATACGTCTGTGGCATTATCCGGTATTGTATTAAAAAATCTCATTTGTTACATTCACATCAGGTTCTCTACTCATTCTTCAATAAACGATTATTACAAAAGCTTATTCTCCTAACTATTCCTTGTTAATCCAGATAAACTTTCAGCTCACACATTTCGTTGTACAGCACTGTAGATAAAGTGATAGTCACGTTTTTAAAAACCATGTCACTATGTAATGGCTTTGAAATTCCATGCCTTTTACATGACCACGAGAAAAAAACGAATAACCCATTCGAAAAAAAGTTTATATTTGAAAATTCAAACCAAAACCATATGGTATTTTAAAGAAAATTGTTAACAGGTATTTTTGAGAAAATAAAAATGTTAAAAAATTTTCCATGTAAAGGTTTCAGGTGGGAAATTTTCTTGAAAATCTTCATGATGCATCCTTGGAGGATACTGAACTTAAATATCAAGTTACGTATTTAACCAACTTTTCGTTTTTGAGTTATGCTGATCGCACACGCGCGCGCGCGCACACACACACACACACACACACACACACACACACACACACACACGCGAGGCCTCTGAGCAAAATTTCGGGTCTTTCACACCCAATACAGAATGGGACGCTAAGAACCATAGCAGTTAATGAGCGTCTATTGACGCAGTATTTTATATCACAACACTGTGAATGCCAGAATGATTGTAGTGTAAATTAGCATTATTGTATGACATTGATTTGAGATGTTTGTTAATTATAAGCATTGTTAGGAAATAAGTTTACACGGCCTCACTGAAACTGACAATAGGAGCGGGCAACAATGAGCGAGGGGTTAAGTTGTTTATTAATTAGAAGAGACAAGCAAATGACGTCAGATTAGCGCGCTTTTCTGTAGAAATGGAGCGAATTTCTTCCCTAGAGCATATGTGTTCGTAATTTTGATTGGGTATAAATATAGACGCTAATGTTGGCGCGTTTTATTAACCAATAGCAGCTAGGTTATAATGTTTAGGCATATTGGGGTGAGGGAGTATAAATTCCGTGCCAGAGACGGGTAACGCACAGTTTGACAGAATAATTCACAAGGCAAACGTCGTTCAGTTCAACAGAATCATACAAAGGTTATACGTCGCACAGTTTAAGAGAATCGTTCACGCGTTATACGTCGCGCAATTCTACAAAATCTCTCGCGTTGTAAAGTTAGTTACAAATGTGAAATACGCGAATTAATAACGTGCAGCAAATAAGTGATTATAGTGATATTAGCAAATATAACAGTTTCAGTCTGGCGTGTATCAAGAGTCAATATGTGAAATTAATTAATTGTGACGGTAATAAAAGTATAAAAACAAATTCTTTTATAAGTGTTATCTTTCAGTAACAAATCCTTTCCGTTTACACACCCTGTTCAAGAGATATGCTCGACTGAGTAGTAATAATAGCTAGCCGGAGGACAAAGAACCCAACATTCAAAGTAGTAAAACAATAACAGGCGCCCAACAATAGATAACACGAAGTGACCGCAACAAATTGGCTCCCATACGTGGTGCAGATAAACATGAAGCGTCTTCCAACTACCAACAAATATGCTACTTCACTATAAATAAATTAATAAATAAACACACACTCACATCCATCCACGGGCTTTTTCTAAAAAGTTTTTGTTTTGGATTCAGAGTGTCTCAAAACATATATTTCCGGTGAAATTTCAATATCGAATCGGGTGGAGTACAATACTGCCTCTGCTTACTATAGGTAATATTAAATTGAGTTTTATTTATGGACGCTCTTTAACTACTATGATTCTTAACGTCCTATTCTATATTGGGCGTGAAAGGTCGGAAATTTTGCTCAGAGGCCTCTTTATCAGACTTGAGGTTCGTTTACGTGCCGTAAATCTACGACACGGGACCACAGGCTTTGCTTTACTACCCTTCCGAAGGAAGCCATGCTAAGGATTTTTACGGCCGAAGAAATCCATCGCCCATCGCAGTGTTTGAACCCGCGACCTTGGGAACTAGAGGCTAGCACGGTATCACTAGTCCACGGAGGACGACACTATAGGTAAGCAATAGATAAAGCAAAAATTGTTCTGCTAAACACATAAGTATAAAATATTGTCTCCCTTAATACGGCTGCTGGAATGTTTTAAAGTGGAGATGTATACTTTTTGGAGTGACTGTGTGCCTAAATAATACTTGCACAGTATAATTCTAAGATGTTTGCTTTAATTAGAAGTTATTCAGTTTGCTGCATCAGTCGCTATGGAGACGAAAGCATATTACGATGTTGATGATTAAATAAAGAATCTCGACCTTTTGCGTGGGTGGAGGTGAAAGAGCATGGGACTGCTGCTTGGAGCCAGTGAAAGTATAGTAGTGTATACAGAGCCAGTTTCCTCGGAGCCGGAAGAAAGTGAGAGCAGAGTGTTTCCGGAAACGTTTGGGAAGTATGAAGCATGTTGCAGAGAAAGGAAGTGTGTCAGAGGTGAAGCACCACTATTGACGACACGTTATCTAGCCAATAGCAACACAAACAATGTGCTGAACAAACTTCCTATAACTCTGGCTTTGTTGACCAGTTTCGTCATCGTATTTACAATCCTGTTCCATTACATGGTGTCTTCCTCAGCGGTAAGAATTGTGTGCATTTAAAACATTGTTCATAGCACTTGCTTGGAAATATTACTTGATGCAATTATTTTAGTATTGAATATACAACAGAATACATGTTTTGGGTTCCCTGAAACTCCACCCCTCATCCCAAAAATGTTTACCAAAATGAATGTGTGTTGCGCGCGTGTCTTTGAACATGTAACACAGAAAATAAAATGCAGTATAAATACTAACTTGGTATTTGAGTCCAGCATCTTTCAAAGGAAGCTATAAAAAGATTCCCAAAAGCATTGTGATGGTAATAGTTTTATTTTACAAGAATGTGATAAATATAATTTTATAAAGTTTAAGATATTTAGGACAACATCTGTTTAACTAAATCCATGAAATTGACTGACGTGGCACAAGATCACTTTGTCCAAACCGGCGACTATACCAGATGGGACAACACCACTGCGTCTTCACTGGACGGGACGAGGATGGAGACATACTTCAGGTTTTCAGGAGAGCAAAGCTAGTTCCAAACTTAGTTTAATTATCTACCATACTATTCTATACCACAACAAATTTTCCAGTTTAGTGGGACGCTAAGGACAATAGTAGTTAAAAAGCGTCCATAAATAAAACTCAATTTATTTTCCGGACTAAGGCAAGCGAGCTTATAGCTCCAGATGTTGCCAATACTTCCCCTGGAAGGCAAGAAGTTAATTTCTGGGCACAGGCCCTGGTCCTGCGGTCATCGCATAGAATTTCATGGAGGCATGCTTCCGTAAACATTATATTTCAATATTATGCAAGTTACATTTATGCAATAAGTGTGTAAAGTGATATATCTGTACTTTCCTACAAGAATAATTAAAACCACGACTAAAAAATAGGCATGTTCTTCATACCGAGGTCACATGCATTAGCTTTCGTGTCTATTGCCATGAAATGTGGATAAATAAAATTGAGGTTACATCTACCTTTATGTATGTTTCAAACAGTATAGCAGTTAAATGCACAGAAGAAAGCTCGGAAAATTCGAAAACTTAATCCAATATTTTATATGGTTCAGATCTTAAAACATCTGGATCTGATGTCTCCATGGAAACGGTATAAGTGTGAAGACATAACAGGAACTGTTTAACACATGTTCCAAACAGCCAATGGAGTGTGACGAACGTATTTCTAATTATCACAGTGTTATGTATACGAGGGTAAGTCAATAAGTATCCCCAAAATATTTTTAATTTTTTGTAGGTTGGCTGTATCGGTTTGTGCGCGCGCACGTCGACATGTTGTTTCTTTGTCTCCGCTTGTGGGAATGTTTTGGCCGTTATCACTCCATTGAGTGTTGTATTGTTGCATGATAAGCAATGCTGCACCCTTCAACTTTTGCAATCCGTTTTTTGTCGTCTGAAGGTATACCAGGAGACGAAATCCATCGAAGATTTTTCGCACAATATGGGGGCAATGTTTTACCTCGGGAAATGAGTACGAATGGATTGAAAAGTTAAAAGATGGTCGGATAACTGTGAAGGACGAGGAAAGAGCAGGACGCGCATCCTTATCCCCTAGTGACGCCAACACTCAGCAAGTCCGTATCCTGATTCAGAGAACCGAAGGTTGACTGTTGATGAAGTGGCAAACCATATATTTTTTGGTCTACTTAAAAATGCCTTAAGGGGCCGTCGCTTCACCGCGGACCAAGAAGTAAATGAAGCGGTGCATATATGGTTTGCTACTCAGATACATAACACTCTTTTTTCTGGGGGCATCAGAAAGCTTGTGCAACGATGGACTATGTGCATTGAGAAACAAGGGGACTACGTTGAAAAATGAGCTAATTTTAAGTTTGTATTGTTGTTATAATAAATTAATAACATCATGTGGGGATACTTATTGACTTTTATTTTATGTGTTCAAAATGAGGACCATGTGTTATGCAAGTGTTATGCACTTATGCAAGTGCTTTTTCGTTTGCATGCGCAACCATCTTCTACGAATTTATTGTATCAATTGTAAATTTGTTATGACGAGGCAGCTTGTTGTTGAACTTACAAAGAAATGCACGCTGCCATGAAACAATGGATTCACTCCTTGCAGACTGCAGCACACAAAACGACTTTTCCTGTGGCGTCGCCATTTTCTCGTAAACAAACACAGTGCCGCTGTAGGCACTTAATGGGACTAATAGGTGGGGGCTTAAATCTTTTAACTTTTCTCTATTCAATTATGTGGCGTATGTGTTGGTATCTATTGACGTTCATTAAAAATGAATATTTAAAATCTGTTTCTTCTTTTTTAATAACCCTCTATATATACGTTTCACTTATATATCCCCCTTTTACTGTGGGCTTCAAGTTGAGAAACAACTCGCTGAACTGCAGAGTTTCTTAACGCTGGGTTCATCACATTTTAACTATTAAACACACTCATATTCACTCCCACATTCTGGTTAAAAACAAATTTGTCGAAGTTTATAGCATTTGTTATTTTTCCGTAATAACTGAGTAGGCCAAATTCGCGAACAACAATGCTTAAAAATCTAGGTTAAATTTGCATGACTTTCTCTACCCTCTATCGTTTACTAATGCGCATATAAACTACTCTTATCAAGGTTTTTTTTATATCTGTCTACTTCATAATTGAAATAACTTTGCAGAAATAACTACATTACACATTTCGTTATAGATACAGAGGCAATAGTGATAATCAGATGTTTAAGAACTGGACGCTATACGCTGGACTTAAAATTCCTTATTCTTTCCATGCAATGCGCGAGAAACAACTGAATATCGAAAGGACCTTAAACAATGACAAAGGTATTGAACAATTCGAGTCATTAATAACGCATATCTCAGAAATGGCTTATGCCACAAAAACCTATTGGAAATAAATTGTGTGTTATAAAGAAATCTGCAGTTTTTGTGTAGCACACTCTCACTTATCGCTTAACGTTTACTAGTTATAGGGATTATACGAAATTCCTTCCAATGAACGGGATTTCACAGGCTATTCCCAGAAAATTTAAGATGTACGACTTATTTGTCTTGTAAATATCCTTAGTATGTGATATTGTAATAAAAATCGTTAAGGCTTTTTTTTTTTTAGAAAAGCCAAAATTTCGAAAAATATTTATGTAAAGAGCAGTTGAGGATGGGGAGGTTGGTATTTAAGCCCCTACAAGTACCTTTTTCTGAAAATACTTCTTTTGGATTCGTGTGTGTCCAGTGAAATCTCGGGATCGAATCTTTGTGTGAAATACTCTACTTACTATGTAGGTAGTAGAAAAAGCAAAAATGGCTTATTTAAAAATTAATGAGGAACGCTATAACCTCATAATAAGCAAACTGAGGAATACTGGCAGCCCCAGCATTCGACAATTTCGTACGTCTACATTTACTTTCACTAAATGCCAATTTTACAGACACATCACCTTCAATTCTGGAGTTGCGATTTCTTTCCTCTCCCCATTATTCACTGATCTATCACCGTCAAATGTTTACAAACCGTCCGCTGTGTGAAGTTATTTACGTTGGTTCATTCTAATTGCAAACCAATGGCATCATTAGCGAGAAAGTGTAGGTGATTCACCCTGAAAGAAATCTAAAAGGTGTTTCTTTGTTCTTGATCGTTGCAAAACGTACAGCTATCGTATACCGTGGTTAAGTTTTATGTTACCTTGAGACCATCAATCAATGTAAGTGGCTTCACGTGTGCTGTAATCAAGCAGCTGAAGGTTACCATTACACTGTGTACACTATGTTGCTTTTAGCTTGAGATGCGGTAATAGAGGCAAATGAACTTATAGCTTAGGGGTTTAGATCTGAATCCACTGACGTTGTGGGGCTTCAGTAACTTATAATTCTCGCATTAGATTAATTGCAAAAATAGCTCTGAAATTTTAACTTCTCTGCCACTCTACTAGGGTAGTTTTTGGTTTGCTAGGCTGTGTTACTTTATTTAATGTTGGCAGAATTTCATTATCATCTGTGTTCCACACCAGCCCTGGTTGAGCCAATTTATTAGTGTATGAACCCAAGTCCGACACCATGCATTAACCTATGAACAACGGTTAGGCCTAAGTTAGTGGCGATAGGGGAGGAGTACGGCAATATTTCACCTGAGTGGTTGGAAGGCACGCTTCGCAATGAATGTCTATACCAACCCGTGGATGAAGCCGTCTCATATTGGTTTAATGTCAAATGTCTGTCGCTCAAACATTAACCTACGAACACGGGCTGGTTTCAGGCTCAGCAGCGAAGGAAAAGGGCAGAGTAAGACAAACATTAAGTAGAGTGCCAGAACCAGGAAAGGGATGAGAGCTGGGCGTGTCAGAGGCAGTTTAGCATTTTCTTACCCACATAACCACTGCACATTATATCAGCACGATACCATGCACTCGACTGTGCATATACAGGCCCACTGAATCCAAAGAAAATACTGGTATGCTACATACACATTACTTTCTCTATCCACTCCTCTAAAAATTCTTACAAGAATTTACTCTTTTATCCAACTTCATGTTAATCAAAATAAAATTTTGCAGAAATAGTTCGATTTCATATTTCGTTGTAGGTACAAAGGCCATAAGGAGGCTGAAGCGATAGTGAAATCTTTAAAAAGCGGTTGGCTATTTGCACATCCACGAGAAACAAATGAAAGACAACTTTAGCGCTTCAGAAAAGTATAAGTGTAAGGAAATTCAAACCAATAACAAGGAATATCTTGGAAATACTACAAACAAATTTAATAGACATAAACTGAGTGTTTTAACGGAATCTACACATTTTGTGTAGTAAGCCTTTGTCTATCCCCTACGGTTTACAAGTTATATAAAAGTAGGCAAAATTCATTCAGAATGAAGAGGACTTCCCAGGCTATTTGCAGAAAATTCAAGATGTTATTTTATATCTCATGTTAGTATATTAAATATGTAATAGTTTAATCAGTAAGTCGCCTTTTAGAAAATTAAAGAAAAGGAAAAACGAAAGCTTCTCCATGAAAATGCAGGTTGGAGTGGGAGGGCATTCTTGAAGAGTTTCGCATCGCATCCTTGAAAGACACTAAACTTGATACCTCCTCCTCAAAACCGAATATCCTATTTAAGACGACCGAATATGCACCGACATTATTGAGAAAAAAATATTATATGCCGATATTTTAAAATTATCTAATATTGAAATTACAAAGACCAACTTCATGAACTGATTATCTGACTGGATGGTTTTGAATCTGTAAAATTAAGCTAGTATATTTAGTGCCAGGTGATAATTTGTTCAGTGATTCATGTCTCTGATTGGTTGACATGTGATACATTTTCAAAAATGATTATGTAGTTATTTGTGAAGTAAACATCATAAAAGCATTAAAAACTATCGCCTCAGTTGAAAGTTTAGCTCTTCTTAGCATTCCTCTATTTCTAAAAATAAACGCTGTACAAGAGATCTAAGCAACCAAAGACGCAAAGGTGCTTTTGTACTTGCAACAAACCTCAACAACTACAACGGTTTACAGTTGTCAAATGTTTTAAATATACATTTGAAGGGAAGTGGTTGTAGATGCTCATAAAAGATTTTTAAGATGGTCCATTATCTAAACAAAACTATTTGTCTACTAAGCAACTCTCGAGTAAGAGTGATTAGTATTTAATTTAATTTTACTTTGTTTGGTCAAGAAATTGTGAAGGAATATGAGGCAGTATTTTTAACACTTAAATGATTTTAGTCAAATTATATAATAAAAAAATACAATAACAGCCCGCCTTAAAGCAATATGTATATGTAACAATATATAAAAAGTGTATATTACAGTCATTGTATATGTTTATATTATTGTATACATGTTCAATAAAGTTATGTGAATGTATTACGTAATTTAATAATGTAGGAGCTGTGAGAATAATAGGTTAAAAGTTGCTAACAACGAGGTAACCTTGAGGCAATAATGAGTAAGAAAGTGTAATAATGCTACTAGTCATTCTTGGAGCAACAATAATGTAATTTTTGTGACAGTTTATAAAATAGCCAATCAACAACCAGAAAAAAGCTTAATTTAAATAAAAGTATTCTATTGGATTAGGAATAGCCAATCAGAGACTTGAAATACTGAAATTTACAAATTTATGCGGTAGAAATCAGTTCAGTTGCTTCTAGACATCGCTCATAACTGGTCTAGTTGGTTGTAGACAGTGTTACTAACCGGACGCGAGATACGTCCTCGAGAAATTTAATACGTATTCGTGTGAGATGAAAACAGTTTACTTGTTAAAAAATGCAAGTAATTAATAAAAGAATCATACAGCTCTCTATATCAGTGAAGGGTTATTTAAATTGTGTCAAGGATTAATAAATGTAGTGAAGTAAAAATTATAATCTGTGTAAGTCTACATTCTTAGCCGCACTACTCCCTGCAAAGAAATCCATGTCTCTAACAATAATACTGATGCAGCCGAGGCAAACATAAATATATAATATTTAAAGAAACTGTAAAAAATTACAAAGTTAATATTTTTTTAAACATTTTTGGAGGGCAAAGGCCACAGGAAAGTACATTTGAGGCGAAGGCTACCGATAACTTTTTACCATACGTGCGGTTGCAACTACTTCAAGTAATGCTCCACAACAGTCGAAATACAATACAACTCCTACTTCAAAATTGGCTTTCCATACGTGAAGCAACAACCTACTTCATATATTATATATAGTATGTGCTACTAAGTGGATAATAAATAAATTCATTCAACATGTAAGATAATTAGCTAGATTTTGCAATGCATTTTCTGCAACACTTTAATTGTTGATTGATGAAAAAGAATAAGCTATTTTTCAGCAGAAAGAAAATTGTGATTCATTTAACACGATGCCTAAAACGCTACTGAAAAATAACGTTTTAAATTTTAAAAATGTAACTATACATTATACATAAAAAGCTTTTCATTAAAGTTAGGCTTATTTAGCCACAAATATCGTAAGTGGTAAGACCTTCAACACTTGCATCATTTACTTTCCAAGGAGCATTTGAATAGGAAATTGTGGACCTTTATAAATTGCTGTTAAACATGAAATTTAAACAAAGCTTACGGTTCTGCTGTACGAATGTCTAAAAAAACGTTCCAAGCTCGTAGTCTTCTGGTCATTCCAATAGGGAAAAATCTCCGCTTTAGCACTAATATTTACCAAGTTATCGACATTTTAATATTATGAGCGAGCCTGAAAATTCTAAAAACAACTGCTGTGCAGCATTATTTGCAATAATACTTTTATAATATTTGCCATTAATATACCGCTGTAAAAGTTACACCAACATGAACTGAAGGTTTGAAAATATATTCACGCTTAATGAAAACTTGAAAATGGGTAAAAAAAAAATCACGAAAATAACCATTGAGACGCCCCATAAAAATTTAAAACATATGTGCTTCTTAAATAGACTTTCCAAATTATTAAGATTCTTTTTAGCATGCATCCCCATAGGGGAAGTGTTCCGACCCTTTCAGTTCCCGTGGTGCAAGCACTGCGTACCCCTAGCACTCGTGGTGCTTCTGACGTTACCAGAAATACGTCAGGCCAAACATTTGTAGCCAATCCCGAAACGGAGTTGTTCGGATTGGGTTGGACTCGGCGGAGCAGTGATTCCAAAACCAATGGGAGATTGGCTACGGCTGGACGGCCCAGGCTGGGTTGTTAGACGCCGCATTGTTCTCCAGTACCAGCCTGGAGAGCAGGGAGACGGCATGATAGATCATTGTCGACCCTAACGTGGTTTGGGGTTGACCCAGTGGCGTATCCACTTCCGTCCCTGAGTACTCTGGGTGAGGACATTTTAGACTCTAGATATTGCTCTAACGAAAGGTCCCAAGGAGAGGGAAGCCACTTGGTTGGCGCTTTTCCCTGGTTAAAGAGGGGGAGCTTATACCTTCGACTCAGCACACTAACATGCATTCAGTACCGATCTTTGAGGCTACAAAACAGAGACATTCTCTATAACCTAATTAAAATATGCTTAGTTCCAACATCTAAACAAACTTAGGTACCTCTCGGTAGCATCAGCAGGCCGTCTAAAACCAAATGAGGATCATCGAGAAGAGAGAAAATACCATACGAGGGCGCAACTGGCGCATTTACAACATTAAAGACCTCTGATTTCACCGGAAAAAAACATTTTAAAAAATCAGCAAATAGTGTGCTCATCAATAAATTGGTGTAAAGAACTTGAAGTATCACAGTATAACAATAAGACTGTGAGAAAATGTAAAATGGAGACGAAAACGTCATTCTAATGAATGATTCATCATGAGATGCATAAAATATGGATTGAAGTCCTGCCCTTTGGTTTCTAATGCTTATGGTTGAAATTATATTAGAAGTTGTTATTTACGATACTGGATAAACCATTATGACCAATAGCATGATATCCGATATCTCAGAGATTCAACAAAAATTACACGAGTCCCAATACGTTTTGTAAATGACTCTCTAACTCTGCATTTTGTTTCAAAAAAATCTGATGTGTTACACTCACATGACTTTCTCTACTCTTGTACAAACTATTTTTCCACACTCTTATTCTCCATCTATTTCATATTAATCGAGATAAACATTTGCAGAAACGAGCTTTTGACATGCAAAGAGAATTACATTTTACACATAGCGACCAGTTCTAAAAATATTTGAATATTGCTTAAGGCGTACTATGTTCCCCTTGTATTGTAATTGCAAGGGCAATATAGAAATACAGTAGCCTTTAAGTGTAGACATATCTCTTAATAGCTGGTTGCTAGGTGCAGCACCATTCTCTTTGCCACAAATTAATACTCTTTGCATATACAAGACAAAAAATGAATAACGAATTCCATTTGAGAAAATGTATAAGAATTGAAAATTTTAAGGGAATAACAAGCAATAACTCGAAAATGGTTTACTCAAAAAAAAAAAAAAAATGTATATGACATAAATTGTGTATTTTAACGCGATCTACATTTTTGTGTAGTAAAATTTTGTCTATCTCTTATGGTTTACGAGTTATGCAAAAGTCGTTCACAATGAAGAATACTTTTGGAGACATTCCCAGAAAATTCAAGATATACATTTCATTTGCCATGAAAATATCTTAAACATATGATATTTTAATCAAAATCGTTAGAGCCATTTTTGAGAAAATTAAAATTTTCGAAAAATGTTCCATATAATGGGTAATCTGGGGTGGGGCGATTTTCTTTAAAACTTCGTGTCGCATCTCTGGAAGATACTGAACCTAAATACGAAGTTTGGTGTTTATCCGACTGTTCGTTTCTGAGTTATGCTGTTCACAGACATACACACACACAGACACACGGATATTTTTCCAAAAATGCTTTTTTTGGATTCAGGGGATCTCAAAACATGTATTTCCGGTGAAATCTCGGTATCGAATTTTTGGGTGGAATACAATACTTCCCCTACTTACTATACGTAGTTAAGAAAGTAAAAATTCAAATATCTAATGTCCCTGGAACATCTTGATGAGCTAGTCGGCTAGTGTTGTTTTGTAAAAAGTGGTTCCGTTGTGCAGCATAAACTTTGAGAATCAAATTGTTATATGAGGTTTGTTATTTATAATGGTTGCATATGCGAAATTGGGAAACAACATAGGATAAACTTTCGGATATCTAGGTTTTCTATCATTTTCACTTCCCTGCTTAACTGTCTTTTTTCTTTCCCTGCAAGTAGTAGTAGGTAGAGAAGGTATTGCAAATCCACCCAAAAATTTGATATAGAGATTTCAGCGGAAATGCATGCTTTAAGGCCCCTGAATTCAAATAAAGCATTTTAGAAAGATCTCCGCCCGCGCGCGTGTATATGTGTGAGTGTGTGTGTGTGTGTGTCTGAATGTCTGTGAACAGCATAACTCAAAAACGAAAATTCAGATAAATACCAACTTGCTATCGTTTGGTGGGTACACAAACTATTCTCATTAAAACTTTTTCATTTTAATCCAAATAAATCTTTGCAAAAATAGCTACGTTACACATTTCGTCATAGATACAAAGAGAACAGTGATAGTAAGATTTTTAAGACCTGGACGCTATACACTGGCCTTAAAATTCCATACTGTTTCCATGACATCGCGAGAAACAAATGAAAATCGATAGGACTTTAAAAGAATGGCTAAGTAATGAGCAATTCAAACCGTTAACAACGGATATCTCCTTAATGGTTGATGTCACAAAAAGTTGTTTGAAATAAACTGTGTGTTAGGGGTATGTACATTTCTTGTGTACGTTTTCGTCTATCGCTTAACGTTTACCAATTATACAAGATTTACCAATTCCTTCTGCATGAAGAGGACTTCAAAGGTTATTCCCAGAAAATTCAAGATATACATTTGATTTTTCATGCAAATATATTTCATATATAGTACTTTAATCTAAAGCGTTAGTCATTCTTTTAGAAATTCAAAAGTTTCGAAAAATGTTATGCAAAAGAGTAGTTTGGAGCTGGGAATTTTCTTGAAAACCCTTGTGTCATATCTTTGAAAAGTATTGAACCTAAATGCCAAGTTTGGTATTTACCCGACTTCTTTTTTTTGGACTCAGGTCTCTCCTGTATTTCCGGTGAAATCTCGTATCGAATTCTTGGGTGGAGTGCAAGACCTTCTCTACCTATATGTACGTGGTATAGAAAGTAAAAAGGAAGAGAAGTTGTTACTGATTACTGTGTCAGGTATTCGTTAGTTAAATAAGACTCACCTTACTGCTTATATAATACGACGATTTTTCTGCTTTTTATATTGGGGAAAGCACATGTGATACTTTCACATAATAATACCCAATGGTAATCACTAATCACTTAAGAAAAACATCACATCTTAACACACGATGCAAACCGATATAGACCACAGTAGTTGGACTCGATGTAAGCGCTGCCACTTCTACCAGCCTATTTCACTTCAAATAGACTAGAAAAAGCGAAAAACATTCTTACAATGTGTCGAGAATACTGGCTGATGCGGAAAAGCTCCAAGTTAATAAAACGCGTCCATAGTCATGGCAACCAAGTATACCTTCCTTCCCATCCAACCAGTGACTGTGACGCTCTGCGTTGCGATCAGTCTCCTGTTTTGAAATCGCATTATCGTAGAAGCAGGCAACCTGCATGACCGACTGCCGGGTCGCAAAGAATGGGATTTGAATTCGAAAAATACAATTTGCAAAATAAATAAGGATAAATACCAGAAGACAGGGTATAACCACCTATGCTGTTCAAAACAATAGGTGACTTGGTTATCAAACGCTTCAAGGGAGAATCGTCCACGGGAATGAGTTACATTTTATTCATGAAACAGTCTTAATAAATCCCATTCCAGGTTATAAGTTCCATCAGATAAATTCGTAACCTCTCGTAGGATTACCTATGAAAATTTCACAGGAGCTGTGTTTCGTTTTGCGATGTCTGTCGCTTAATTCCTGAAGCATTTCCTCGGTTCTCTTTCGATTAACTTATTGAACTACTACTACTACTACGTTTGTTTTTCTTTCAGGGGACCAGTTTGTCATTGTGATTGACGCACAACGTCAGCAATGAACACTTGGAGGGTAAATTCCCTTTAAGGGCACATGCACACAGCAGAAACATTACTGATATTTCGATAGGAATGCTTATCACTAGGGCCCGGACTTTAATGACCTAAAAAACAGTGAAATATGCAAGCATTTATGACCTAAAACTTATTAGATTTGACTTTAAAAGATAAAACGTGACTTTATAAGCTTATTCAAAAACATTCTTGTGATTTTTTTATACATCATGTAATACAAAATTCACTTCAGAACAAATTGTGAGTATAGCACTTACTTTTTGCAGTGTTTGAAACTAACTAGCATTTATTACTTTCTCTACTACGTATAGTAAGTAGGGGAAGTATTGTATTCCACCCAATAATTCGATACCGAGATTTCACCGGAAATACATGTTTTGAGATCCCCTGAATCCAAAAAAAGCATTTTTGGAAACATGTCCATGTGTGAGTCTCTGTGTCTATGTGTCTGTCTGTGAACAGCATAACTCAGAAACGAACAGTCGGATAAACACCAAACTTGGTATTTAGGTTCAGTATCTTCCAAGGATGCGACACGAAGGTTTTCAAGAAAATCCCCCCACCCCAGATTACCCTTTACATGGAAGATTTTTCGAAAATTTTAATTTTCTCAAAAACGGCTCTAACGATTTTGATTAAAATATCATATGTTTAAGATATTTTTAGACAAATAAAATGTATATCTTGAATTTTCTGGGAATGTCTCCAAAAGTATTCTTCATTATGAACGACTTTTTCATAACTGGTAAACCATAAGAGATAGACAAAATTTTACTACACAAAAAATGTAGATCGCGTTAAAATACACAATTTATGTCATATACATTTCTTTTGCTGAGTGAACCGTTTGCGAGATATTGCTTGTTATTCCCTTAAATTTTTCAATACTTATTTTCTCAAATGGGAATTCGTTATTCATTTTTTTGTCTTGGATATGCAAAGAATATTAATCTGCGGCAAAGGGAATGGTGCTGCACCTAGCAACCAGCTCTTAGGAGATATGTATGTTCCTAAAGGCTACTGTATTTCTATATTGGCCTTGTAAATATATATTCCCTTACATATACATGAAAATTAGCAATAAGATAGAGTCTGCAAATGTTTATCTCGATTAACATGAAGTAGATGGAGAATAAGCGTTTGTAAAAATAGTTTGTACAAGAGTAGAGAAAGTCATGTGAGTGTAACACATCAGATTTTTTTTAAATGTCTGCATGTGTCTGAAAAAACAACACGAAGTACATTGAAAACGATATCTATCCAAACAATAAAACCATGCTTTTACTATTGCACAACACTTGTTTAAAGTATTCCAAATAAGTTAACAATCCTGTCAATCTTCAGTTTCTGCAGGGTTGCGCTGGATCATAAGGTGGTTTCAGGTTTTTCTGCGGTTGTCGCTGAGGATAGTTTTGTACCTGGTAAAGCTCCTCTCCACAACACAGGAGTGTATTTGAAGGCAGCGAGGTCACTGAGGGCCAGTTTTGCTACATTGTCTTCAAATGTTGTGGCACTCCCAGAAAGACTCAGTAATTTTGCACATTGTAGAATATCCAGGATTCCTCTGGAGAAAACTTTGCAATTTGTTGTTCACCCCGCGCAACAATGTCTTACGTCAGCGAACTGACTAGTGTGTTACGGTGCTTGTTTACTGTAAAGCTTTGTAGTAATTTTTGTGTTTATTTGTGACAGTATCACCCGAAACATTGTCATGTGACCAACATTTTCATGTTTTGAAGTAGGTTGTTGCTTCACGTATGGAAAGCCAATTTGAAGTAGGAGTTGTATTGTATTTCGACTGTTAGGGAGCCGAACACTTGAAGTCGTTCCAACCGCACGCATGGTAAAAAGTTTCCGGTAGCCTTCGCCCCAAGTTTCAAAATATTTACTTTGTAATTTGACTGTTTTTTTAAATATTATATATTTATGTTTGCCTCGGTTGCGTCAGTATTATTGTTAGAGACATGGATTTCTTTGCAGGGAGTAGTGCGGCTAAGAATGTAGGCTTACACAGATTATAATTTGTGCTTCACTCCATTTATTAATTCTTTAAAGGATTAAAATAACGCTTCACTCATATAGAGAGAGAGCTGTGAGATTATTTATTAATTACTAGCATTCTTTAACACGGAAACTATTTTTTTCTCGCGTATTTAACTTCTCGAGGACACGTCCGTTTAGTAACGCTGTCTACTAGCAACTGACCTCTGAATTTGTACAATTTGCCCTATTTCAGTTTCTGATTGGCTAATCCTACTCCAGTAGAATACTTTCATTTAACTTCACCTTTTTTTCTGGTTGTTGATTGGCTATTTATAAACTGTCTCAAAAATTACATTATTGTTGCTCCAATAATGCTTAGTAGCATTATTAAACTTTCTTACCCATTATTGCCTCAAGGTTACCTCATTGTTACCTCATTGTTAGCAACTTTTAACTTATTATTCTCACAGCTCCTACATTATTAAATTGCGTATTACATACACATAACATTATTGAATATGTACATAATAATATAAACATTAATACAATGACTGTTATATACATTTTATATATTATACACATATTGCTTTAAGATGGGCTGTTATTATATTTTACATTATATAATTTGACTGGAATCATTTATGTGTTAAAAATACTGCCTCAGTTTTTGTTCTTGTGTTCTTAAACATACGACAAAAATATGAATTTTTGGCAAAAGTTGACCGAAATATGACCTATTATAAAAAATGTGTAAATATGACTTTCTATGCACAATAAAAATACATATTTTTATGTTACAATACCTGGTTTCGTGCATAAATTGTTATAAAATTCACCCTAAAGTTCAGGAAAGAAATATGACTTGTCACTAAAATCTGGGCTCTACTTATCACATGTATATAGACATTATTTTTATAGCACGGGCGATAAAATCTGCAGTTTTAGAGGTTTTACTTACGATGGCGAAAATTTTCAACCAAACTGCTTTCGGTAAACGACGTTAAAAACAGACATTTTCTTGAAATGGTATAAGACGTGCAACAAGAGTGTTTGTGCGAGTATTTAATGAACAAATATATTAGTGCTGCATTAATGCGATTACTCTTTAACTGAAATGCTATGTCTAGAAACTTGTTCTACAGTGAGGTCACTGCTTGTGGCATGTTTCTCTGTTTGAGAAAACAGGCTTCCCAAGTGAAGAAAATCAGAACTACAAGATTTATCTAGCCTTGCAAACAGCTTTCCCAGGCGACTATCGCCCACTAATAAGTTCATCCGAGTTGCCGACTTAATAATTTACTTTTCCCCTTTAAACAAACTAGCTTCTCTGTTATACACACACCCCTTCTTGCGCTGATTTAAGAAACCAGCCGCATCTACTTTGCCCTTACATCCGGTGGCAGAAGTCTAGATGACATCCTTTAGAAAAAGGATGTCATCTGGAGCCAGTTCAAGGAATTGCCAGAAAGCACAGTCTACTGAAAACACTCATTTTTTTACTTTCTCTACTACGTATAGTAAGTAGGGGAAGTATTGTATTCCACCCAAAAATTCGATACCGAGATTTCACCGGAAATACATGTTTTGAAACCCCCAGAATCCAAAAAAAGCATTTTTAGAAACATGTCCGTGTGTGTGTCTGTGTGTCTGTGAACAGCATAACTCAGAAACGAACAGTCGGATAAACACTAAACTTGGTATTTAAGTTCAGTATCTTCCAGACATGCGAAGGTTTTCAAGAAAATCCCCCCATCCCAGATTACCATTTACATGGAACATTTTTCGAAAATTTTAATTTTCTCAAAAATGGGTCTAACGATTTTATTTAAAATATCATATGTTTAAGATATTGTCATGACAAATGAAATGTATTTCTCGAATTTTCTGGGAATGTCTCCAAAAGTATTCTTCATTGTGAACCACTTTTACATAACTGGTAAACCATAAGAGATAGACAAAGTTTTACTACACAAAAAATGTAGATCGCGTTAAAATACACAATTTATGTCATATACATTTTTTTTTTGTTAAGTGAACCATTTTCGAGATATTGCTTGTTATTCCCTTAAATTTTCCAGTAGTTATACTCATTCTCAAATTCCTTATTCATTTTTTTTATGTCCTGGACATGCAAAGAGAATGGAATGCGCCACATAGCAACCAGCTCTTAAAAGATTTGACTATCGCTTAAAACCTACCATATTCCCCTTGCATCTACAAGAAAATTGTAAAAATAGATTGTACAAGAGTAGAGAAAGTCATGTGAGTGTAACACATCAGATTTTTTACTCAAACATATAGTTCATACGTTGCAATTAAATTGGTAACATTGCTAAGATTAGGTGATAGATTGTAAATCTATTAAGGTGATTATTTTCTCTTCAATGTAGTATTAATAATAAATAATCACGACGATGACCTATTCTATAAATTCCAGAATGACAAATCCCATATTGACTATATGAATATAAATATAAAGTATAAGCAGCTCTAAAAACGAAATTAATAAGAAATAATATTAATATTCATATTCAACCTATGTTTTATAAGTAGAGGTTGCTGATTAATTCAGAATATATTATTTTTTGCACCTTAATGTTCTTAATTAATTTGATTTTTCTTGTTGAAGAAGATTAAGTTATGTGCTTGTGTATGATTATATTAACATTTTAAATTTGTGTTCTAATAATTTTAGCTAGTAATTCTGTAATTCGATATAAATTTTATAATAGCCTATCACGTTCTCTACCACGTACATTGTGGGTAGAGAAGATAATGCATTCAACCTAAAAATTCGATGCCGGGATTTCGCTGGAAATACAGGTTTTATGTCTCCTGAATCCAAAATAAGCATTTGTGTTGTGTGTGTGAACACCATAACTCAAAACGAAATGTCGGATAAATACAAACTTGGTATTTAGATTCAATAGGTTCCAAAGATACAACACGAAATTTTAAAGAAAATCCTCCCGCCTCAAAAATTCCCTTTACATGGAACATTTTTGGAAAGTTTTTATTTTCGAGTAAATTACTCTAATGATTTTGTTTAAACTACCATATATTATAGAGACTTACATAACAAATAAAATCTACACCCTAAATTTTCTGGGAATAGCCTGTGAAGTCCTCTTATATAACCTTGTATAACTGATATACGTTAAGCAATAGATAAAAACGTACCATACAAAAAATGTAGATCTCTTTAAAACCTTTGATGTATCACCAGCCATTTCCGAGATGTCGGTTATCAATGCATCGATCTCTTCAATACTTGTTATTGTTTTTAGGTTCCATAATTTTCAGCTTTCTCTGGCGATTGCACGGAAACAGTATGGAATTTTAAGCCCGGCGTACAGCGTCCAGTCCTTAAACATGTGACTATCGTTGCTCTCTTTGTATCCTAAGAAATGTGTAATATATTTTGCAAAAGTTTATCTGGATTAAAATGATATAGATAGAAAAAAAGTCTGATGTGTTGCACTCACATGACTTTCTCTACTTGTGTACAAACTATCTTTACAAACGCTTATTCTCCATCTATTTCATATTAATCGAGATTTTGAGATGTTAATGTTATTGCTAATTTTTCATAAGTGCAAGGGGAACATAGTAGGCTTTAAGCGCTAGTCAAATCTTTTAAGATCGGTTGCTATGTGGAGCATTCCATTCTCTTTGCATGTCTAGAACATAAAAAAATAAATAAATAAAACGAATTCCCATTTAAGAAAAAGTATAAGTATTAGAAAATTCAAACAAATAACAAGGAATATCTCGAAAATGCTTCGCACGACACAAAAAAAAAAATGTATGTCACATAAATTGTGTGTTTTAATGAGATCTACATTTTCTGTTCAGTAAACTTTTGTCTATCTCTTACGGTTTACCAGTCATGCGAAAGTCATTCAGAATGAACAGGACTTTTGGGGTCATTCCCAGAAAATTCAAGACATACTATTCATTTGTCATGAAAATATCTTAAACATATGATATTTTAATCAAAATCTTTAAAAACATTTTTGGGAAAATCAAAATTTTCGAAAAATGTTTCATGTAAAGGGTAGTTGGGGGTGAGGAGAATTTTCTTGAAAGTCTTCTTTGTATCCTTGGAAGATACTAAACTCAAATACCAAGTTTGGTATTTATCGGACTTTTCGTTTTGAGTTTACAAAGATGCTTTATTTGGATTCAGGGCACCTCAAAACATGTATTTCCGGTGAAATCTCGGTATTGAATGTTTGGGTGGAATGCAATACTTCCCCCACTTACTATACATAGTAGAGAAAGTAATAAACTTTCGTAAGAATAATTTGTATACCTATTATTAAACGATAGAAGGTAGAGAAAGTTATGTGAATGTAACAGATAAGAATTTGTTATTTATGATTTTGATGTTAGCGAAGCTTTATCCGTTTAACGTCCGCGCATCCCATCCAATCGCCCATACTCACAGAACTATGTCTGTAATAGTTATTTATAACACAAGCGTCAAAAGTGGAGTTTTATTTTACGTGTAGGAATGTTTGTGGAGCAGGCTAAAAGCCGGGTGTAGTAATCATACAAGCAAAATAAAACAGTTTTAACATGTTTTATTATATACTATTTTTATACAGCCTTGAATATTATATTATTAAGTATCCAGCTGAATTTTAAGTGAAAATAGTATACATTCGGATATACGCAATGGTGACCTCTACTCTGTTGTTTGGCCTTCGATGTTGTTTGACCTTCATAGCAATAGTATTGACAACATTATCATTTACACAATCATGATATTTTGTGGTATTTTAGAAGGATGTGTCAAGAAAACAGTTCTGGTTTTTCTCCATTTTTTATTTTATAAATATGATACAAACATATACGTTTTTCACCTTGCACCTTGAGCATCATTTCGACCATTTCATTTATTCATTGTCGGATATAACCTACCAGGGTAAAGACGTTAAAACTTAAAAAAAAATCGAAACATTATCCTCGAAAGCTTCTTGCAATATTTGTTCCCGTCCTGCCGAGTCCATTTCGGAGTCATTAAAACAATCCACCAGTATATTAATCGATGCTTAATATACGGTCGGCACAGAAAGTATTCGTACACTGCTGAAACTTTAAGGAACATTTATATTCTGGAGAGTATATAAATGATAATTTTAAATTTTAAGTTTATTAGATTTTTACAACATACAGCAACAAAATTCCAGTCAAGAAAAGTCACTTCTATAAAAATAAACTTAACTTGTAAATTTATCAGCCACAAAAATAATATATAGCACTAAAGAAACGTTGGTATTCAGTACTTCGTAGGACACCTTTTAGCTTTAATTATAGCATTTAGACTTCTTGGTAGGGAATGGACAAGTTTTTTTAACTCCCGCGTATGGTATTTCGTACCATTCTTCCACAAGAACAGTTCTTTGTTGCAAATTGCCCCTTTTCTTATGCTTTCCTCAGGATATTCCACACTTGTTCGATAGGGTTAATATCTGAAGGCTGGGGAGGGGTATAAGGCTATTTTGGATCATCATATAATATCCACAGTCGTGTAGGTTTTGGACCATTATTCTGCATAAACATCCAGACTTCTTGGAGGCCCATTTTCTCCACAATGGTACCAACTCTTGCTTAAGAATGTCCATGTACTTCCTATGGTCCATTATCCGCTATAATATGAAGATTTTCGACACCTGATGCGCTCATGCAATCCCAGACAAGGACGCATCCTCCGCCGGAGCACGGTGGATTTTTTCGGGCGTAAAAATCCTTAGCATGCTTCCTTCGGAAGGGAAGTAAAGCTGGTGGGCATGTGTCGTAGATTTACGGCACGTAAAAGAACCTCAATCCTGATAAAGAGGCCTCTGAGCAAAATTACCGGTCTTTTACGCCCAATATAGAAAGGGACGATAAGGACCATAGCAGTTAAAGAGCGTCCATAAATAAAACTCAATTTCAATTTACGTCTGTCCATGCTACTTTTTCCCAAAAGCCTACACCCTTATCACAGCACTTACGAGCGAATTCTAGGCTTCCCCCCTGTTCTGTGGGCTGTCATAGAACTTCTTACGTGGTACTCTTCCATTGTGCTCTTTATTATTGTAAACTGCTCTCACAGTGCTTGCTGAAACATAATTCCTGTCATCTACAACTCAGCAACAATCTGAGAAGCAGTAATTTGTGGATGCTTTTTAATGCAGCGAAGAATACTGTTCTCATCTTTAGCGTGAGGAGTTTAGGTCGGCCATTCTGGGTATATTTAGGACATATGTTTGGCTGCGACCCTGTCAGTGATAGTTTGAATTGTTGACCGTGGTCTACCTACAATCTGAGATATCTCGGAGAGAGTTTTGAAGTCATTGTGTGCTCTAGTTATTATTTTTGTCTCTTCGGCTGTAGTTTCTTTCCTTCTTCGACCTGTTGTGTTCGATGTCAGTCTTGTGCGTGCAGACCACTTGCTATGAGACAGACGAATGCAGGCTATCCAAAACGGAGAGGTAACACAGTTCTTAATGTAGTTGTTTTTGGTGTACGAATACTTTTAGTGCCAGATTTGCGGTATCATCGAGCACTAGTGTGAAAAACTATTGATTTTGGAAAAGTCCAGCAAAATTGTAAGTGGAATAAGTAAGCAAATTCATGAGCCATATAATTTTACAAGTTTACTAAGTTTCGTAAATAATTATGTTGCAATAGCACATGTTGTTTCCACATTTAGTTGATGTATGAATACTTTCTGTATTGACTTAATTTCATCGCAAGAAACAAGAGTAGTGGTGGAGGTTGTTTGGAAGCAGTATTCCCTTTAAGCACCTCAGCCTAAAGATACTTTTTTTCCTGGTATCTAATCTAGGAATCAATTTCTACATTGTTGGTTATTTGTAGTATTTGTCTCACTAAATTAGGGCCTGTCTCTCCAGCTCCAAGCTGGTATCTTGTCCGCTCTGTGGTTTCGCATTCTACGTAGTAGAATATGTTTCGCTGTTTCATCGGCAAACACAGACGGCAAATGGGTTACATGTGGTATAATCTTCAGGGTGGTAAGGTTGGTAACAATGAAGTGTTATAAATATTGTACTCCACTGAGTGTTATAAGCTTCAATTATGAGTGTTAAAAGCTCTACTTTTAGTGTCAGCCGTCTATAAGAGTATATTGCGATACAAGTGAGGTAAGTATGTCATTGGAGAAGGAGGAAGAGTTTGAAAATATGAGACAAAGAGAATTGTAGAAGTTTGGATGTAAATAATTTTAAAATATGCAATTTAGAAAGCCCGGAATTAACTTGTAGTCTGATAGCTTCATGTGATTGAACGTTAAGGTATATTTTAATGCATTATTTGAGCAACATAATGGATGTTAATACAAGATTATGATACAAGTATTAAAAGTAGAGTTTTATTTTGCCAGTAGGAATGTTTGAGAAACGAAGGCTGGTCACAATGGAGTTGTATAAAAATCTTATCCCACTTCTGCGATAAGCTTAGTTCGTGTGCACCATGCTAAAAGTTCTACTTTTATACACTTTTTTCACGAGTGCAGTTGAAAGCATTTTTTATGCGTTAACATATAAAAGTGTTGCATTTTTTTAATCTTGGGGGACCCCGTTAATGCAGAGACGAAAAAGGTATTTTGATGTTATGAGTTTGTTCTTTTTTGTTTTTACGTTTATTTATCATACCTTCCATCCACACACACACACTTTAAATGCTAGCAGAGATGATACATAAATTCTAATTCTATACAAAGGTGCGGTGTTATTTTTTTCTCGCAAATATTCATGAGAGGACTAGCTTGGTTTTAACAAACTGTTTCAGTTTTGGTAGAACTCTTAATTATGCTTACCTTGTATAGAAAGTCACCACACCAAAAGGAAACCACAGGTGCTGATGCTCTGAAAAAGAAATAAAAAACATGTGAATATATTTTGTTTTTATCAGTGTACAATCTTAGAATCAGCAAGTTGGCTCTCATATCGGGTGATCAGTAGACGGAAAGAAAGAAAGCCAATTGTACAAGTAGAGCACCTTTTTATGTTCCATATTGGTTATTTGTACCTTCAACAATCGAGCTCCAACAGATCTTGGCGGATTAAAACCTGTTTTAGGGAAAATGACAGGTTGCCGAAAGATTGCTGCAAGGACCGGTGAATATAAATTGGAATTTAATAACCAAAGGTGAAACAAATCATGTGAAAGGTTTTAATTTAAGTTATTCTAAGAATGTGGATGCTAATGAGAGATTCGTGTTAGAGCACCATATTTCATAAAAGTACGCCCATTCTAAAGAAACAGAAACGGAATTAATTTACACTACATAAATTCTCGATTCGATCATGTTTATTCTAAGCTGTATGGATATATCTCTTTTAGTAATGTCTTCGAGTACCACCCAATGACGACATCTCTGAGTAAAACTGTATGAATTGGGTAAAGTTTTGAATCGTCTCTATCCTGGTACGTAAGTACAAAAGATTTTGTGGTACAATTTAAATTGTGAAAATTAAGATTTTAAGTAATACGTTTAAGTATGAGTTATCAGTATTAAAATATTTAAAACAATATGAAAAAGTATGTGTTTGTTTGTTTCCCATAATGTAGATATCTTTATACGGATGGCCTTAGAGTTGTCTTTGTACCGTCTATTTGACGTCCACTTTTAGTTTCCTACTGTAACCAAGCGGGATGGCTCAGGCGGTAACGTCTGGGTTCTGCATTCGGGAGATCCCCGGCTTCCGTCCATTCTGACCAATGGGTTTTTTCAGGGGTTTACCCGGGTCTTCAGGCGAAACCTAGAGTGATTTGTTTCATCCCCCGAATTTCCTGTCCCTACATTTCGTTCCATTTATCATTTCATTTATGCTTCACCCCGTTTGGTATATTTCAGGGTTGGAAGTATCGTCGATGGTGTTTTGGTGCAGCATGGTAGGGAAAAAGGATGATCTCTGTGAACTTTCCCCGTCCCTCTAACTCTAACTGGTTGCCGGGATATTAAGACCGCCCGCTGAAGCGGTGTGGGTCGGGATCCCCGGTCTGTGTGTGCGACTGCCTGGGCGTCTGTATCTGGAAACTCTAGCGACCCTATCATTGCTGTGCCGTCACTCCCGATTCCGGCCTCCCGGTGTCTCCCTTCGCCTCATCCTTCCCTTCCTCCCGGGGGCAATCCCTTCGTGGGGATTGGTACCTTATCCTCATTCCTGAATCAGTATCGAATCCCCTCCGCTTCACAATCCACTCCTACTGTAATATATGTCTTAGTAACTTCATTGTATTTTCCCTGCCCAATGACTTTGGATGTAGCAACCCAAGATGTAGTACAAGAAATCCCAGTCAGTTTGGTGTGAATAAGAGTTTTTACCAATTTCTCAGGAATGCGAAGCCTATAACGTTACCATTGAGCATTAGCCCTCGGTTAGCCATCGGAAGACCAAGGAAGGGGCTTGTTTTGTGCCCACACTTCTTAAAAGGCTTTCTAAAGTTGTACAAAGCATACTCACCTCTTGGCAGTCTAATTAAGGTTTGCGATTCGTTAAAGATAAAACAAGAAGGCTTACTTATATGCTCAAAATCCATTTATTTGAGTGTAATCACGAGGTGAATATAAAAAATGCCTCCCTTTGTTCAACCTGCCGCAGCGTTATATATGAAGAGTTTAAATATAAAAATAAACAATTTAAAATAGCTCCGGTATGCCATATATGTGTATATGGAGCGTAAGCACAGTGAAAAGACAACTATACGCAATAAATATTATTTTCTCTACCACGTACGTACTAGGTAGGGAACGTATTGTACTCTACCCATAAGTTCATATACAGATTACATCGGAAATATATGTTTTGAGGCCTACTGAATAAAAAATACAGAAAAAGGCCGTGTGTCTATGTCTCTGAACAGCATAATTCAAAAACGAAAAGTCGGATGAATACCAAATTTGGTGTTTACTTTAAGTAACCTCCAAAAGTGAGACACGAATGTTTAAAAATACCCCATCCTAAACTACCCTTTAGATGTATTGCTTTTCGACTTTTTTCGCAGAGATGGCTCTAACGATTTTGATTAAAATACCATACATAAGTTATTTACATCAGAAATAAAATGTATATATTAAATTTTCTGGGAATAGCCTGTGAAGTCCTCTTAATTCGAAAGGAATTTTATATAATTTTTGCATAACTAGTAAACGTTAAGAATAGACAAAGACTTACTGCACAAAGATATAACCGAGCGGGATGGCTCAGACGATAACGTCTGAGGGACGTTCGGCAGGTACCGGATTCAAATCCGGCTCAAGCCACGGGGACAAATCCCGACCTGACTGGGGCTTTTTCGTGCTTTCCCTCATTCACCAAGGTAAATATTGGTTGAATATTTAATACCGCGACCCAAAGTTCCACCTTAAGTCTAAAACAATAAAAAATGAAAATAGATGGTAATAATAAATATTGTGCCATCTATCCACAGGTAATGGAAGCAGGTAGACTGAACAACACCCGGTACGTGTAGAAGCAGAGATACAGTTGCCTAGCACTAAGTTCTCTGTGAACATGTATCGAGGCTGCCATCTACTCATCACAGAAGCAGAGGCACAGTTGCCTAGCACTAAGGCCTCTGTGGACAAGTAACGAAATGGTACAGGGTTGAGAATGTGGTATGGCACAGGTTTGAGACCTAGAAGGCTAACTGTCGGCCACATCGATCTACAAGGTATCTCCTAACCGATCCGTCGCGATATGACCACATAGTTAAAGCGACATAAAATTGAGAGAAAGAAGTAGATCTCTTTGAAACACACAAGCTATTTGCAGTAATTTTTTGTGACATCAGCCATTTCCAAGATACTATCTTTAGGTACTATTAGTTGGAAATTTTCAATACTTTGTAATTGTTTAAATTGCTGTCGCTATTCAGTTGTTTCTCACGATGTAATAGAAATGGTGTGGAATTTTAAGGCCAGCATGTGATTATCGATTCGCTTTCATGTTTCTCCCTTGCACCTGCAATGAAATATGAAATGAAAGACTTTCTTCAAAGGTTTAACAAGAAGTAGAGAGAAAAACAAGCTTTTGTAAGAATAGTTTGCAGAAGCTATTTAAAATTAACGATAGTGGGTGGAGAAAGTAATATGAATGCAAGGCATATGATTTTCTTCTTTTTTGCATATGAAACAATTTGTTTTGCGATTCCAAATTTCACGTTTTTATTAGAATTTTTGGAAATTTCCAGCTCCTGAGTCAGTAAGTAGAGATGTGTATGAATCTTATGACCGAAATGCTCAAATGAGCCAGGGGACCACTAACCTTAGTTATGCGATATTATATCAGTATAAAGGGAACCCCACAAAAATATCTGATCCATTTAATTCATCCTAGCGGAGATTCGAACTTGAACCTTCAGGAATATGACACAGACACACTACCCCCACTTGACTTGTTTTAACACAGAAATGGGTATTGGGAAAAGAAAGTTGACCGTAACACTAAATGACCCCTGAAGCTAGGTAGCGAAACTGGGGATTTGCAGGTAAAAGAGACTGCGAGAATGATGAAAAACTGGTTTTTCGTTGGCATCTAATGGTCCTACCACATTTGAATCACACAAACAAAATTGAGCAATATTTAGTATAGTACAAGGCGGTCCAAAAATATGTATACAATATTGTACTTCTTTTTACTTCGTGTGTAATGTTTTAGTGGAAGTTACATGTCTTTTTTTAATTTCTTTACCTAATATATACTACTGTTAGAACTCATATCCAGATTAATGTATTCCGATTAACGATGGCTTAACAAACTGAAATCATCACATGAAGGGAGCGTGACTAAGTTTAGTGCTAATGTTTATTATCTCATAACTTAAGCATATGTCTTATGACTGTAAATAGTAACAAAAAAACAGTGCTGAGATGAGTAACAAGCGTGTAATTTTAGTATACTCGCACTGTAATATACCATTTACTAGAGAGGATGAGTTTATATACCAAAACATTTGTTTTTCTTTTAGTTTTCTTTCTTTCATTTATCTTCCTTTCTTTTATTATGCTTTAAATTGTTTATTAATGCATTAGAAACATAATAAAAATAATTAAAAACCCTTTTACTGAGACGTTAATAACCACTAAAATATGAAAAAGAAGGCTATTTCGGGAAACGGTAATAACTGAACATCGAAGCATTATCACCGAATTTATAGATATTAACTTCAACTTATTTATTATTCTAGCATTACATATTTGCACCCCACAGATACTGCATATTACATAGTAGGTAAAGTATATTTTGCATTATTTTATTTCAGTATAGAACAACAAAGGAGAAGGAGAAGAAAGAAGAAGAGGTGGACTGGTATTTTGTTTATAAGCGTGCGTTTTCATTTCAGTAATATTACTTACACTTCATCTAATGCAATTTGAAGGCCAACACAATTTTCTTCAACGGGAACCGCCCCTTTTTAGAGAGTTTTGATTTACGCGTAAAAGCAAACAACTTTTGTCGTAAACATTTTATGAAACCAACCATTATTTTATAAAATATTTAAGAAGTTTGCAAAGAACTCTATTACCTATTTATTAACTCTAAACAAATGAAATGTATGTTGGTCTTTCAAAGTATAAACGTTAATATTTTTTTCAAACCTAACTCTATACTAAAATTATAAAGAGAGAATACCTGTGTGTATGTGTATGTGTAGGGGGTGGGGTAATCTCCAAAACCTCTTAACCGAGCTTCATACGTCTTTCGCCATTGATAAAGCCCTATTCTTTCTGATAGACATTGTGCTATAGAACCCTTTCAATTCATAAATTACTAAAACACGAAAAAGGATTAGCAAAGCCTATGCAGTAGAATACGAGCAATAGTGTTATAAAACACACACTTGCGAAGAAAATTTATTTTCGTTGAGATTGCCATGCAGTAGAAATACTTGATATTGCATGTAAAATAAGACAAATACCGCCGATAGATTCATACTAAACAATTTCGTATAGAGATACTCACGATTTAGCAACTAAGAAAGCAGAAGATACAGCAAAACAGAAGTGAATCGAATCTGTTTCTAACGCTACGTTACGCAGACGATACCAATGTCGAAATATTTTAATAACCCGCATGTAAGAAAGTTTTCCTTTATTTAATTCGTACTTAAGCTGTAATCAAGTTCCTTAGAATGGCATGTCAAAGAGAGAAAATTAGTAGCTTAAAAATCGGTCAACCGATAGTTTTTAATTAACAAGCGAGAAGATCGTATTTCTCGATGGTAGTATTTGTCTTTTCCAACGAGGTTAACTCGGTTGCCTGGGAGTGCGGAATCTACACGTTCATCAACTTCACCTCTATTTCATTGTGTATGAGTTTTTTATATTATGTGAAAAATATGTAGGGCAAAGAGAAGGTACAAGGATGTAAAATTTCACCTGCTGTGATTTTCTAAAAAACTTACTCGACTATTCTACCAATGATTGCTCCACCGTAAAACTTTACTTATTCACTATGCCGTATTTCCAGAACTTGGAAAATTGTCGGGGGTGGTTAAGGAAGTCAGATATTTCGCCAACGTTTCATATTCATTTACGTGAATATCAGGGGATCTTTCATACTTATTAGGCTGTGCGAAATTATAATTGTACGGGTAAAGGGTTCACCATAAAAATGTTTTAAATAGGAAGGCAGTCTCAGAAGTACCCGACCTGACATATACATAGTGGTTGTTGTTTCAAACAAATGAGTATGACAAAGTACCAACATTATAAAGTTTAAGTTTGAAGTTGCTACAGTTTCAGTGATTGTTTGGAAGCCATCAATCGTGAACGCTCTCAGCGAAGTTGTAAACATGGATAAAACTGGTCATCGTTATGTGATTCAATACTTTCATTTGAAAGGTCTTAGTCCAACTAATATTAAAGCTGAGCTAGATTCTATTCTGGGGGAGTCTACTCCTTCGTTTACAACAGTAAAATAGGGTGGCAGAGTTAAAGCGAGGCCTTACGAGCTGCCAATACTAACATCGTAGTGGTCGACCAAATGAGGTGACCACGCCAGAAATTGTGAAGAAAATCCACAAAATGGTATTGGATGATCGTCGACTGAAAGTGCACGAGCTAGCAGACATCGTAGGTATTTCAAAAAGTGCTGTGCATCGCACACTAACTGCAAATTTAGACATGAGAAAGATGTGCGCAAGATTTGTACTCACAATGGAACAAAAACAGCAATAAAGCCAAGTTTTTGCGTCGATTCATAACCATGGATGAAACATGGGTCCGTCGCTTCACGTCTGAGACGAAGGAACAGTCAAAACAGTGGATTGAAAGGGGAGAATCAGCTCCAAAGAAGGCAAAGACAGTTTCATCTGCAGACAAGGTCATGGAGTCAGATTTTTGGGATGCGCGTGGGATAATTTTAATTGATTATCTTCAAAAAGGAAAAGCAATCAATGGTGAGTATTATGCAAACTTATTGCAGCGTTTGAATGATGAAATCAAGCAAAAACGACCGCATTTAGGAAAAAGAATGTTCTGTTTCATTAGACTGCATCAGTTCACACATCCATTATTGCCATGGCCAAAATCAATGACTTAAAGTTCAAATTGCTTCCTTATGCACCCCATTCGTTAGATTTAGCTCCCTCTAATTATTATCTGTTTCCAAAGTTGAAGAAATGGCATGGTGGTAAAAGATTTGCCAACAATGAAGAAGTGGAGCGTGCAGTTGATAGCTATTTTGTAGAACTCGACAGTTCTCACTATAAACAGGGTATCGAAGCTGTTGAACATCGCTGGGAAAACTGTATCGAGCTGAAAGGAGACTATGTAGAGAAATAAAGATGTTTTTTCCCCAATTTTTGTTTTCTCTTTGTTAGGTCGGGTACTTCTGGGACAGCCTTCATAATTGTACAATATTTTCATAAAGACCCCTCCCCGAAATGAGTTCGTGATTAGAGTTAAAAAAAGTAACCATCATATAATTAGCATGATTACTATATACAGTATAAACTAATTGATAAAATAATTCTTGTATTCCATTACGTTCTCCATGTATAAATTATTTTCTGGCTTCTCTAAAATATATTTCATATAATGGTGGATTTTTAATGGAGGTGTCTTATATAAGGTTTAGGTTTCTTAGGAAGCTTGGTGTTTTTCCTGTATCACTTTAAATCCAATTAAACATTAATTCCTAAAACAATGACAAGGACACATTGTTAGAGAAGACTGCATTCTCTAGGACTACTTTGTTTCTCTACAGGATATAACAAAATACCAGCGTATCACAATGTGTGCTTCCTTGCGTGAAATAAAAAGACATATGTCAAGTAAGGAAGAAGTCATTGTTGAGTTTCTCGCGTTAGCTAACACCCTGCAGAATGCTTGTTTAATAATCTAAAATTAATGTCCATGTTTTGTAAGATATTAATCTCGGTAACAATTAAGGATGTCGTTTAAACGCTTCGTGGCACTCGTGGCAGAACGTGTTGAAAGCGTGAAGGAGTTGTCTTGTATTGTTTTGGTTTAACTTCACAGTCGTTAATGAGGCGTGATACCGCCACAAGACAGGATGTGTCACATTTTACTCTCTATCGTAATTATAAGCATATATGATAATATGGGGCTAAGACCGGTATTTGTTGCCTTAATAAAGCTGTACACTTGGCTGCAAAAATATGGAACCAGGTTGGTTCATTATGCAGTTGGTAATGAAACGTGTAGCTCTCGACCTTTAAACTTCTCCTCTTGCATAACTCTTGCCATTTGATTGACTGCTTGCTTACGTCACCCCAAAAGATGGGTGGAGCGTAACACTGCCAATGGGCTGTCTCTGTTTGTGCTGGTTGAGTACCTTAAATCAGCAATAATTATTATAATATTGTGACTGTTCAGTATTTCAACTGTCACTTCCCTGATGTTCCCAATGTCACTTCACTGTTTTAGTCTAGTTCAACTTCACTAGGGTTTTACATAGTTCACACTGTCACTTCACTAATGTGAACTAGTTCAATTTCCCTTTCACTTCACTTTCCTTCTTGACGTAGCGGCGTAATGCAATACGCACGTCATAAGCAATTCTTCTGGACGGTTCACTCGCTGCGAGTCGAACGCGAGACTTCTTCAATCTCTCCTCAGCAGAAGCAAGCACTCACCGCACATCTCAAACTCACTCGTAGAACCGCACCAGAAACGCACTCGCTAACTCGCTCACTGACTGACTCAACCAGTGACTGCTCTTGCGAGAAAGTTTGCTTATATAGCCATCCATAGGACTTATAGAACTATCTGGAGGCTATTGCTTATCTGCCGTAGCGCTAAGTGTACCTAAGGACGCTTTTTGACTATCTAAGGCATATCATTTTCGTCATTATGCATTATTTATTTAGTTATTTTCCTGAATTAAAATGCTTGTAAATCAAAGCAGTCACTGAAGCTATCGAAATAGTGGACTATTTGTTGATTATGTTTCCACCAACGGGATTTGTTTCGAGGTATGTCGCACAGTTCAGCAGAGCCCTATCCGATGTCGGACACTGTTTCTATGTCTACTTCATAGGGAATGTTTGATATAAATATGTCACTGTTGTGCATTTTAACACCACAAGTAACTCATTTCTCATCCACTCTTCCCTCTACAAGGTCGACTCGCTAATCATGTTACATTGAACTAAGCCATTTACTGTTATTTCTGACCACTTCTTTGTTTCACATCTACCTATAGCATCGCTGATCTGTTCACGTTTGTTTCTTGGAATTTTGTTTCAAGCCAGTTCATAGAGAGACGTGATAAAGACTGGATGGAATCTAGTGTTAGTAGACAAATGTGGAAACTTACGGGAAAAAGTACTATTAGAATGCAGGTAATGTTTTCGCAGACGCGTACAAAATGTTAAATTGAGCCTGAAAGTTCTGCTTTATTAAGTTAAATGTAAAGGGTTACTTATTTATTCTATGAACATCGGCAGGGTCGCTGTAGCAACAAATGAATTTAGAAGTCTCTTTGGTTAGCTCCTATTTAATTTATCCATACACGGGGTAACAATGATCTTTTTACTTTCTCTACTACCTATAGTAAGTAGGGGAAGTATTGTATTCCACCCAAAAATTCGATACCGAGATTTCACCGGAAATATATGTTTTGAGATCCCTGAATCCAAAAAAAGCATTTTTGTAAACATGTCCGTGGTGTGTATATATCTGTGTGTCTGTGTGTGTGTCTGAAAACAGCATAACTCAGAAACGAACAGTCGGATAAACACCAAACTTGGTATTTAGGTTCAGTATCTTCCAGAGATGAAAAACAAAGGTTTTCAAGAAAATCCACTCACCCCAGATTACCCTTTACATGGAACATTTTTCGAAAATTTTAATTTTCTCAAAAATGGCATTAACAATTTTGATTAAAATATCATATGTTTAAGATATTTTTATGACAAATAAAATGTATATCTCGAATTTTCTGGGAATGTCTCCAAAAGTACTCTTCATTGTGAACGACTTTTGCATAACTGGTAAACCATAGTAGATAGACAAAATTTTACTAAACAAAAAATGTAGATCGCATTAAAATACACAATTTATGTCATATACATTTTTTGTTGAGTGAACCATTTTCGAGATATTGCTTGTTATTCCCTTAAATTTTTCAATACTTATTTTCTCAAATGGGAATTCGTTATTCATTTTTTTTGTCTTGGATATGTAAAGAGTATTAATCTGTGGGAAAGGGAATGGTGCTGCACCTAGCAACCAGCTATTAAGAGATATGTAGGTGCTTAAAGGCTACTGTATTTCCAAATTACCCTTGTAAATATATATTTTACATCTACAAGAAAATTAGCAATAAGATAGAGTCTGCAAATGTTTATCTCGATTAACATGAAGTAGATGGAGAATAGGCGTTTGTAAAAATAGTTTGTACAAGAGTAGAGAACGTCATGTGAATGTAACACATCAGATTGTTTTCTTTTCTTTCTTTTCTTTATGCTCTGTGTGTGTACCATCTTTAACATCTCAATGTATCGTCATATCGACGGCTTTTTAATTTGGGAACAATTGCTCATTTTTAATGATGTTCACTCACTTTATTTACAGTAGTGTTTACTGTTGGATTGCTGCTTTTTGTTATCACATTAAACTCTCTCACTCTCCTTTAAACACACAGGCACACATACATGTACATTCACACTCCCCTTCTTATTTTCAGACTCTAGAGAGTATAAGGAATAATCCTGATTAAACAAAAATTACCACCCTCCTCCCGAGAATCGAACCCGGAATCTGTGGGTTTGGAGATTAGCATACCAAATTTCATATTATGGAGACAGTCCTCATTGATTTATACTCCATTATATGTAGAAATTCTCATTTGCGATGCGCAGTTATCCCCGTTATAGTTCTGAGCATTTTATTATTTTTTTAAATTTATTTTAAGTCACTTGAACTCGCAGATCATATCGCGACTCCATAAGGATGCAAACCACTATAATAAATTACATTGTAAATGTACATTAGTCGGACATTATCATCTGGCGTATGTCTTAGTTTGTTTAATAATTTAAGAATCACTTCTTTAAACACTTTGCTACATTGCTGATGGCATCACACATGTTGTCCGGAATTTCACAATCTCATCTTGTACTCGTATGGTGATGACAACCCAGGATCATATGAGCTACAGTAAGTGGACAATTACAGAAGTTACAAAGTGGAGGAGGATCATGAGATATAAGGTAGGAGTGGGTGATGGCTGTGTGTTCTATGTGTAATCGTGTGAGAACAACTTGGTCCTTGCGAGGAGGGGAAATCACTGGGTATTTAGGAGAGCAAGGAGAGTAGATGTCATGCAGCTTACTAGTAGATGAGCTGTTCAAAGGCTGCTTCCATATCTGGGTGAACTTCTTGTGGATGTATTTGAGGAAGTCACTGTATGGTATTCTACAGCTCTTTGGAGGATGCTTGGTGGCCTCTAGCTGCAACGTCAGCTTCCTCGTTCCCTTGGATGCCGGCGTGAGATGGAATCCAGATACGTTTTATATATTTACCAGATTGAATTGCTGTAATGTATAACATTAATAATCCTGAAGCCCAAGGGTGAGACGAAGAGTTTTTGTGATGTAATGCTATCAAAGCACTCATAGAGTCCGTGAATATGACAAAGGAGTCGTACTGTGTGTTGTATAAGATGTATTCTAGAGCAAAGCGGATTACATATACGAGTAGCTCACACGTGTAGACGCTGAGTTAATTAGATAGACTGTGTAGCATCGTGTGATCAGGGAACACCACTATGAGCAGCCGCAGTTGTCAAGTTTAGAGCCATCAGTATAAATCGGAAATGAGGATGAATTTTATGTGTGGATATCTCGAAACATGCTTCTCAAAGTAGAATTCACGGTAGTGGATTTGTTGTATCTGGAGATAGAGATATCAACCGAGGGAGACTTGAGTTTCCAGGGTGCTATTGGTGGACAGCAACAGGGAATTAGTTCAGGTAATGTGATTTTAAATTAATCAAGATATTAAGAAACGCGATTAGCGAAGCTGACGTGTTGGAATTGATTCATGCAGGGATTGCCCCTGCGTTAATGGGAAACATCTAGGAATGAATTGCAATTGTTCCTTGCCATTATACGGACAGCATAAAATACACTTAACATTTTCCTTTTGATGGCTAATGGTGGTTCATTGGCTTCTATATAGTGACTATCTATAGGGCTGATACAAAAGACTCCTAAGGTTATTTAGGGCAAAGTACTGTACGGTGTCGAGCATTTTAAGAGGAGAGGTTCTAGCACCTTGGTATACATTTATAGTCAAGTTTGGAGCGAATGGAGGTCTTGTATGTGCGCAACAAAACATTGAGATCTGTTCCCCAATTTTGTGTAGCTAATGTTTTCAATACATTGAGACGATGTGTTCAGCTGGTCTTAAGAACTTTATGGTGTGGAATCCACGTCAGTGTGCTGTCAAAATGTAATCCAAGAATGCGAACTGTGTTGATAACTGGCAGACGATGAGCTCCCAATAATACGAGGGCTGATCAACAAAGACTGAGACTGATTTTTTCCTGTAGCTTCCGTGATAGTTTCGTATCTGTAACATAAATATTTGAAAAGAGCGGGTTTTTATGTATAATGTTGGTAGGCGGCAGCACTCTCGTATTGGTAGGTTGGTAGCAATGCTCTATTTCGTAGACCCTACGTGCATTTCGCATACCAGACAATGGAGGTGATGCATTCTTTAAATCGATTATCACCAGTGATGAGTCATGGCTGCATCATTATGATCCTGAAGGAAAACAATCCAGCACAGTGTGCAAATCGCCAGGTTCTCCAATACCAAAAAAGGCAAAAGTTGTTCCATCTGCAGGGAAAGTGATGGTGATCACATTTTTTGACTGTAATGGAATGATTTACCAGCATCCAGTTCCCCCTCACACTACTGTTACAGCAGCATACTACACGTCAGTATTGGCTACACTGAGGAAGCACATTGCAAAGAAACGACCAGAGCTTTCTCGGACTGGGTGGCGACTTCATCATGACAATACACGGCCTCACGTCGCAAATCAAGTCATGCAGTTTCTGGCTCGATTCAACATTACCTGTGTACCACATCCACCTTATAGCCCCGATCTTGCACCCTGTGACTTTTTTTATTCCCATCACTAAAGGTAAAGCTTAGGGGTATTCGATTTGAGAACTCTGAAGAAGTGCTCAAGAAAAGTGAGGCGATTCTCAAGGACCTGAAAAAGAATGGTCTGCAGCACGTGTTCAAGGACTGGCAGAGACGCTATAAAAAGTACATTGAAGTAGGAGGGGACTACTTTGAAAAAGATCATGTAAGCATTGAATTGGAGTAATAAACATCTGTGAAAAAAAATCAGTCTCAGTCTTTGTTGATCAGCCCTCGTAGTATGCGTTTCTGATGATTACGTCGTTTGGAGAAAACAATGTACCGGCTTTTACGAGTCTTTCCCTTACAGAGAAACACTAGGTCATCTACAAATAAACATGCCTTGACACGAGCACCAATACAAGATACCACATTGTTGATGGTCAAAGAAACAGCGTCACACTTAATACTGAACCCTGAGGTATGCCATTGCTCTGTGAGACGCTCTTTGAGAGTTGTTCATTCGCTCTTACACATAACTGGCAGTTCTGAAGGAAGTTGTAGACAAAACCAAGCACGTTCCCGCCTATGCCTTTTTCTTTAAGTGTATTCATTATGTACTCACGCCAGACCGTATCACAGACTCGTTCGATATCCAAGCAAACAACAACCAAGTATTGTCTTTCAGAGAAGGCTTTATTAATTTCGGTTTCAAGCATTATAAACTCTCAAGTGTGGCTCGATTTCGACGGAAGCCATTTTGTGCATCACTGAAGAAGTTGTTTAAATGTATGGCACATTAAGGTTAGTTTTGTTCTTCTCCTTGAGTATGAACTGCTGCTAACGTAAAAATACTTCATGTAACAGGCGTTAATATATATATATATATATATATATTGCATATGAGTCATACTGCCATGAGACTATGAATGAGAAAATAATTAGTTAAGCATGTAACTACAAATTTATCTATTAACATATAAGTGCATATTTTAGTTCAATGAAACACAGGGTTATTTTCTTGTCTTTTTCTAACATTCTTATTTGATAGATTAGCCATATGAGCACATGTTTGTTTTTCCACCTCCAGATGTATTTAAAATTTTAAATACCATAGGAGTGCAGCTGTGCCACGCCTCTTTTCAAACAGTCACCAGCCTGGTTAATTTGAGTTTACATGCTATTTATTTATAATTATTTAAATGATGTAAGTGGTTTATTACAAGGAACTAGAGTAAATAAACGTGTATGTTTAGCATATAATAATGTAATTAAATTTTTGATGTGAGAAAAATCAGGTGTTAAAATTATAGAAAAAGAATTATAACGAAAGGCGTAACTCGGTCATTCAGCTGTTAAAATTACAGAACAAAAATGCAACGAAAGGCATAATTCTTCTATTTATTTCCTATAATAAATCCGTTTTAAATCGACTGAAATCGCGGTTCAACAAGCCACAAAAGCAAAAAAGAGCAAGAAAAGAAAGAGAGAAGAACAGGAGGAGACAGATGACCCAGTATACAACAGTTATAGTTGAAGCGTGTTTAAAGAAATATGCCTTAACATTCAAATTGATTTCTCGGTGACTTAAAATTTTCAGGATATAAGAACACATTTCTCAGAAACTACTGAGATTCTGATCAAATTTGGTACACTATTTCCTTGAAACAGAATACACCTCAAGCGCAACAGAATTTAGTTGTAAAAAAATATAAAAGTATTTATGGTTGAAGGATCGTAGAAAATTTGTGTTAAAAATTAGTCTAATCGCATAAAATAACTAAAATGGTTTGCTGTAAAGTTACTGCACTTAAATGTAAACTTATTAGTGTAGATTGTTTTTCTTTGGAGAGAATTGCAAAATTTCCCCTGGATGTTCTGAAAAAGTGTACCAGAAAATGGAAATGTAACAACATTTGGAAATTTTCATTTTCCCATTAATAAATAAGTATTTCAAATTTTAGTTGATATATCCCGCGAATCGCCCACGATTCTTCTCTGACGGTTAATGTGGCCCCCCGTTATGAAACTTTTGGCAACCCCTGCCATACGGTATGAAACCGAGCGGGATGGTCAGACGGTAACGTCTATGCCGCAAATTCGGGAGATCGTGGGTTCGATTCCTGCGGCCGACCTTCCTCACCCACGAGTTTTTTCCGAGGTTTCTGCGGATCGCTATACGAATACTGTGATGGTTCATTATTTATAATTTCCTGTCCCTCCTATTCTCATTTCACTTCAGCTTTCACTGGATTATTCTGTTTCAGGGTTGAAAGTGTCGGCAGGTATCTCGGCGTTGCATGACAAGGGAAAAAAAGCTCTATGCAACCCTTCATCCCCCGAAATAGAGGCAGTCTCCGAGTTCCGAGACCCCCAGGGGATGTGCAAGTCCGCAGGGAGGGGGTGGAAGGGAGCGCCATCCGGGGATGTTCAATCTGTCAATGGTAGGGACTTTGCCCTCTGCCCTGTCGTGCTTCCTGCTCCGACCGCCTTCTGTCTCCTCTCACTTCACCCCTCCCTCTCGGCGGCACCCCATCAGGGCCTTCAGGCACAAAAGATCTTGTAGGTCAAGATGCTAAGCTCCCCTCCGTATTCAGTCCTGCTCTTAGTTCTACAGTATGCAAGTGGCTAATAAGGACTTCGGGAATTGAGTTCAAGTGTTGTATTTGCACTTACATGTAATATTAAATTTACTTTAAATTATATTTTGGTATCCCTTTAAGGTTTGTAAACAAGTAACCTACTAATTTACGCACAGGAAAGCATTTAAAAATATTAAAACCCAAATAGTTTTAGAAATTCAATTCCGAAAATATTCCTGCAGTTTCACAATTATTCTCCAATTGTAACTTGGATAATTCAATCTCAGACTACACAAAATTGACATTCTTATTTTATGTCAACATGATGTGTCGATAGTTTTATATAGGCATGTTACGGAATATTTCAGAGCATAAATGCACACATATTACAGGAATTATTACGGCATAAAATTCTTTGCCTACTCATAAGATAGATGGTCCATATAAGAGTTTGCTTATCTGTTTGCCTTCTGTTAGACGCGTACATGTTCAACGGAAATGGTTTCACTATGTGTTGAGTTGTAGGCATTGGAGCTTAAAGAAGTCGCCTTGTTAAAAGCAATCTTAACATTACCTATTCTCTGTGTGCACTTATGAAAAACAATAGATCCGAAATTCACCATTTCAAAGTGCAGTGTTTGAAATAAAATATTAGACATTAAACGAAGAACGCGGAATATTTCGCAAATGGCTGTCGTCACTTCGCATAAATTGTGTACCGTAACAAGATATAGTTTCTATATCTTAACTTTATATAGTTGTATTAAATAGAACAAAGAAAAAGAGGACCCCGAGGGCTATTTACAAACAAAAAAAGAAAAAACTTAAAGATATGCGATTTATTCACCCGCCATTCCATTATCTCAAAGATATAAACACATGTTGATCAAAATCTCTGCAGCTATTTCATTCGAATATGAACGTATTACTTTGCATAAAGATAAGAGATCCACTTTCAATACTCTGAAGTATTGTATAATACAGCTGAACATTCTAGAGAGCTCCACGCCTATCCATAAAGAATGTGGTTCAATGATGAAGTAATACGAAACCAAGAAATGACCTTCATACTGAGGCAGTATTTTTAACACTTAAATGATTTCAGTCAAATTATATAATATAAAATATAATAACAGCCCGCCTTAAAGCAATATGTGTATAATATATAAAATGCATGTAACAGTCATAGTATTAATGTTTATATTATTATGTACATGTTTAATAATGTTATGTGAATGTATTACGTAATTTAATAATGTAGGAGCTGTGAGAATAATAGGTTAAAAGTTGCTAACAATGAGGTAGCCTTGAGGCAATAATGAATTAGAAGGTTTAATAATGCTACTAGTCATTTTTGGAAACAATAATGTAATTTTTGAGACAATTTATAAAATAGCCAATCAACAACCATAAAAAAGCTTAAGTTAAATGAATGTATTCCATTAGAGTAGGATTAGCTAGTAGACAACTTTACTAACCGGACACGAGACACGTTCTCACGAAGTTTAATACGTATTCAGCGTGAGACGAAAATAGTTTACGTGTTAAAAAGTGCAACTAATTAATAAAATAATGTAGTGAAGTGTTATTTAAATCGTGTCAAGAATTAATAAAAAGGAGTGAAGTAAAAATTATAATCTGTGTAAGTCTACATTCTGCAAAGAAATCCATGCCTCTAACAATAATACTGACGCAGCCGAGGCAAACATAAATATATAATATTTAAAGAAACAGTCAAATTACAAAGTTAATATTTTTAAACTTGGGGCGAAGGCTACCAGGCACCATACGTGGTTACAACTACTTCAAGTTCGGCTCCCCAACAGTCGAAATACAATACACCACCACCATAAAATCACCCTTCTTCAATACATTAAACCATACATGAGTTTGGACTCTACATCTACCACATTCTGCGGACTACTCTTGTAAATTAAAAAGTATCGCTTTATTTGTTTACTATATTCAACTAATCGACACACATATTAAAACTGTAACCAAAATGTTTACTTTCACTACTTACATGCCTAAGTAGAGGGAATATTGCATTTCCCAAATACATCATTTAAGGATTTCTTAATGAAACCTCCTGTGTGTTACATTTACATGACTTTCCCCACCTATCATTTATTAGTGTAGCTATACACAAATTATTCCTATGGAAGTTCATTTTCTATCTGCTTCATTTTAATCGAGATAAACCTTTGCAACTAAATTACACATTTCGTTATAGATGCAAAAGGAATAGCGGTAGTCAAATATTTAAGAACTGAACGCTATACACTGGTCTTAATATCCATACTCTTTACATGACATCGCGAGAAACAGCGGAATAGCGGTATCACTTTAACATGAGAAAAGTAATGAAAAATTCAAATCAATAGTAACGGATATCTCGAAAATGCTGAGGTTATGAGGTAATGAGAAGAGTTTATTCGAAATAAATGGTGTGTTTTAAAGAGGTCTATATTTTAGTCGAGTACGTTTTTCTCTATTTCTTATGGCTTACCCGTTATACAAAATTCCTTCCGAATGAAGATGATTCACAGGTTATTCCCAAAATTTGTAACGTATCCTATATATATGGTATTTTAATCGACATCGTTAAAGCCATTTTGGTATTTATGGGACATTTTAGTTATGCTGTTCCCAGAAATGCACACGGGTCTTTTTTTAAAAAAATACTATACTTTTTATGCTTTAAAACATGGATTTCCGGCGAAATCTCGACCTTAAATGTTTTGTTGGAATACAGTACTTCCTCTACCTAGCGGAGAAAGTAAAAATCGTTGCAATTGGTTTAAATTCTTCAATAGAACAATATATTTTTAAGTGCTTTTGTCACCATTCTTTTGTTTCTCGTAATGCCATGCACAAAAGTATGAAATTTGAAAGTCAGTATATAGCCACCTGTTTTTTAAACATTTGACTATCGTTTCAGCCCCCTGTACCTCCTGTTGTACGCAACGAAATATGTATGAAACCGCTTCTACAAACGTTTATCTGGATTAAGTAGATAGAAAAATAAATAATATTTTCTAAGGATAGTTTGTAGAAGAGAACTAAAACTAAACGATAGTAGGTAGAGATAGTCGTGTGAATTTAACACATCAGACATTTGTTTACTGAATTATTCGAGTAAGAAGTATTAGCAAATTTCATATTTGGCAATTTTGCCATTAAGTTGTTAAAATAAAGTCTTGGACCAAAGTTATTACTGTTACTAAAAGCTACAGCTGTGGTGCAATTAGATTCTAAAAAGCATGTTTGATCTAATCTGTTGGTTCTGTATATGTGAGAATAAAGATTAAATATAGGTATGCCTGTTTTATGCAAGAAGTTCACTAACACTTTATTATAAATTTTGTTGGTTATAAATACTGTAAGTTAAGAATACAAGATCTTTAGGGATAATCCAAGAGTTTATTAAGCCATATTTTCATTATTCTTTTGTAGTAGTCTTAATGATTCTACAGAGGTAGGTACCAAAACAACAACCACAAACTGTAATACATTATTGTAATATAGAGTGAACTAAGATTGGATAAATCGAAGTGAAGATAAGTAAAACATTTCGGAGCACAATAAAACTATGAGTAATTTCTCATAATCTCATAAAACACCAAATAACAACGTACTTCATGTCGAAAACAACTATATGTGTTTTAAATTTTAAACAGTCAAATAAAACTGTATTAACACCTTCAATAGCATTATTCTCATTCGTATAAATATATTATAACGCGTTTCTCTTCGATGGCGCGATTGGCACCCCAGCTCCCATGGCACTACTATACCAATCCGTTTGTGTAGTAGCGGTGGACCTACCTGCCGTTTCTCCTTCAGGTATGATAACGATGCGAAACAATATGAAATTCTACGTCTACCTTTTTTCATAAAATATGTTTGAAGTAATACCCCTCTGCATCCCTATAAGCCTGGCATCTGTTGAAATATTACTGAATAGCTACTTGACGGATTTCAGAGCCTTAATATTGGAAAGCGAACGTCGAATACTGTCCTCTAATTCGACGAGGGATGGGGATATTTGCATAAACTTCATCTTTAAACATTACCCACAGATAATAATCACGCGATCTGGGGAGCGAGCAAGCCATCTATTATTTTGACATAAAAAATACAAAATGTGAGGCAGCGATTTTCTTGAGCTTATTTCCAAGACAGCCCGTTTCTCGTCTAATGTTAGAACTGTTGACTGTGCATATCTATTTTTGTTCCAGTCCTTAAAATATTCTTACAACCCATAAATTGTGGGTTTGCCAGGAATAGTGGCACCAGGGAATTTCTGCATAAATTCAAACTGACAGTCCACATGCGAGTCCGTTCGAGAAAACTTAAACGCAATTAACCACACTGTTCTGAAGTGTACATCCTTAGAACTACAGACGCTTCACGTAACGTTATTCCCACCACAACTTACCAACACTCATTTTACTTGAAAAATAATCTAACACATTTATTATTACTTGGCATTTCTTCATAGTTTAAAAAACATTTTGTCTCTTCCTAACTTCTCCCTCCATAACCATAAATATTTATGTAACATGTTAAAAAAATAACCTACACAGCACTTCACAGTGTTCCACTTGCTATAAACGTAAACACTTCCTTACACTGATGTTAAACCTATACTGCCTTCTGCCTCGCACTGGTGTCTGTTAACTGAATGACCTTTGTCACATACAATGAATGCAAAAAGTTACAGGATTCCGATTTATTTTAAAAACTGTCTCCATCCTCCTCAATATTTTCTCTCGCTTGGTTCCCGCTGTAAACCCAATAACAAAAATTTCTCGCTGGCTGAATTTTTCTATTGCATAGGTATAGAATTTTCCGAAAATATTACATTAAAAAAGCTATAACGCTCATTTTATTAAAGGTAGAGAATACAAACTGGGCAGGTATCAGTAAACTAGTTCACTCTAGCTAACAAACAACAACAAAAAATTGTTGCGTTCTACTTTTTAATTTATGAGTCATTGCATGTTAAGCCTAGAAACAGCAAATATCAGCTTTTTACTGAAAAAAACAGTTTTATTTGGAAATTGTTGCCTATAGAAATGCAAAATGCTCTAAATAACACCTGGATATTTACACCATGTTATTACTTATCAGAAACTTGGCGACAGAACCAGAGTAGTGAAAGGACGAAGCTAATGGCAATAATAGAGACAGAGACATCGCATTTACCTCCATATCGTCTTTTAAGGTTAAGCCAAGCTTCGTATATATACCGTGCCAAACAGCGTTAGACTGAAGTGCAAATGTCATTAACCTCCTTAGGCGTGTGAGCTAGGCTACAGTAGAGCGACGTTGTTCAAACGATAACCGCTATGTCAAATCCGGCGGCTAGTGAGCGAGATGGCCCAGCGCAGTGACGTGTGAGGTTCACATTCGGGAGGTCCTGGGTTCGATTCCCTTAGATCAGCCACTGACCTTGGGTTTTTTCGCGATTTTTCCTGGCTGGTAGGCGAATGCTGTGGTGATTTATATAATGGCAAATATTTTCCTGTCCACCATTTTCTGACATTTCATTTCCTTATCTTGTATCAGAGTCAGGCAGAAAATGCGTATGACGTTCGGTGTTGAACGGTCCCTCAGAGAGACCTCTCCGTGAGGAGAGGTGGGCCTGTGAAGGAGTCCTGCCGGCGTCACGATGTAATATCTGGAGACGTTAGGTTCCCCGCCTGTATCCGAGCCTATCGCTCTCTCTGTCCTTTGCTTCACCCCTTCCTCCAGGAGGTTTCCAGAAGCATAATAAACCTTCATGCGCGTTTACGCTTAAGTGCCGCGAGTTGCATCGTTCACGGTAAACCCAATACTTTCAACACTGTTTTTTACTTTCTCTACTACGTATAGTAAGTAGGGGAAGTATTGTATTCCACACAAAAATTCGATACCGAGAATTCACCTGAAATACATGTTTTGAGACCCACTGAATCCAAAAAAAGCATTTTTGGAAACATGTCCGTGTGTGTGTCTGTGTGTCGGTCTGTGTGTCGGTGTGTATATCTGTGTCTGTGAACAGCATAACTCAGAAACGAACAGTCGGATAAACACCAGACTTGGTATTTAGGTTCAGTATCTTCCAAAGATGCGACGCGAAGGTTTTCAAGAAAATCCCCCCACCCCAGATTACCCTTTACATGGAACATTTTTCGAAAATTTTAATTTTCTCACAAAATGGCTCTAACGATTTTGATTAAAATATCATACGTTTAAGATATTTTCATGACAAATAAAATGTATATCTTGAATTTTCTGGAAATGTCTCCAAAATGATTCTTCATTGTGAACGACTTTTGCATAACTGGTAAACCATAAAAGATAGACAAAATTTTACTACACAAAATATGTAGATCGCATTAAAATACACAATTTATGTCATATACATTTTTTATTGTTGAGTGAACAATTTTTAAGATATTGCTTGTTCTTCCCTTAAATTTTTCAATACTTATTTTCTCAAATGGGAATTCGTTATTCATTTTTTTGTCTTGGATATGCAAAGAGTATTAATCTGTGGCAAAGAGAATGGTGCTGCACCTAGCAACCAGCTATTAAGAGATATGTCGATGCTTAAAGGCTACTGTATTTCTATATTGCCCTTGCAATTACAAAACAAGGGGAACATAGTACGCCTTAAACGATAGTCAAATATTTTTAGAACTGGTCGCTATGTGTAAAATGTAATTCTTTTTACATGTCAAAATGATTAATATGATTAGATGGAGAATAATAGTTTGTAAAAATAGTTTGTACAAGAGTAGAGAAAGTCATGTGAGTGCAACACATCAGATTCTTATAGATACTTATGGTCTAAACAGGCAATCTGTCTGAATATTTGAGGAGTAGATGACGGAATGAAATTTTATATTAAATGCAAGCATAATATTCTGGAAAAGATTCATTGACAGGAAACACGTACTCATCCTATACAGAGAAACTATCTTGCCCCGAAGACAAGGTAATCCAACGGAACCAAATCCAGATCAAAATGAGGACGTTCTCTGTGGTAAATCAGGTGTGCTTATTTGATACAGCGCAGCTAGAATATTAAGGATTTGCATCACGAGCGTGTTAACAGCTGTTGGTATTTTCTGGATGTTCCCAACCATGTTGTTTGCAATTAGTTTACAAACACGAATGGAATGGATATTCAGTGACTAATTCCATTACTGGTAAAAGAACTTGCCATTAATTAGCGACGTAGATCCAGTTAAATGAGTTCACCTCTAAAAGGCCTCGTGGCATTCTCTACGCCCTTTTTCGAGTGATTCAGATAAGTATAAATCAGAAAACATGCTTTCCTTGTTAACAGAACCAGTTTGGCACCTCGAAGTTGCCTCCTTTCAAAGTGAGACATTAGCAGGAGTAAAACGAAATGTAGGTATTGCTTTTTGTGAATGACTGCATTTAAAAGAAAATGTGTGTTATATTTTACTTTAGTGCGTTTTAGTAGACACGTTTATAGATAATATTGTGACATATATGCAAATTCCTTCTCATTGAACATTTCCCTTTAAGTTTCTGTTTATAAACGACAACTACAATGACAGCTTATCGCCTATTGCTTTAAATATGTTGAACAAGTATTACTCTTGAATAACGCGACTAGCAGCCCGTCGCTCCCACGGCACTGCTATACGAATCCTTTCGTGCAGTAGTCGCGGACCGGCCCGCCATTTCTCCTCTAGATATGCTAAAGACGCGAAGCAATAACCATATATAACGCTTACCTTTCGTTTTAAAAAGGTGATCGAAATGATGTCCCTCTGCATCTATAGAAGCATCTATAGACAAATTTTCGCAAACGGAAATATTGGAATATGAAAAGCGGATATCGTCTTCTATTCTGTGGGATATATAAAGACGTGTTGCATAAAGTTAATCTTTAAGCATTTGCCACAGATAATAAACACTAATTTAGTTGTGAAGAGGGAGCAGTGTTCAAAAACACTGGTTACAGTCCCTCTATCGTTTAATTTGTCGTCGCTTGGAACTGTTGACTAAGCGTATTTCTTTTTGCCTAAAACGCACACAGTCTGTTTAGATTTGTCTAACAACCTATACGGATTTGTTAGAAAAGGTAACACCATGGAATTTCTGTATGAATGTGACTGCGTTTGAGCAAAACTTCACACAATAACCCTACACTGTGTTATACCTACCGTGTTAAGTACACACAGCTTCATGTAACGTTGTTCTCTGTATACACTATGCCAAACAATGTTAGACTGAACTATAAATGCCGTTGCTCTTCGCAGGCGCGTGACCAGACTCACCAGAATCGGCGGCCACCAATCGCTTCATTCAAGATAAACCTGTTATTTTGGTAGAATAAAGTTATTTGTATGGGATAAATACTGTTTGTTTTTAAAAAAATTACATAGTGTCTTTATCGCTTTTGATATAAAAACATTTTGAAGCCAGGTATTTATATCGGATTTCTAGAACTAGATTGTTAATACTTAAATATAAAAATCTGGTGTGTTACACTCACATGACTTACTCTACTCTTGTACAAACTATTTTTACAAACGCTTGTTCTCCATATGCTTCATGTTAATCGAGATGTTAATCTTATTTCTAATTTTCTTGTAGGTGCAAGGGGAATATGGTAGCTTTAAGCGATAGTCAAATATTTTAAGAGCTGGTAGCTATGTGGCGCATTCCATTCTCTTTGTATGTCCAGGACATAAAAAAATTAATAACGAATTCCCATTTGAGAAAAAGTATTGGAAAATTTAAGGGAATAACAAGCAATATCTCGAAAATGGTTCACTCAACAAAAATATGTATATAACATAAATTGTGTATTTTAACGCGATCTACATTTTTTGTGTAGTAAACTTTTGTCTATCTCTTACGGTTTACCAGTTATGCAAAAGTCGTTCTCAGTGAAGAATGCTTTTGGAGACATTCCCAGAAAATTCGAGATATACATTTCATTTGTTTTGAAAATATTTTAAACATATGATATTTTAATCAAAACCGTTAGAGCCATTTTTGAGAAAATTAAAATTTTCGAAAAATGTTCCATGTAAAGGGTAATCTGGGGTGGGGGAGTTTCTTGAAAACCTTCGTGTCGCATCTCTGGAAGATACTGAACCTAAATACCAAGTTTGGTGTTTATCCGACTGTTCGTTTCTGAGTTATGCTGTTCACAGTCACACACACGGACATGTTTCCAAAAATGCTTTTTTTTTTGGATTCAGGGGGTCTCAAAACATATATTTCCGGTGAAATCTCGGTATAGAATTTTTGGGTGGAATACAATACTTCCCTTACATACTATTCGTGGTAAAGTAAAAGTATCAACAACAAATACCATTTTAGAAACGATATATAACAATTAAGGTACCTTGTGGGATCTTCTGAACCATTTTACATGTAAGTTATGCTCTGCTGGGAGGCACTGAAGTATAATGAAAGAACAAGTCTTATCATATCAAATAAAACTAAAACGGTTACTGTATAATCAAAGAAAGATATTTTATTTTGTGCCACATAGTCAATTGCCATATCGTGCACAACTTACAGGCAAAGCCTTGTTTAGCAAACGTATTTTCCACATAGAACACATTGCTCTACTTTCAGAGAGTCAAGCAGCCTTGAAGGCTCTTGAAGCGAATTAAGAGAATCCTTATCTGGGAGTGCCGAGAGTCTCTCATGTGAAACTGGCTGAATATAACACATACGGACATTGGGAATTCATGGCAATGAAAGGGCAGATTTGGCTAAAAAAGGATCAGTACTCCACCAATCGGATAGGAATGCATTTTCGGATTATCCTATGGATATGTTCGAGGGGTTACCGGCGGGTGGTTTCACCTCTACCACTATTTCCTTTCCATCATCATTTCCCTTTCATTCCGTTTTCATTCTCATGCTTCATGTGTGCTTCTAAGTTTCGTGGTGTATGGTGGTGCTGCACAGATGGCGTGGATGCTTGCTCAAAGGAAAGAGTATTCCACGTGGACAATGAAGGGCCGTCTGTTTGACTTGTCGTGCATTGCCCTCTCTGGTCAATCTTCGAGCCAGAAACTGCTTGGAACTTCCGCGCGTCTCTGCCTGCCGCCTATAGCCTCCTGTGGATAGTAACCGCAATAAATCTGATGTAGGTCGCAGTTCAGCTGCAGTGGCGCGGGCGCTGCGAACCCTGAGTACCTGTGTACTTCTGACGTTACTAGAAGTACGCTGGGCCGAAAATTCGAGCCCCTCCCATAGGGAGTTGTTCACATTGGGTTGGACTCGGCGGTACAGTGGTTCCCTACCCCCAGGCGGGGTTGTGAAACGCCCCGATGTTCCCCCACACCAAACATAAGTGAGAGTTGGTAGACGGCATGCTAGATTGCTGTCGGACCTACCAGGTTCTCGGTAGTCGTCCTTTTCGGGATGACGCGCGTAGGTGGCGTATCCACTTTCATTCTCGCGTAAGCGGGGGGGCTTTTTAAGAAATAAGGTAATTGGCCTCATGGGAAACCCCACGGTTGCAGGGCTACTCGGATGGTGCCAGTCCTGGTTAGGAGGTGTTTGGACTTCGGCCGCTGCCCTGGTAGACCTTCGCTCACAGTTGTAGGTCGCAGTGCGCGAGGTGTCCCCTTCCGTGTGTACCCTGTAGCCTAAGTTTGTCAATTCTCAAGTTTTAGCGCATATTTAAGAACCTATAAGTACGCAGTTTGGCACCTTTTCAGGACTTCAATGGTTTTAATCCTCAACACTTGTGACATAATGAATGGGTTGGACCGTAGTGTTCCGGTTTTTCGGACCATGTAAGGGACAGTTGCCCATTCAGCATTCAGGGGAATTAAGGCACTGGCATGATCAACGATCTGCAGTTACAGTTGGAATTCTTCTCGCATGAATTGGAGTTCGAATTGTCGCTTTGGAGAAGCATGGTACTGAACACACCCTCCGTAACAATTCAATCAATGATCGCCATCTCTGTTGTGCTTATGTGGGCGTGAGGCCGGCAGTTATTTATTTCATTACTGTCATTGCTGAATCTGGGCCCGAAATTAAAACAATCAGTACAACTACTGAAGCACGTCTTAAAAAAATTCGGATGTGTTACACTCACATGACTTTCTCTACTCTTGTACAAACTATTTTTACAAACCCTTATTCTCCATATGCTTCATGTTAATCTTATTGGTAATTTTCTTGTAGATGCAAAGGGAATTGGTAGGCTTTAAGCGATAGTCAAGTATTTTAAAAGGTGGTTGCTATATGGAGTATTCCATTCTCTTTGTATTACCAGGACAAAAAAAATGAATAACGAATTTGAGAAAAGTATAAGTATTGGAAAATTTAAGGGAATAACAAGCAATATCTCGAAAATGGTTCACTCAACAAAAAATGTATATGACATAAGTTGTGTATTTTAACGCGATCTACATTTTTTGTGTAGTAAACTTTTGTCTATCTCTTATGGTTTACCAGTTATGCAAAAGTCGTCCACAATGAAGAATACTTTTGGAGACATTCCCAGAAAATTCAAGATATACATTTTATTTGCCATGAAAATATCTTAAACATATGATATTTTAATCAAAATCGTTAGAGCCATTTTTGAGAAAATTAAAATTTTCGAAAAATGTTCCATGTAAAGGGTAATCTGAGGTGGGGGGATTTTCTTGAAAACTTTCGTGTCGCATCTCTGGAAGATACTGAACCTAAATACCAAGCTTGGTGTTTATCCGACTGTTCGTTTCTGAGTTATGCTGTTCACAGTCAGACACACAGACACACACACGGACATGTTTCCAAATTTTTTTTGGATTCAGGGGGTCTCAAATCATATATTTCCAGTGAAATCTCGGTATCGAATTTTTGGGTGGAATACAATACTTCCCCTACTTACTATACGCAGTAGAGAAAGTAAAAAGAAGAGAATTTTGGCTGTATATTTTTACTTTTTCTACCGCATACCTAGCAGGTACAAGGTATTGCATTCCACCCAAAAATTTTATGCCGTGCGTTCACCGGAAATAGATATTTAGAGCTTTTGTGAACGGAGTTTTAGGAACCTTTCTGTCTGTGTGTGTGTGTGTGTGTGTTAGTGAGAGAGAGAGAGAGAGAAAGAGAGAGAGAGAGAACAGCATAACTCAGAAAGTAAAACGGGGATAAATACCAAACTTCGCATTTTAATTTCATGTTCTTACAAAGATGCAACACAAAGATTTTTAAGAAAATTCTTCAGACCCGAACTACTCTTTAGATAGAACATTTTTCGATTTTATTCATTTATCTAAAGGCTCTAAAGATTTTGATTAAATAACGTCTACTTAAGATGTTTACATGGCAAATGCAATATATGTTTTGAATGTACTGTGTACACTTTGTGTAAATCTGTATAACTGATAAAACAATAAGAGATAGACAAAAGTGTGCTCCAAAAATGCTAATTGCTTTAAAACACACCATTTATTTCGGATAATATGTTTTTGGCATCAGCAATTTCCGGGGTATCCTTTATTATTTGTTTGAATTTTTCAACACTTCGTCATTTTTTAAATTGTTGTCACTATTCAGTTGTTTCTCGCAATATCGTGGAAAGAACATGCAACCTCTAAGCCAGTGACTTGCTTTTAAACATCTGACTGTCTGAATGCAATGCTTTCTCTACTTACTATACGTAGTTGAGAAAGTATTGAAATGTTGGCGCTACCCGCGGATCTTCAAGAAAATCCTCCATCCCAAACTACCTTTTACATGGAACATTTTTCGAATTTTTGATTTTCCGAAAAATGGCTCTAACCATTTTGATCAAAATACCATACATTAAAGATATTTATATGACAAAAGAAAGAAATATCTTGTTTCTGGGAATAGTTTGTGACGTCCTCTTCATTCGGAAGCAATTTTGTATTACCCTGTATAACTGCTAAATTTTAAACGACAGAGAAAAGCGTACTGCACAAAAAAATGCAGGTCTCTTTAAAACATACAATTTATTTGCAATAACCTGTTTTGTGGCATCAGCCATTTCTGAGATATCCGTTACTAATGGTTCGAATTGTTTAATACATAACCAATCCTTTTTAGTCCTGTCGATTTTCAGTTGTTTCTCACGATGTCATAGAAGGTGTATGAAATTTTAAAGCCAGATTATATCGTCCAGTTCTTAAACATTTGACTATCGCTGTTCCCTTTGTATCTATGACGACATGTGTAAGTAGCTATTTCCCATTAGATTAAAATAAAGTAAATAAGAAAATAATAAGCAATACAAGGTAAAGAAAGTCGTATAAATGTAACAAATCAGAATTTTTCTTTTAATATTTCTTAATTCTGGTCTACCTGCTATCGAAGTAGGGTGTATTGCCTTGTAACTGTACATTATATTTGTTTACAGAGAACACAAGCACCTCCAACTTCTCTCGCCACCAACCTAACTTGATGTTTTGCTTACTGAAACCCCTCTGCCTGCTCATAACTACGGTAAGAATTGAGTCAAAGATGAAATTGCTGCGGACATACAAGATGCTGTTATCGAATTCACTTCACAATGTGCTTATTGTTGATAGCCTGTAGGTAATGGGCAGGAACCAGTCCCCTACGATGCCAGAAAGTTGATAGTTACAGAGGCAGTTTGACTGCAGGCTTTGGCTATAAACCTTACTTTGAAATTTCTTAACCCGGTCAACGATCGCATTAACTTGGTATAATGGCTGAATAGGAATCTCGCCATATTTAGCAACTAGCAATTTCAATGATCGTTTTACTAACTGAACTTTCGTTAACAGCGATTTTTCCCGAAACGAGCGATTTGTAACGGCTGTTTATCTACAAACAATGCCAGTACCTCACTTTGTTAACTGACATACTTTGATTTTATTCGCACGCAGTAAGGTGCATGAGCGCCGTTGGTGATAATTTTGTTGATGTGTAAGGTATGCGTTATCTTTATATTTATCACCGCCAGGAAACAATTGTTGTTAATGTCTGCGGATTACAGATAGCTGCTCGTATCATGGGTGGAACTTAAGCTGAGAGCGAGTGTTATGAACCGTAGAATATTAATACCAAAATCTGATGTGTTACACTCACACGATTTGGCACCCATGATACCCGAGGCTCGCATTCGGGAGATCCTGGGTTAGATTCCGGTCGGGCCTGCCACTTTGGCCATGGGTTATTTTTGTCGTTTCCCCAGGTCAGTAGCGAGTGCTGGTGTGGTTCATCTTCTACCACGAATTTCCTGTCCACATCATTTAATTTCATCTGTTTCAGAGTCGTAGCACCGGGTTGCTGTCTTGCGACAGAGCAATAGAAGGATTTCTCCATGGCGCTTGGCAGGGCTGCTGGGGCCTCCTTCCTTCCTGGGAGTGTCTAACCCTTGGGATCCCAGGTTGCGATTGCCTAAGGAAGGGCTAGCCGGTGTCATGTTGGAATGTCAGGGACCACGTTCTTGCTAGCGCACATCGTCGTCCGGATCTGGTCTCCCATTCCTCCCAGGGGTCACATTGGAAACATAAAGGAGCTGCTGTGCTCCAGTTCTTGGAAGCCACTCCGCCTGACTACTCCTAGCTCCTAACTATCCATGAAAACGTTACGTAAGCCCTTATAAACATACACAGGATGAGTCACCTAAAACTACCATGCAAATATCTCTGAAACAAAACTAGTTTTTAAAAACGACTTTCACACAGCTGAAAGTAAGGGAGAGAATAGTTAAAATTAAAATTAAAGAAGATGACATGGGCAATTGGAAAAATCTGATGTGATACATTCACATTACTTTCTCTACACTCTACCGTTTATTAGTGGCTATACAAATTATTCTTACTCAAGCTTATTTTTCTATCTACTACATTTTAATCCAAATAAACCTTAGCAGAAATAGCTACATTACACATTTCGTTATAAATACAAAGAGAATAGCGATAGTCAAATGTTTAAGAACTGGACGATATACACTGCCTTAAAATTCCATATTGTTTCCATGCAATCGCGAGAAACAACTGAATGTTGAAAGCACTTAAAGGAATGGCCAAGAAATGAACAATTTGAACCATTAATAACGGATATGTCAGAAATGGCTTATTTGAAGTAAATTGTGTGTTTTAAAGAGATCTACATTTTTTCTGTAGTACGTTTTCGTTTATGGCTTAACGCTTACCAGTTAGTTATACAAGGTTATACAAAATTTCTTCCCACTGAAGTGTAGATACTTCACAGGCCGTTCCCAAAAAATTCAAGATAGCTTTAATATATTGTCTTTTAATCAAAATCATTAGTCATTTTTTTAGAAAACCAAAAATTTCGAAAAATGTTCCATATAAAGGGTAATTTGGGGTGGGGGATTTTCTTGAAAATCTTCGTGTCGCATTCTTGAAGGTACTGAACCTAAATACCAAATTTTATATTTATCCGACTTTTCGTTTTTGAGTTATGCTGTTCACAGGCACACACATACACACACAGACCATTTTCTAAAATTGCTTTTTTGTATTCAGAGGACCTTAAGACATGTATTTCCTGTGAATTTTTGGGTGGAATACGCTAGTACCCCTACTTACTATACGTAATAGAGAAAGTAATATAAGCAACTTGATCTTCAACATGAACTTGTTTCTTTTAATGGAAACAGAGTGTAAAACGAATATACTGAAAATATTATTTCCACGCAGTTATTAACGTGGAAAATAACATTTAAGAATGCCATTTGCTGCATCGTAATAAGTCAAATATATCCCGAGAAATTATTGAAGTTGATACATGAGATCAATGAAAGAGGTAAACCTTCATTTAGCATATCAAAAAATTATCCCTTTTGTGAGATCTATCATTCACAAAGTCTATTGCAAAGGTTCTGAATCTTCCTGTACAACATACTTTTTATTAATACTGATCGGAGTTTTGGCCTTAAACCCTTATTTCCACCCTATCAGAAAACATTGATGGAGTAACGCGATAACCACTTCTCCAAATTTTAGGCTTGAGAACCTTATATTTTAGGCACTTAAATGGCTAAATTAGGCCCAATTTAGGGTCATAGTGCTGGAAGGGACAACGAAGTTATATGACAAACTTAAATTCCCTCGCCTTTTTTCTGTTCACTTCTTTCAGTATGTTTGTCCAGGCAAACACACAATTATTTTGATAATTAAAGACCTTTCAGCAGTTGAAGGAAAACATTAAGATAGTTATGAAGAGATGTAAACAGAAAAATATCAGAAAAGTTTTACTTTGGCAATTTTTAAAAAGTTATTTCACATTTCCTTGTCAATTCGTCTGAACTTAGTAGATTTTAATGCCCTTAAAATTAATTACCGCTAGCACAACAAAGTAAAATTTGAATTCCTACCAGTTTGTTTCATAAACGATAAACCTGATGTTCATATCGTGAAATAAGATATTTACGTACAACAGAAGTGAATTAAAGAAGCTTCCGAAAATGTTTATATCTGAATAGTTAATCTCACAATACCATACAATTTAATACAATATGAGCACCGAACCACATTCAGAAAGAAAAAAACAGGTATTTCGCATTGTGGTTGTAGCATTCAAATGTAATAATTATTGACAATCAGACTTAATGGTTCGAGTTTCATTGTTGACCCGAATCCACATTTTTAATCAGCCTCTCAGTGAATACCTATAGGAAATTAAAAAATATATAATTTTAAAGTAATTTCTTTCGAGAAAAAAAGTGTTAATCGCCCTTTTATGACGTAATATGCAATATAGCTGCATCTTTTGGTCACTCCTAAGCAAAACAGCATTAAAATAGGAGCCAACTACTCTTTTAAGACGTTTGGGGTATTATAAAGTGCATTTACTAAGCTTGATTCTTTTCATTATCACTAAGCATCTAGTTGTTTTGCATCTCCACTAAAAGGGAACAATTTTTCTTAAAATCGAAGGTCTAATTATAATACAAAATCTTAAAAGCATAATGAAGCTGTGATACAGGACAGAGTTAATGATTATAGAAATTATTATTATCACTGAAGTCATTCGTGAAGTTATTTATGCGAAAAAAATTAAGAAAAAACAGATTTCTTTACTACTAATTAAATTCAAGAAGCAATATTTTGGTATAGTTTTCAGTTGCATTTTTATCCGGAGGTTTCTAACTTTGTAAGAAAGATAATTCCAAAAATTATATGTAATCCATTTCTTAACTGATTACCCTCCTTTTTGTAGGACTTACACCCCGCTTACAACTCAGTCTAGGGTTAGTAGCCCGTCCAGGAGCAAGCAAACTCTACATCATAGCATATTCAGGATGGTCCAATGTCTGGTATGGCCGTGAAGAATAAGGAAATTAAATATAATGATGAAAGGAATGGTAGGAAAATTCACGGATCAAATTATCCAACCCAGTATTCTCCTAGCGACTGAGGAAAGCCGCGAAAGGAAGCTTTGGTCAGATTGATCGGCCCCGGGGTTCGAACCCGGCGGAGGGCGATGGATTTTTTTCGGGCGTTAAAATCCTTAGGATGGTTTCCTTCAGAAGGGAAGTAAAGCCGATGGTCCCGTGTCATAGATTTACAGCACGTAAAAGAACCTCAAGCCTGATAAAGATGCCTCTGAGCGAAATTACCGGTCTTTCAAGCCCAATATAGAATGGGACGCTAAGGATCATAGTAGTTGAAGAGCGTCCATAAATAAAAAGCTCAATTTAATTTTCCGGTGATTTGAACCCGGGCCTCCGTTACCGCCTGAGCCATCCCGTTCGGTTATATCTATCTAATCAATGCAAGTATTGCAACATATCATGGATATCTATTTAGGAATTTATTGATTTTGTGTATCATTTCGCATTTTTATTTTATTTTAAACGTTTCCAGATGTATCTGCAATAAAGCTGCTGGTGTTAGCTCTGCTTTGAATATTATTGCTTTATTTTAAGATAATACTGGCTATTTATTTAATTTATTGCAGTTTATTCGTGATTCTATATTTCATGACTTTATATACATAAGTCAAAACGTTCTGTGAGGTTACTCAGATAATTCTATTTTCCCTCTGCGCTTCTTTATTACCTATTTTGTCTTCTCTACCTGTACTTTTTCTTTTGTTTTTTTTATTTCGCTTTACTTTGCTCGAACTTGCTGACTGCATATTGCCCATTCTTACTAGCTAAGTGACACGATACAGTTAGCCAATTTGTCGACATACAAATTATATATAATTAGGGGTCATCTTCGAGAGTAATAACGGCCGCCAGCCTTTCACGGCAATAGCAAAGAATCGCCCTGGGTTTCTAAGGGTGGAAACTGTTTCTTTTTGACCTCACTTTCTAAGTAGGAATTAATTGGTATTTATCTCGGTATAACTTTGTCCGTTATAGTTCCGACTTTGAAAAAAGTTATATTCCTTTCGCTGAAGCAGTCACCCGAAGGTGCTTTCTGTAATCTTGATCTTGAACGGCGATTGTTATCGTCACCGTCCAGTCCTGCAGCAAAGATATACATATACATATTAGAGGAGTGTTTGTTTTATTGTTTCATTTGTATAGCTCCCTTTAACTTCTGTGGTTATATCGGGGGCGGGGGCTTTTGACTTTAGAAACAACTCGTTGACTGCAGCCTTTTAAACTGTTGGTTTAACTGATTTTGTTGGGAACCGCACACAAATTCACACTTGCAGATTCTGCGGAGGATGGAACGATGCCAATTAAAGTAAAATTCCTCCGCCTCGACCGGAAATCAAACTCGAGATCTCTGGGTTGAGAAACCAGAAACTATTTTTATTTTGGAAAGGTAGAATCACACGACAGAAAAATTCAGTGCCATCGTCGGGATTTGAACCAGCGATGCATTACATTTGTCAGTCATCTTATTCCACCTTTCCAATTCTATTTTTATTGGCTTTTCAATTGAAAATATTAATCGAATATACAAGAACAAGCCAAAAATTGTTTCATTATTTTATTACTACTCAGGAATGGAATCGTATCAGGAATATCTCATTCGGCTAAGATTCTCCTGAGAATGCTGAATTAATGCCTACACTTTAAGATGGAAGGTGAATAAAATTGGAAGAGCAATAGTTGAGCTTCAGGAAGGAAAACGTTACAAGAGATGCAACTGGACTGTTCCGAACATTCTGACCGTTGCTTCAAAGAAACACAGCATCTGTGAACCAGGAAAGGGTATTTGACAGAACAAATGGAGGAAACTTGTGAAATTAACAAGAAAATTTGTGTAAATTGGAAACAGTGAACCTCCTAAGCAATATCCTGATGAATCAATTTAAGACAGCCAGATTACGGGAAGGTATGCCAGAGGGAAGTGGAATAGGAAACGGGTACAACACGATGCCACATATCAGCCATTCACAGCAACTTCTGTTTGGAGAATTCGGTGAAGAATTGTTTACAGAATAAGCGGACAGCAGCTGTAAGTAAATGCGTACGGTTTTAATTTATTTATCTGTGCTAAGTTATTTACACATTCGGAATTGGTTAGGATTGTTCCCCAGATCTCTGATATTACATTTTGCGTTATATCCCTTACATTCTTAAATTCTAGTCTTCCTCACTCTCTATCTTTTCACATACTGTTATCAACTTTCCATTTTCATTTCCTTCTCACATTCTACAAAACTTGTCCTAAAACTCTTAACCATTTTATTTATTTTTACAATACTATTACTTTGTAGCCTTCTCTCTAATAAACCTTTTATACCATTCATTTTTTGCTTTGCATACTATTAGATTGTGTAGTCTATATACAATGTATCCACATATCGGACCTATTCCTTGTATAAAATTACCTCTGATTCCCCTAAGTTTTCATACCCCGAGCCTAAACCATGCTATTGTTCCCCTTTCCCTTTCTTTTTTACAAATTTCTACATACTTTTCTTAACCCAATTCCGTCTTTTATCATTTTGTAAAATGCCAATGGCTCACTTCACTATTTTTTGCTCTCAACTCTTGCTTGTCAGTGCTCTTATAGCTTTCTCTGGCAATTTTCGAGAATCACTGTATCATTTGATGTTTTTGCTCCCATATATCACCTTGCTCTCGCTAAGAGCTCTTTAATTTTACTCAACCAACATTAAATTCTACGTTTATTGATTGTCACTGCCGCTGAAAGAGCAAACAAATATTATTGTAATTAGAGGAAAACTAAACAAAATACACTTGCGAATTCGAGATGACATAATTGAAGAAGTGGACAGCTTTTGTTATCCGAGATGTATCTACCATTAGTGGTAATATGAGCTGTTGTCAAGAAGTCAAAGAGAGGACAGCAATGGTAGGAGAAGCCGTTAAGAGAAGGAGCGCCTTTTGAACATTGAAAAATGAGCTAAGGAAGACGTAGGTGAAGTTCTTTGTCTGGAGAGTGGCATTGTAAAGTTCGGAAAAGTTTATGTTGCGCCGATATGAAGAAAAAATCTGATGTGTTACACTCACATGACTATTTTTACAAACTATGGTACGAACTATTTTTACAAACGTTTATTCTCCATATGCTTCACGTTAATCGAGATATCGATATGTCAATCTTATTGCCAATTTTCTTGTAGATGCAAGGGCAAAATATGGTAGGTTATAACCGATAGTCAAATCTTTTAAGAACTGGTTGCTATGTGGCGCATTCTAATCTCTTTGCATGTCCAGGACATAAAAAAATGAATAACGAATTTGAGAAAAGTATTGGAAAATTTAAGGGAATAACAAACAATATCTCGAAAATGGTTCACTCTACAAAAAAAATGTATACGAAATAAATTGTGTATTTTAACGCGATCTACATTTTTTGTGCAGTAAAATTTTGTCTATCTGTTATGGTTTACAGTTATGCAAAAGTCCTTCACAATGAAGAACACTTTTGGAGACATAAAATTCGAGATATACATTTCATTTGTCATGAAAATATCTTAAACATATGATGTTTTAATCAAAATCGTTAGAGCCATTTTTGAGAAAATTAAAATTTTCAAAAAATGTTCCATGTAACGGGTATTCTGGGGTGGGAGATTTTCTTGAAAACCTTCGTGTCGCATCTCTGGAAGATACTGAACCTAAATACCAAGTTTGGTGTTTATCCGACTGTTCGTTTCTGAGTTATGCTGTTCACAGACAGACACACAGACACACACACGGACATGTTTCCAAAAATGCTTTTTTTGCATTCAGGGGGTCTCAAAACATGTATTTCCGGTGAAATCTCGGTATCGAATATTTGGGTGGAATACAATACTTCTCCTACTTACTATACGTAGTAGAGAAAGCAAAAGCTGAAAGTATTTGAAATGCAGATGGGGAAAAATCGTGTCTATGAACAATGTTAAAGATGATGAAGGAGATTTTGAGACATTTTTGTGAATAAAAAGAAACTGTAAGAAATTGTCAATATGGGTAATGGTTGGCGCCAGAAAACGATAGCAGATGATAGACAATATTAAGATAAGTGACTCAAGAGGATATGAAGAAGAAAGCTACATTTGTAATGAAGTACTTGAGCTTAGATAGAATACTATTATTGATTAGTTCGTTTATTTTATTACCCGGAATCAAAGCACCTAAGCCCACCAAACATGCTGTAGTTCAACCGACAGACCACACAGATGACTTGATCGCTCTTCTCCGGGTGCATCTGTTGTATCCTTCAAGAGACGACTTCGTTTTGACTAGTGGCGTGTCATACTACTGTGAATGCAACGCTTCTTAAGGATGTTTTTCGACGTCGACTACGAAAGTTTCTTTCACAAAAAGTAGGAAAGATCCATGTTGTTGTACATCTGACAATGGAACACAACAATAGAGCACCGAGCGTTTCGTTTCCGAGTAAACGGAGCAATACAACGGCAGGTAATTCACTACTAATCCAGTAGTTTCACATTTCTCGTTTAGTATTCGCTTTAGCTATTCCTCTTTGTATTGTGTTATCATTGGTATGGCTTTTTTACTCCAAGTTTTCCTTATTTTCCATTCCTTTTAGTGCAGCAAGTAATTTCTTCTCATCTGACCCAGCATTTCCTCTTTCGTCCACTCTTTCTAAAATAGGTTTATTGCTTATTTTGTCCTACCACTTCAAGGGCAACGTTCCTTCTTATGTTTCCATTTCAAGTGGTTTCAAACGTTTTCCTCACTTCGTCACAATGTCAGAGTTTCCTAAATGTCACTATCTGTAGACATCTGCATCACGAGTGGCTGAAGTCATTAAGGCACGGACTCCTGAACTGGTGGTCCGCGGTTCAAATACCTCCAGAACCGTCCTCCCTGTCTGAGGTTTTTCCCAGGTTTTCCTCCGTCCTTATAACTGACAAATGTCGGGGAGGTACTCTAAACTTAAGTCTCGAACGTTTCCTTCTCAACTTTCCTTTCCAGTTATCTTCTCATTTCATGAATCACAAGTGTCCACCGCTTGGTGCAAAATGTAGTAAGAGCACATAAAACATTATTAAAGTTCGGAAAGGCAGAATAAGACTGGAAAAATCAATGCAACAGCCGAGATTTGATCCACGGGTCTTTGGCTTACCTTGCCGTTGCTCGACCAATTGAGCTACCATAGTAACATGCCGACACGACAATGTTGTTGTTCCCCATGTTGTCATGGTAGCTCTAATAAGTATCTTATAGATCATTGTAGAATAATGTCATAAATAAACTAATGGATAAATGTTAATAAATTAGTATAAAGATATAAACGAAATTGTCATTCGAGTTCAAAAAGTTATTCGTGCAATGTCGGGCAGCCAGCTAGCAACTCCTGATAAAAACAAAGGAAATATTAATTTTTACTTTCTCTACTACGTATAGTAAGTAGGGGAAGTATTGCATTCCAACCAAAAATTCGATACCGAGATTTCACCGGAAATACATGTTTTGAGACCCCCTGAATCCAAAAAAAGCATTTTTGGAAACATGTCCGTGTGTGTGTCTGTGTGTGTGTGTGTGTGTGTGTGTGTGTGTGTGTCTGTGTGTGTGTCTGTGAACAGCATAACTCAAAAACTAACAGTCGGATAAACACCAAACTTGGTATTTACGTTCAGTATCTTCCAGAGATGCGACACGAAGGTTTTCAAGAAAATCCCGCCACCCCAGATTACCCTTTACATGGAACATTTTTCGAAAATTTTAATTTTCTCAAAAATGGCTCTAACGATTTTGATGAAAATATCATATGTTTAAGATAATGTCATGAGAAATGAAATGTATATCTCGAAATTTCTGGGAATGTCTCCAAAAGTATTCTTCATTATGAACGACTTTTGCATAACTGGTAAACCATAAGAGATAGACAAAATTGTACTACACAAAAAATGTAGATCGCGTTAAAATACACAACTTATATCATATACATTTTTTTTGTTGAGTGAACCGTTTTCGAGATATTGCTTGTTATTTCCTTAAATTATCCAATACTTATACTTTTTCTCAAATTCGTTATTCATTTTTACTTTCTCTACTACGTATAGTAAGTAGGGGAGGTATTGCATTCCACCCAAAAATTCGATACCGAGATTTCACCGGAAATACATGTTTTGAGACCTCCTGAATCCAAAAAAAGCATTTTTGGAAACATGTCCGTGTGTGTGTCTGTCTGTGTGTCTGTGTGTCTGTGTGTCTGTCTGTGTGTCTGTCTGTGTGTCTGTGTGTCTGTGAACAGCATAACTCAAAAACGAACAGTCGGATAAACACCAAACTTGGTATTTAGGTTCAGTATCTTCCAGAGATGCGACACGAAGATTTTCAAGAAAATCCCCCCACCCCAGACTACCCTTTACATGGAACATTATTCGAAAATTTTAATTTTCTCAAAAATGGCTCTAACAATTTTGAAGAAAATATCATATGTTTAAGATAAAGTCATGAGAAATGAAATGTATATCTAGAATTTTCTGGGAATGTCTCCAAAAGTATTGTTCATTGTGAACGACTTTTGCATAACTGGTAAACCATAAGAGATAGACAAACTTTTACTACACAAAAAATGTAGATCGCGTTAAAATACACAATTTATGTCATATACATTTCTTTTGTTGAGTGAACCGTTTGCGAGATATTGCTTGTAATTCCCTTAAATTTTCCAATACTTATACTTTTTCTCAAATTCGTTATTCATTTTTTTATGTCCTGGACTTGCAAAGAGAATGGAATGCGCCGCATAGCAACCAGCGTTAAAATATTTGACCATCGCTTAAAAGCTACCATATTCCCCTTGCATCTACAAGAAAATTAGCAATAAGATTGACATCTCGATATCTCCATTAACATGAAGCATATGGAGAATAAGCGTTTGTAAAAATAGTTTGTACAAGAGTAGAGAAAGTCATGTGAGTGTAACACATCAGATTTTTTTATGTCCTGGACATGCAAAGAGAATGGAATGCGCCACATAGCAACCAGCGATAAAATATTTGACTATCGCTTAAAAGCTACCATATTCCCCTTGCATCTACAAGAAAATTACAAATAAGATTGACATCTCGATATCTCGATTAATATGAAGCATATGGAGAATAGGCGTTTGTAAAAATAGATTGTACAAGAGTAGAGAAAGTCATGTGAGTGTAACACATCAGATTTTTTTTAGAACATGCCAGTGACTATATGCGTCCTTGGCCGTCACGTGGTAATATTTCGTATCAATTGCATGACGCAGTGACAGTTCACCATATCATGCCGATGGACTGCGACCAGCGCGCGTGATTATAGAGTTTTTATTTTTGTTGATCTTTGATCTCTTTTTAAATACTCATCCTCCTGCTGCTGCGGGACAAACACTTCAACAGCATCGCATAAAGCTGTTTTCTGTCAGATAACTTGCCTTATCATTTATTTTAATGGCGCTTTAGACAGATAGACAACAAATACCATTCAAGTTGCCAGCTGTCCTTGGCCTTAACGTGTATTTATTTACAAATCCTCTGAGACCGTCCTTGTCAGATTCTAAACCTAGAGACTCCATTATGTAGATCTTTAAACTTTATCCATTTTCCACATTTTCAATGATATTGTTATATAATAATAGTAACTATAATATGCAGGTGTTTACAGAGAATTTTATTTCTGGAGCACCGAAAGTGACTAACCCCACAAAATTAAAAATTTGGAACACTTGCAAATGAGACACAGCCATAATGCACTGATAAGAGTGCAAACAAGTATAGGTACTGTTTGAGTTCTGAGGCAGAAATATCCACTTTCTATGTGGTATGTCTATATAAATTTACTGATTCCTGCGAAGTAAATTCTGCAAAGTTTTCCACAAGAATTAACATATTTTCAATTTAACACTTTAGAAACAACTTGAAAGTATAAACATTTCATAATACAAAATCATCTTCTTAAAAATCTTGGCAAAATTATCTACAAGTTCATCTTCACACACATAATATCACAAGGAAAGTCCATTTAATCGCGATTCAGATGTTGTGCCCCTCAGTGTGTATTTTACTGTCTTGTTGTGGAAAAAGGTCTTTCTGTAGAGACAGTGGAAACTGATAAGATGGATAATATCTTCTGAAGAACAAAGACAAGCAAAGAAGTCATATCTTTAAATTGCTCATGTTTTCAAATTGTCTTAAGAGAATTTCCCATCGAAAAATAAAGATTCGCTTTAACTAGTATGTTTCTGATTACCTTTCCTTATCAGTCGAAGTATATTAGTTGTGTAGCGGGGTTTGGGAAACGATTTGTTGCAATGGGTTCGGTTCTTGGTGGTTGGGTTGTTATTTCGGGAGAATCGTTGTTGCTGCCGGCTACTCAGGTAGAGGAATTTGGGTTCTGGAGTATCTTACCTCAGGGAGTGTGGATGGGAGATAAATGAAGTTCACTTTCTCCTCTCAGATGGCCCGTTTATTGATGATCCACACAGTAGTCCTCGTCCGAATTTCCTTTCCACACAAGACGCGATTTTTCCTGTCACCCCTGCTACTGTTTCTGTGCTCTTACCCTTTTCTTAATTACTTTCAGAAGTTGAAGTATGTTACCGTATCACGTTAATGACTTTACCTTTTGCCGTTTCCTAGCTACCCTGTTACTCGCGTTTACTTTAAACTAGTTTTCAATACATAGATAATAACTTGAAGACCTCTGCACTGTTTCCCTCTTTAATGTATAATATTTTGAATTTCTATATCTATCTTATTTTCCCTCACGTTTCGTCACAAAATCTACTTCTTTCCCCTAGCTCATCTTCTCTCCCCCACGTTTCTACACAGAGACTTCTTCTCTCCCCGACGTTTCGACACAGAGTGAAGCATCTTACGCGCGTTTGAACGTCGCTCTCCTTCATAGATAATTTTCTATTTCACGCCTACTTTTCTAGTTTCTCTCTCTCTCTCTCTCTCTCTTTTTGCTATTCACGTGACTTTTATTAATTCTGATTGGTTACATCTCTGAATTTTTCCTCCATCTACCATTGGCTCTTAATTTCATCGTCCGAGCGTGGCTCGCGTCTCACATTAACAAATTATGATCGCTTCACTGAATTTTCTGTGCGCCTGGCTGACTTCGCCCGTTGTCCTGACATCCTGTGTATAATACTCCGTTCGTATTGTCACTAAAGCGATTCCTAATGTTGCTTTTCCTGTCCTTACATACGTCTGCAACCTTTCTGTGATTTTCGCCACATTTCTTCGTTCTCAAATATACGTTTTCCACATTTTACTTTATGTTCTTATTATTAATTAATATCTACTCTTTTCCTTATTTCCCTCTTCATGGTTTTGTTCCCCCCTTTCTCTAATTCTTAATGTTCTCCTTAATTCTTCCCTCATACTGGTATTCCTTCTTATTATTTTGATTATATGATTATTAATTATTCTTTTTATTCGTTATTATTTATTATTCATATTATTCCGGCGGATCTAATCACTTCAGTTGACAAGGCCTAAAACAAGATTGTGGAATGTTACGTTGTTTAACATTTATTTAGAACAAACTTTGAATGTTTGGTACAGAAATGTTCAGGCATGGGAATAAAGACTGACGACTGTACGCTTCACACTATTTTATTTGCAGACAATTAGGTAATATTTTCACAGGTGAAAATGATGTGGAATATGTGCTGAGAAAGCTCAAAGAAAATATTATAGCTGTACAGGATTAGATTAATATAGAGACAGATAAAGGTACCAAGTTTAAGTATTTGGGAAATACAAAGAACAGTTCCAATACATGTGACGTTGACGTCGACACCAGAATAGCGACGAGAAATTACGAAAGGTGGGATGGTATCTCAGTTGCTGCGGTGATTTCCCCAGTCTTTGGTTCGTTGCTCTGTCGACCTCGGTAGTTTCCTTCCTTTGCACCTACTTGCTCAGGTGTGTTTATAAGGTTCAGGAGCAAAAGATTGGCAAGAGTCTCCTCTCAGGTGGGATTTTATACAGATGCGCAGTTATTACACATAGAAAATCACTGTTTTTTTAAATCTCCTCTATATAATTCCCTTCTTTGTTAGCCTACCGCAATTATGCTTTTGGAGGTAATTCCCGATTTAACGAGTTTCTTTATCACTCGCGAGCTAGCACTATTTCACCATATGTAGTGATACTCTACAGCACGCGTTTTTTCATGCCTAATCCGGAATACTGTATTACGTCCCGTGCTCTGCCGCTGCCGATGACAGATACCGCTACTTCAAGGATGCTGATTACATTCTCTTTGGTTACCGTTGTTTCTAGAACAACTCGGAACTACCCATAATAGCGGCGTTTGTCTTCAAAGACTGGACGGTCATCGTCTTTCTGACCCATGTCCATCTCGACTACGTGGGCGCTTGTGAAAAAGAAACTCCTTTGTCCGCCTTAACTTGTCAAAAGTCATACCCTGAAGTAACTTTTCCAATTTCTAACTTCAATGTAAAATCTTATTCCCCATGTGCTGCTATATTTCAATTCACAAGAAGCTTTATGGCCCCAAAACAAGAACTGAGGATAGAATTAGAACAGTACATATAGATTATCTGAAACGATGCTTGCAACTTTCAAGTCAGGACAGGCGACGAAGTGAGGAGTTGTGGAGGGAATAACATACTCCATAATATAAAAATTGCATAGAACGCTTCTGTGATACGGAGAGTGTCTGACTACAGGTGGCGAAAGGAAATCTTGAAATGGCAACCACTGGGAAGAAGAGAAAAACCATCCCTAAGAATACAGACGTGATCAAATAATTAGAGCAAAGCTAGTAAATTACTACATCTTTCATTAATTAGTATATTTTGACATGAACCATACTCATTTTTACCACACTTATGTGTTTAAACTTTAATCTTTGACACCTTTGGATAGTATAAATGCAGTAGCAACAATAAAATAACTTTGTATGGAATGACATGTTATAATTTTCCAAATGTATGTGTAATTCTTTAATATGAACCTTCATAGCCAGACAATAATGACTACAGTAATTTAATTAGCCAATTATATCAAGAAATTCCTAAAGATCGACATTTCTGAAAACACACTGTTAGAAGCATTACTCAACTTTTGGCAAAGATATAGCGTAGCTTAGAAATTTTGCAAAACATTTATTCGAAGCATACCAAAAAACTAAAATTTCTTAATAGGCTGTTGTCTCACATTTAATAATGTTTTAACTATAACAAATAGCTATCTATGCTTCATGAACATATTTTCAAGAATTGTGTGAGTGAAAATGCTTTACTCTAATGATACCGAGCGGGATGGTTCAGGCAGCAATGTCAGTGCCCCGCATTCGGGAGTTCGTGGGTTCGATTCCCGCGACCGACGTTCCTGACACATAGGTTTTTTCGGGCGTTTCCCCGGGTCGTTAGACGAATGCTGGAAAGGCTCATTACATCCTCCGAATTTCCTGTCTCTCCATTTCACCTCCATTCTCATTTCACTTCACCTTTCATCTGCTTGCTGTTTCAGGGTTGCAAGTGTCGCCAGGAGTCTCGGCTTGCATGTCAGGGGAAAAGGATGCTCTCTGTAACACTTCATCTCTGGAATTGGGGTGGTCTCCGAGTCCCGCCCCCTCCCCAGTGGGATGTAAAAATCTGCAGGGGGAGGGGAACCGGTTGTACCAGCTGCCTTCGGAGAGTTTCAATCTGGAAAAAGGTAGGGATATTGTCCTCTGCCCTGTCATGCCTCCTGGTCCGGCCACCCTCCGTCTCTTACTTCACCCCTCCCCCTCGGAGGCGCCGTCAGGGACTTAGGCACGAAAGATCTTAGTAGGTCGAGATGCTAAATCCCCATCCGATCCTAGTCCTAGAGATCTGACTAGTCTGTACATCCAAAAAAAACCATAGAAAAATTAGGACATGGTGACTAGAATAAAAGAGGCTTGTGAGAGTCGAGAACGGGGAAACACCGACGAAGATGATGATGACGATGATGGCTTTCACCACTGCTGTACATTATGTACCTCAGAAAACAAACGCACCTGAAAGTTAAAAATCGTGCGTAATTACTTGATTTCTAAGGCTTCCGCAGTCGCCATCCATGTTACCGAAGGTTTCTGGTGTAATATTTTAACACTTGCGGCAGCTTTTGGTACCATGTGTACCTTTACCGTCTGCATTACCTTCGCTACCGCTTAGCTAATGCACAGGAATCTTGCATCTACGAATTTTTAAAATGTTTATTTTCTCAATACACGTGCGTTAATTTTATAGTGTAATGTGTAAAAAGCTAATTAATACGTTCTACACCAAAACAAACTTGATTTATTTCCATATATATTCACATATTCTGAAAGCTTTAAAACATATGCAATGTTTCTAAAGAATTGTATAAATATCTAAGTTTCAGAAAAAATAAATAAATAGAAAGTGGAAAACAGCTTTTAAACCTAATGTTATTACGTAAGGATTCGACATGCTCTACATATTGCGGACTTTATTTCTCCACTTGACTGACAGTTTTAGCAATTTTCTGAATCTTATGTTCTACTCTGGTCATTTCTGTCTCCTTGACTCGTTCTAAATGTAACAGAGTTTGTGCATAAGGATGAGAAATCGGCACATACCATAACAATTATTTTAAAAAAATGCTCGCCGTGAGTTTAAAGTTTGCTATAGGGAAAACTAATGAAACTGCATGAACGAGAAAACGCTGGAGTATATTAAGCATTAAATAAAAGCATTAAACATTTTGAAAATGTTTCAGCCGATAAAGTTAGCACGTAGAACTCTGAAATAGTTGCAGCTCCACGTAAGGGAGCCAAACTTGAACTGGTTTATTGTTGCCCCACTGTTGGTAGAGCCAAATTTGCAGGGGTTTAATTTTTGTAGCGATTGCACCACATTAAGGCACCAATTAGAAACTGTTTTAGACCACGCACGTAATGGATGCCAATTTTGCGGGAGAGTGTTTCTAGGATTGTTTGCTCCACGTACGGTACAAAGTTTCCGGTGGCCTTTGCCCCACATTTACTTTTCCGGTGGCCTTCGCCCTCAGTTTAGAAAATCAACTTTGTATTTTAAGGTTTAGGTAATAGTGATAAAGTCGGGCCCGTGCGCTTACCCGTCATTCTCCTCGCACGAACGGGAAGAGTGCCCCCACTACTCTTAACCACGTGATAGCCCCCACCATAATGATCACGTGATTACCTTTTCCCCTAATTTAGTTCTCCACCTCTGCGTTTGAAAACTTTAGCGCGAATGCCTCATTCTGCTAGCACATTTAGACCTGTTCGTTCGACATGAATCTTTTCGAAGTTACAAGTCAATTTGCTACCATAGAAGGTGCAGTGGCATTTCTTTGGCCAGAGATCCGCCGCGATGCACTATAGTTGGCTGCGGCAGAGAAATGACGGAGGTTCGACGTGCGGATGCCCAGGATGGATTGGTGTGGCGGTGTCCCAGCCACAAAGGGCACAAGAAGTCAATTCGAAGTGGCTCTTTTTTAGACCACCAAAACATCAATCTCAACATATTCTGCCTTTTGATGTACTGCTGGGCCTACTCCATTCCAGTTGGAGTTGCAGAGGAGTGGGCCAAAGTATCGAACAGAACAGCGATTCAGTATTATCAGTATTTCTTTTGCGTGCAAACTATTCCTTCTTTGCCCCAATTCTTTCAAATAAAATAAATTGCATGTCATTCACGTGGATATGGCAGGCAAGCACAGGGTCCCGACAATTTCACGTATCAGTGCGTGGTGTTCCTACACACCGATATGCCTAAAGATTATAACTGAACTGCAATTGGCTAATAAAACGCGCCAACATTAGCGTCTATTTTTATATCCAATGAAAATTATGAATACGTTTCCAATAATGATAAACAGCTCACCCCCTCGCTGCATTATTGCACGCTATTATTGTCAGTTTCAGTAAGGCAGTATAAGGCAGTGTTGGGGGAACCATGTTGCGTGTATAAGGCAGTGGTGGGGGAACCATGTTGCGTGGAGGGGAAGGTGGAATTTGGTGGATATGGAAGGTAAGCGCAGGGACCCCACTTTATCACGTATGCCAAGGTTTATTTATGTATATATGCATTTATACCTCGGCAGCGTTATTAGTAATTTGTAAAGCAGGTATCTCTTAGCAGGGTTGGTGTGGGTAAAGAATGAAGGCTTACACAAGTTATAATGGTATTTAAGTTTGTTTTATTAATCTTTCACACGATTAAATAACACTTCAATGACATATCCTGCTGTAGGGCTGTGAGATTATTATTTGAACTTTTAAACACTTAAACTTTTATTATTCTCTCCACAATGAATTTTTATGTCTTACACCGTACCGATCGGGTACTCAATCTTGTATCGTCTGCCGCCTGAATTTGCACATTTCGTCTATTTCAAGTCTCTGATTGGCTAAGCCTACTTTTATTTAACTTAAATCTTTTCTAGTTTTTTATTGGCTACTGTTTTAAATATTACATTATTGTTCCAAGAATTATTAGTAGCATTATTAAACTTTCCAATTAATGTTGTCTCAAGGTTACCTCATTGTTAGCAACTTTCGGCTTTTACTTTGTAATTCTGTTTGTAAGGAAAGCAGCTTGCTTCTATTCTCACAGCTCCTACATTGTTAAAACTACGTAATACATTCACACAGGGCCGTATTTAGAGGGGAGGTTTCTAAGGTTAACCCCCCCCCGAAACTTCTGACAGTTTTGTTCATTTAAATTCATAGCAAACCAATATTGGAAAATGTTAAATATGATGATGAGACGCAGTTTAAGTGCACTAAACAGCTGAGTTCATCAGCGCCCTTACAAATATGGTCGTTAGATAAGAATAGGTCTATTGCTAGTAGCACATTTACAAGAAAAAGGGAAACTTAATATCGTCGCCTTACATAGGTAAGTTGACCATACATTCCACTTTTCGAAGCAGTCTCCATGTTTTGTGCTGTAAGGTGGAATATCCTCACTCTGGTGAGTTTTTCTTGTCTATATAATGTCTCCAAGCAATTATCTTATCCACGTAATGTCTATATACTATTAAGTAGGTACATGGTAACTGTGTGGGGTACTGTTAAGTTTAGATCTACTTGTGGAAAACCCTCCCCGAATTTTTTTTTCTGGGTACGGGCAGGCATTCACATAATATTATCATACATGTACATAAAATAATATAAACGTAATACAATGACTGTTACATACAATTTATATATTATATTATACACATATTGCTTTAAGGTGGGTTGTTATTATATTTTATATTATATAACTAGACTGATATCATTTAAGTGTTAAAAATAGTGCCTCAACCCTGAGTCTTGCAACATGCGATTATAACAACTTTATTCCCTCAAACAACACAGAAAGACCTTCACTTTAAATCAATTCCATTGATTTATAACATACGAATTCTACGTAGCGAAAGAGGAAATGTATAAGCAGAAAATCTTTACAAACAGGTTTTATTCCAATGTCACTGCCAGTGATGCCAAAGGCAAAGTTTTGGTTTATAGGAACATGTGGAAACTATCGATTTTAAGTGACCTCGAAACAAAACCAGTAGCAAGCAAATTCTTAAGCCTTGGCAAACTTCATAACGAGCGCTTTCTTGCCAAACCTGAAATCTGATGGTTTGTGTAAAACGTAAACTTGGTTTTAACCGGATGTGTTACGTACAAGGATCGTTAACCTTTTATGGTAACTAGTGCACGTTGCATCAGCTGAATACGTATATTTACTAAAAGAAAACACAAATCAATAGAAATGTTAGTCACTGATTACTTCTCTTATGGAGCATAGACCGACATAGATGGTACTCGAGGTCTTTAAGGCTCGAACTCGTCAGCTTGGACTGTCACGACTGTCCTTTCTGACCGAGATTTTTTCCTGGTTTTCCTCAGTACTCATAACTGGCAAATGCCAGGGAGGTACCCTAACTCAGGCCTCGAACATTTCCTTTACCAATTATCTCACTTCATGTATCATCACTGCCCACCGCTTGCGGTGTGGAATCCAGTAAGAACGGGCGTTAAGCACTACTGAAAAAAATCTGATGTGTTACACTCACATGACTTTCTCTACTCTTGAACAAACTAGTTTTACAAACGCTTATTCTCCATATGCTTCATGTTAATCGAGATGTTAATCTTATTGCTAATTTTCTTGTAGATGCAAGGAGAATATGGTAGGCTTTAAGCGATAGTCAAATATTTTAAGAGCTGGTTGCTATGTGGAGTATTCCATTCTCTTTGCATTACCAGGACAAAAAAAATGAATAACAAATTTGAGAAAAAGTATAAGTATTGGAAAATTTAAGGGAATAACAAGCAATATCTCGAAAATGGTTCACTCAACAACAAAAATATATACGACATAAATTGTGGTAAGCCATCGATCAAGGTACATACCCAGATACCTTACGTCTTACTCTTCTGAAATGGTGAATATTCAGAGTAACAGGCAGACAGGAGCTTTTTCTGTGTGTAAACGTTATAAGTGATTTTTCGTTTCATTTACATTAGCTTTCCACCTTTTAAGCCAGATTTCTATATCAAATAAATGGTCTCGTACAAATTGGGAAGCAGTATTTGGGTCTTCATGAACTGAAAGAATAGCTGTGTCATCTGCAAAAGTTGCTAAGGTCGTGTTTGGGTTTGTTGGTAAGTCAGCAGTGTGCAAGGTATATAGAATTGGTCCTAAGACACTCCTTGAAATATCCCTGACTTTATAAGATAAAGCGCTGTAAGGCTTTCTTGGAATTTTACTTGAAAGTATCTTTTTACTTTCTCTACTACGAATAGTAAGTAGGGGAAGTATTGTATTCCATTCAAAAATTCGATACCGATATTTCATCGGAAATATATATTCTGAAACCCCCTGAATCCAAAAAAAGCATTTATGGAAACATGTCCGTGTGTGTGTGTGAGAGAGAGAGAGAGAGAGAGAACAGCATAACTCAGAAACGAACAGTCGGATAAACACCAAACTTGGTATTTAGGTTCAGTATCTTCCAGAGATGCGACACGAAGGTTTTCAAGAAAATCCCCCCACCCCAGATTACCCTTTATATGGAACATTTTTCGAAAATTTTAATTTTCCCAAAAATAGCTCTAACGATTTTGATTAACCTATCATATGTTTAAGACATTTTCATGACAAATGAAATGTGAATCTCGAATTTTCTGGGAATGTCTACAAAAGTATTTTTCAATGTGAACGACTTTTGCATAACTGGTAAACCATAAGAGATAGACAAAATTTCACTGCACAAAAAATGAAGATCGCGTTAAAATACTCAATTTATGTCATATACATTTTTTTGGTTGAGTGAACCATTTTCGAGATAAATTATCCAATACTTATACTTTTCTCAAATTCGTTATTCATTTTTTATGTCCTGGTAATGCAGAGAGAATGTAATAATCCACATAGCAAGCAGCTCTTAAAATATTTGACTATCGCTTAAAGCCTACCATACTCCCTTTGCATCTACAAGAAAATTAGCAATAAGATTAACATCTCGATTAACATGAAGCATATGGAGAATAAGCGCTTGTAAAAATAGTTTGTACAAGAGTAGAGAAAGCCATGTGAGTGTAACACCTCAGATTTTTCTATGTAAGATTTTAATGAAAAATTCAAACCAATATTTACGGATAGCTCGAAAATGGCTAGTGGCACAGAAAGTTATTTGAAATACGAGGGCTTGCCCAGAAGTACCCGACCTAACAAAGAAAACGTTCTACATAGTCTCCTTTCAGCTAGATACACTTTTCCCAGCGATGTTCAACAGCTTCGATACTATGGTTATAGTGAGAACCGTCGAGTCTGCAAAATAGCCATCAACTGCAAACTCCACCTCTTCGTTGTTGGCAAATCTTTTACCACCAAGCCATTTCTTCAACTTTGGAAACAAAAAATAAACAGAGGGGGTTAAGTCTGGCAAATAGGGTGCATGAGGAAGGAATTTGAACCCTGACTCTTTGATTTTGGCCATGGCGATAATGAATGTGTGAACTGGTGCATTGTCTTGATGAAACAGAACTTTCTTTCTCGCTAAATGCGGCCGTTTTTGCTTGATTTCATGATTCAAATGCTGCAAAAAGTTTGCACAATACTCGTCATTGATTTCTTTTCCTTTTTGAAGATAATCAATGAAAGTTATCCCTCGCGCATCCCAAAAAAATGACGCCATGACCTTGCCTGCAGGTGGAACTGTCTTCGCCTTCTTTGGAGCCAATTCTCCCCTTTCAATCCACTGTTTTGGCTGTTTCTTCGTCTCACGTTGAGGTGATGGACCCATGTTTCATTCATGGTTATGAATCGAAGCAAAAATTCGGCTTTATTGCAGCGAAACATCACCAAACACTCGACTGAAACATTCTCACGACGCTGCTTTTGTTCCATTGTGAGAAATGCGGCACCCATCTTGCGTACTGTTTTTTCATGTCTACGTTTTCAGTCACTATGCGATAGACAACACTTTTTTAAATGTTTAGGTTGTCTGCTAGCTCGCACACTCTCAGTCGACGGTCATCCAATACCACTTTGTGGATTTTCTTCACAATTTCTGGCGTGGTCACCTCATTTGGTTGACCACTGCGATGTTCGCCTTGGCAGCTCGTAAGGTCTAGCTTAAACTCTGCCACCCAATATGTTACTGCTGTAAATGAAGGAGCAGACTCCCTCAGAATAGAATCTAGCTCAGCTTTAATATTAGTTGAACTAAGACCTTTCAAATGAAAGTATTGTATCACATAACGATGACCAGTTTTATCCATGTTTACAAATTCGCTGAGAGCGTTCACTATTGATGGCTGCCAAACAATTACTAAACAACGCAGCATCGTCAAACCTCAGAGTTAAGCCTTATAAGGATGGTACTTTCTATCAAAGTCATTTGTTTGAAACAACAATCGCTATATATATATGTCAGGTCGGGTATTTCTGGGACTGTCCTCGTAAATTGGTTCTTTAGAGATCCAAATATTTTGTATAGTAAGCTTTTGTCTGTCTCGTATGGTTTACTCGTTATACAAATTACACAAAATTCCTTCCAAATGAAGAGGACTTAAACATTATTACAAAAAATCAGGATATACATATTATTTGTTATATAAATATCTTAAATATATGATATTTTAATCAAATTCGTTAACTCTCATTTACTTCCTGTAAAGAGTAGTATTTCTTGAAAATATTCGTGTCGCATCCTTGGAAGAAACTGAGCTTAAATATCAAGTTTGGTATTCGACTTTCCGTTTTTGAGTTATGCTGTTCACAGACATACACGCGCTAGTGCTATTCAGGGGATTTCAAAACGTGTACTTCCGGTGAAATATCGGCATCGAATTTTTTGGGTGAAATGCAATACTTCCTCTACTTACTATAGAAGTAGTAGAGAAAGTAATCAATATGGGTGTCGCATGTTAACTACTTGCCCAAGCATATAACAAGAGGCTGTTCTACAGTGTTAATGTCACTATTAGCTTTCTCCTTGTCATGCATGCCCAGACGGATCCTATATGCGACAAGGCCGTACATGTGGCAAGTATATGCTAAGTTAATTCTTGTTGACGTCTGCTAAATCCATAGATGTTATCACACCATGCAACTAAGGCGTAGACAGTATCACCCATTCCTTTTACCATGCAGATTTCTCTCGGAAAATGTCTTATTTGAGGAAAGAAACGCAATTATGAGGAAATAATTAGGCCTCGGGAAACGAAGCATAAAATCTAGTGAAAATAATTAGCTGGAAATCCTCCTTTGCGTGTATATCCAGGCCTAATGTTGCCGGATTTCCGTTTATTCGGATAAAGGACGTAACGGCTGAGGGTTTGAATAATTGGGCAATTAATACAAGAACAGCTTTTGTCAAGGGTTGACAGTACAGTGGCACAAGTGAAAGGATTTGCATATAATCCCCATCACAGTATGTTGATACAATATTTCAGTTTGATCCAAATGCAATGAAATAATTACGGTGTAACAAAATTCTAACCAATTTCGGGTAGCCTTGATTTTTCTATTGTTTGCGGAATGTAAAAATACAAAAAGGAGGCATTATAAATCAGTCATTCATTAACAAGTACTACTTTTTCAGTCGTTCGTCACTCAAGGACGGAGCTGTAAATGCTTGAACAAATATTTCCGAGTGTTCGTTTCAATAAAACATAAGGAAAATATACCTTGAGTACTTACTTAAGTGTTTTAAACCCACGCGGGTGTAGTGAAAGCATACTATAGTATATTTACTATCAAACGAACCTGCTATGGTGACAGACTGCCACTTAAGACAAGGCAAAACATTTAGTTTGCAAAGAATGAAATATACATTTATAGCTAACATAAACTCTGGCGTGTTTACTTAAATAAATACTTATATAACTAATAATGTCTTTCATAAATTACCTTTAAGTGACAAAGGTTGTTAACTGGTGTGACTGAAGTATTAGACGTATGAATAGATATCCATTAAGGAATATTATTTTGCATTAGATACAACAGTATCCCAGTAGTCGTAAAAGATGTTAACACACAAGCTATGTATTCTCATTACAGACAAACTATTAAATTGCACGTTGTATATGAAAGGGTCTGTTGTTAAAAAGTCTTTTGTAAAAGCAACTCTTTAAAACTTCAAACACCTCCTGTATATGCTTATTAAAATGTTGTTGTTTTATAATGGCCCTATATACCTAGGATAAGGTTTACAAGTTGATTAGACTTGAAAAATTCAGTGACATGACCTCGGAGTAATTAAGATCGCCTTATGCGCGTTCGGCTACCTCCTCACGGTAGTTTTGGAATAGAACACTGACACGAAAGCAACAGCAACGCTACCTCGGCACGCTTGAAACAACGTGCGTTTACCACTGAGCTACGACGGCAGATGTTAGTGCGTTGGTTATATACAACTATATGTTGGTTCAATTAAAATCATCATTCCGCGTGTTTTCTGTTTTCTTGCATATTATCTAATGTCATATAGTTAATAGCAACTTGTTTTGTGATATTAAGTCCATATTAATATAGCCATAGAAATCTATGAAGTGAGTGACCATGGACGAATTAGTTTTCATACCCCCTACTCACGGAACGCCTGAATGATACTGACGCGCGAAAAGTGTACATAAACTTTCCTGAAAAATAGTACATAGTAGGTAGAGAAGGTATTGCATTTCAAAAATTCAATACCAAGATTTCACCGGAAATATACTTTTGAGGCCCCCTGAATAAAAAGAAGTTTTAGAATATGTCCGCGCGTGCATGTGTTTCTGTGAACAACATAACTCAAAAACAAAAGTGGGATAAATGCCAAAGTTGGTATTTAGGTTTAGTATCTTCAAAGGATGCGACACGGAGATTTTAAAAACAATCCCTTAATCTTTAACCACCCTTTACATGGAACATTTTTCGAAATTTTTTATCTTCTAAAACATGCCACTAACGATTTTGATTAAAATACCATACATTAAGGATATTTATATAGCAAATAAAACGTATATCTTGAATTTTCTGGGGATAGCCTTTGAAGTCCTCTTCATTCGGAGGGAAATTCGTATAATCTTGTATAATTGGTAAACGTTAAGCGATAGAAGAAAATTTACTACACTAAAACTGTAGATTTATTTCAAGTAACGTTTTTGTAACATCAGACATTTCCGAGATTCCGTTATTAATGCTTCGATTTGCCTAATACTTCGTCATTCTTTTTACATCCCGTGGATTTTAAGTTGTTTCTTGCGAGTACATGGAAACACTATTGAATTTTAAGGCCAGCATTTAGCGTCCAGCTCTTAAACGTTTGACTATCGCTGTTCTCTTTGTATTTATTTATTTATTATAGTCGCTTCAACAATAAATAAGGTTTATCTCGATTAAAATGAAGTCGAAGGGGAGCGGAATTGGAAGCGGAGGGGGAATTAGCACCTCGATCTACGTAGGTCTTTTGTACCTAAGCCCCTGATGGGGCACCCCTGGAAGGGAGGGATAAGGTAAGAGGAGACAGAGGACGGTCGGATCAGGAGGCATGACAGGCAGAAGGCAGGGTCCCTACCATTTATAGATTTGAAAATGCGGGTGCTGGCTGGTGCAGCCCACCCCTTCCCCTGGGCTACACATCTCCGGGGACGAAAGTTTACTTAGAGTATCCTTTTTCTCTGCCATGCACACGCCGAGACCTCCCCCCCCCCGACACTTGCAATCCTGAGAGAAACCAAGCAGATGAAAGGTGAAGTGAAATGAGAATGGAGATGAAGTGGAGGGACAGGAAATTCGAGGGATGTAATGATCCTTTCCAGCATTCACCTGGTGACCTGGGGAAACCCCGAAAAAACCATGGCTCAGGAAGGTCGGCCACGGGAATCGAACCCACGACCTCCCAAATGCGAGCCACAGACGTTACCGCTTCAACCATCCTGCTCGGTAAAATGAAGTAGATACAAAAATAAACTTTCGTAAGACTAATTGTATACCAACTAATAAACGATATATGATAGAGGAAGCGATGTGACTGTAACATCCGATTTTTTTCTATCTGCTTGATTTTAATCGAGGTAAACGTTCGCAGAAATAGCTAGATTACACATTTTGTTATAGATACAAAGAGAAGAGCGAAAGTCAAATGTTTTAAGAACTGGACGTTATATGGCCTTAAAATTCCATACTGTTTCCATGCAATTGCGAAAAAAAGTGAATACCGAGAGAGCTTTAAAAGAATTACAAAGTACTGAACAATTCTAACTATTAATAACGGATATCTCGGAAATGACTAACACCACAAAAAAGTATTTAAAACAAATTCTATGTTTTAAAGAGATCTAAATTGCTTTTACTTTGTTGTCCCTTTTTTCTGTCACAAAACCTATACCAGTTGGAGAAGATTATACAAACAAATTGAGTTTTATTTATGGACGCTGTTTAACTACTATGATCTTTAGTACCCATACTATATTGGGCGTGAAAGACGGGAAATTTTGCAGAGGCCTCTTTATCAGGCTTGAGGTTCTTTTACGTGCCGTAAATCTTCGACACGGGACCACCAGCTTTACTTCCCTTTTGAAGGAAGCCATGCTAAGGATTTTTACGTCCGAGAAACTGCATCGCCCTCCGCCGGGTTTGAACCCACGACCGGGAACCAGGAGCTAGCATGATCCTCCTAGACAACGGAGGACGACAAAGATTATACAAAATTCTCTCCGAATGAAGATGTCAAAGGCCATTCTCAGAAAATTCAATATATACATTTTATTTGCATGTAAATATCTTTAATATATATTTTAATCAAAATCGTTGTCATATTTGAGAAAATAAATTTCGAAAAACGTTCCATGTAAAAGGTAGTTGAAGGTGGGGAGCTTTTGTTGAAATTCCTCTTGTTGCATCCTTGAAAGATACTGAATTTAAGTACCAAATTTAAAACTTATCTGGCTTTTCCCTTTTGAGTTATGCTGTTAGGGTCGTTAACTTATACATACGCAGACGCACAAATATGCAGACGGGCCTTTTCTAAAAATGTGTTTTTATTCAGGGTGTTTCTACGCATGTATTTCTGGTGAAATCTGAATCACTAATTTCATTTACCGTGGGGCGAATAAAACATGGCATAACCAATGCACTGTTGCTGTTGATTGGTACACCCTCTAGAGGAGGCTACTTGGCCGCGGCTAGTCACTGACCTCCAGACAGGTAAACAAATACATGCTCTCTGCTCCGTTTAATCATTCACCGACACTAGACAAATGCGAATAACGGCACTGAGTGGTGACCCTCAACCTTCAGAGGAAGAATTACTGTACTGTAGTTCCTGCTTTCCTTGATAACTCTGTTTAAGGGAATACTAACGGCTTAGATATAGCCTGTCCTACACTAACGGGTTATTACTAATCTAGTGGATTCAGAAATTGCTACTTCTCTTGTGTTGCGTTTGTAACCAAGAATTACATACACCACTGTAAATACTGGTTGCTGTGTTACTGTGTAGAACCGAGCGGGGATGCTCAGACCGCGCTTTGAGGACCGCCCCGTGGATGTGGGATCCCCCGGCTTCCGGGGCGTCTCCACCTGGAAACTGTAGGGACCCTGCCAATGCTATGCCGTCACTCCTGGTCCCGACCCTCCGGTGTCTCCCTTCACCTCCGTCCTCCCTCACTCCCGGGGACGTCGCACGTCGGTACATCCTCAGTCCTAGATCGGTGCCTAATCCCTCCGCTTCACAATCCAATCTAATCTACTGCATAGAAGTTAATACATGGGTCATTTTAGTGAATGAAAGTAAATTCTTTGGGAGTGGATAAGCAGGGAAAAGCAAGTACAGTCGGGACAAAAACTATTCCCACCCAATTTAAACAATTATAGCAACCAAATTGATGGAAAGAAAATTCTAGTTTTTATTATGGACAAAAAAAATAACGATGACATGTTTGAAGTTTCATTTTACACTTTTGGAAAATTACAGGAATTTTATGCTTTCTATTCACAGTATTTTTAAAACTGACTTACCCTTACTATAGCATATTTTGAAAAGACTTCGAATGGACATTTAAAGTGACGGAGAAATAAATTCCTGATGTCCTATAATCGAGACAATAAGGAAATTCAGGTTTGCAAGATATATTTTACTTTAACCTCATCTGCACTAATATTATGAAGAGAAAATTTGTGTCTTTAATAGGGTGGGGAGAGGGGAATCTCGGTAAAAACCGATTTTCATAATTCTTTCATCATTGAAAAGCACTGATTTTCCGTACAGACGTAGGCTAGAAGACAACTAATTTCAATTAAATGTATAAAAGACTAGAAAGGATTTAGAAACACTGTATGATCGTCCTCCGTGGTCTAGGGGTATCATGTTAGCCTCTAGTTCTCGAGGTTGCGGGTTTAAACCCGGCGAAGGGCGATGGATTTTTTCGGGCCTAAAAAGCCTTAGCATAGCTTCCTTGGGAAGGGAAGTAAAGCCGATGGTCTCGTGTCGTAGATTTACGGTGCGTAAAAGAACCTCAAGCCTGATAAAGAGGCACCTGAGTAAAATTTCTGGTCTTTCATGCCCAATATAGAATGAGACGCTAAGAGCCATAGTAGTTAAAGAGCGTTCATAAATAAAACTCAGTTTATTTATTTAAAGGCTGTATTTTATAGGTAGCATATGAACACGAAGAAGCCTTACGAGAAAAGCTTTGACTACTCGTTGAGAATTGGAGTACTAAGTAGTTGTTACCCACTTATCGTATGCTTGTGTATCCTAAGGTTTTTTTTTCGTATATTTGCCCCATTTTACTACAGAAAAACGAAAATGCACGACTTTTATTTCCATTTTTATTTTCTAGTTGTTATACACATTCATTGAATACTTATCTTTCTTTCTTTCTATTAAACAATCATCCCGCAAATTGTTTGTTAGTTAACACTATCTTAATGCATATTTTGTAAGCTGACACAAAACACAGTTGCTTAGAAAGCAGGGCATAATAATACGCCAGTCATTGCACTACATAGCTACAGATTATACACGAGGGGAATATTTTGCCCACTGTAACCTTCATAGATCTATTGTGGCTACTACTGCCTAGAAGAAAGGGATGAAGTGAGGGAACCACAGGAGGCTAAAGGCCGCAGAGAAGAGCGGAAGTCCCTAATAGTTCCAGACTCCAGACGCTGTGAAACTTAGAAACTCACTTGAAAGAAGCGAAGGCTCTAAATGCCAGTTCAATGGCGTTGAACTTACGAGAAATAAATAAAGTGGCACAGCAAATAGTTCGGAAACTGTTAATATTAACGTGTACAATTTTAAGAAAATTTACGTTTTTTCTGCATTAGTTTGTGTATCTAATATTTCACATGTTCTTAGGGAAGATATAAATTCTCTATGTCGATATCTCAAACACAAATTTTCATCAAAATATTTGAGCCAGTTTTACTTTCTCTACTAAGTATAGTAAGTAGGGGAAGTGTTGTTTCCACCCAAAATTCAATACGAGATTTCATCGGAAATACATGTTTTGAGGCGCCCTTAGTCCGAAAAAGCACTTTTGGAAAAAAATGTCCGTGTGTGTATCTGTGAACAGCATAACTCAAAAACGAAAAGTCGGATAAACGCCAAACTTGGTATTTAGGATCAGTATCTTTCAAAGATGCCCCCACCCCAGACTAGCCTTTACACGGAACATTTTCGAAAGTTTTCATTTTCTCAAAAATAGCTCTAATGTTTTTGAATAAATATATATTTAAGATATTTTCAAAAAAATAAAATATATATCTTGAATTTTCTGGGAATGTCTCCAAAATCACTCTTGCTTCTGAATAGCTTTTGCATAACTAGTAAAGCTTAAGAGATAGACAAAACATGTCTACGCAAAAAATGTAGAGATCATTAAAACGCACAATTTATGTCATATACATTTTTTGTGAAGCGAACTATCTCCGAGATATTCCTTGTTATTTGTTTGAATTTTCCAATACTTATATACTTTTTCTCAAATGGCAATTCGTTATTCATTTTTTTTTCTTTCTTTTCTTTTTTTAATGTCCTGGACATGCAAAGAAAATGGAATGTTGCACATAACAACCAGCTATTAAAAGATTTGACTATCCCTTAAAGCTTACCATATTCCCCTTACATCGACAAAAAAATCAGCAATAAGATTAATATCTCGATATCTCGCTTAACTTGAAGTAGATGGAGAATAAGTGTTCGTAAAAGTAGTTTGTACAAGAGTAGAGAAAGTCATGTGAGTGTAAAAAATCAATGTTTTTCAGAACATTAATATGTCGTTTGAGGTGAGGGGATTCCCTTTAAAAAAAATCTGATGTGTTACACTCACATGACTTTCTCTACTCTTGTAGAAACTATTTTTACAAACTCTTATTCTCCATCTACTTCATGTTAATCGAGATAAACATTTGCAGACTCTATCTTATTGCTAATTTTCCAGTAGATGTAAGGGGAATATGTATTTACAAGGGCAATATAGAAATACAGTAGCCTTTAAGCACATACATATCTCTTAATAGCTGGTTGCTAGGTGCAGCACCATTCCCTTTACCACAGATTAATACTCTTTGCATATCCAAGACAAAAAAATGAATAACGAATTTCCATTTGCGAAAAATAAGTATTGAAAAATTTAAGAGAATAACAAGCAATATCTCGAAAATGGTTCACTCAACAAAAAAAAATGTATATGACATAAATTGTGTATTTTAACGCGATCTACATTTTTTGTGTAGTAAAATTTTGTCTATCTCTAATGGTTTACCAGTTATGCAAAAGTCGTTCATAATGAAGAATACTTTTGGAGACATTCCCAGAAAATTCGAGATATACGTTTCATTTGTCATGAAAGTATCTTAAACATATGATATTTTAATCAAAATCGATAGAGCCATTTTTGAAAAAATTAAAATTTTTGAAAAATGTTCCATGTAAAGGGTAATTTGAGGTGGGGGGATTTTCTTGAAAACCTTCGTGTTGCATCTCTGGAAGATACTGAACCTAAATACGAAGTTTAGTGTTTATCCGACTGTTCCTTTCTGAGTTATGCTGTTCACAGACACACACAGACAGACACACAGACACACACGGACATGTTTCCAAAAATGTTTTTTTTTTTGGATTCAGGGGGTCTGAAAACATGTATTTCCGGTGAAATCTCGGTATCGAATTTTTGGGTGGAACACAATACTTTCCCTAATTACTATACGTAGTAGAGAAAGTAAAAACGTCTTTATTTTATAACCTACCTCCTAAAAGTAAAGTAAAAATAGTTGTAAAACCCTTAAAAATTAAACGGCGTCCCAAAATTGAACCAAGTCGAATGCGCTTCCGAGATGTTCAACATACCTAAGTATTTGTGTTAAGTGAAAATAAGATTTCCAGTAAGACACCGTAATTACTTCGTCATTTAGAGCACTTTAAAAGAGCGAACAATTAATTATGGCTTGCAGATTAGTAATACCTGGAGCGTGTTTTACCATCTTTTAATACGAAAGAATGAAACGAGAATAGGCCTCTTAAATGGGAAATACAACCTAGAAATTGCGAGTCTTTCCTTTTTATATTATTCTGATTTTGTAACAATTTCGGCTTTATCGGTTTAAAACCTCATTTTAAAAATTTCACTATCAGATTGCAGGAAACCGACAAGGTAGTTCTTGCAGGGCGGTTAAATTAATGTACACAAATTGATATCCACAAAATATCAAGATCAGGTATAATCTGAAGATAGTCATTTAAGACTCTTGTGCGAGAGGTTTCGTATTGTATGTTGCAATACTATCGACACAAAATCGTGAAAACTTTATCCTTGAGCAAGAACATGCCACACCTTGGAATTACACTGATTAAAGGAAATTGCAAAGCAAACGAGGATTTTCAAAACATTTTTACCTTGAAGTTCACCATGCCCTGCTTTTTTAATGTCTGACAGAGAACGATGCTGATTTCATCCATTCCAATTAACTTAAGTGAGTAGTGTTATACTGATGTATTTTTACTTTCTCTACTATGTATAGTAAGTAGGGGAAGTATTGTATTCCACCCAAAAATTCGATACCGAGATTTCACCGGAAATACATGTTTTGAGACTACCCGAATCCAAAAAAAGCATTTTTGGAAACATGTCTGTGTGTGTGTATGTGTATGTGTGTGTCTGTGTGTCTGTGAACAGCATAACTCAGAAACGAACAGTCGGATAAACACCAAACTTGGTATTTTGGTTCAGTATCTTCCAGAGATTAGACACGAAGGTTTTCAACAACATCCCCCACCCCAGACTACCCTTTACATGGAACATTTTTCCAAAATTTTAATTTTCTCAAAAATGGCTCTAACGATTTTCATTAAAATATCATATGTTTAAGATAGAGTGGATCGGGAGAAGATGCCTAACTTAAGGTTTGGAAGGTCAAATGGTAGGTTAAAATTGGGAGATTAGATTCGGCACTAAACTAGTGCTCACTGAAGAGCTTCTTCTATACATAGGCCAGTTACCGTACCCTACTATTAGTAACGATATATGTTTTTTAATTTTCTTATGAACTGTGTAATTTAGGCATCTCACCCCGAGCATCGGGGTGAGATGGCAATTATATCGGAACAGGATTCGAGTACTAGTTTTGTGCATTTACGGTACAATTTAGCTAAATATATGATTTAGAAAGGAAATTTAATGTGGTTATAAAGAATAAAACACAAAATAAATGTAAAAATGTATATAAAATAAACAAATGAAATCTTAGCTTCCATATGGAATCAGAGTTCTTTTGCGCAGTTATTGCACACGTTTTCTTCCTCTGTGCAGGTTTCATGCAACCATTTATTGCAAATGACGCACTGAATCCACTCTACCTGTGGTCCATTCTTATCGTAGTAACTCAGAGAACACTCAGCACAATAGTCACTCTCACTGTCTGGTTCCCTAATCCTAGATTTCTTGCTTTTAATTCGCTCTCGTCGAGCCCTTGCATCTTCTATTCGATGTTGTTCTGTGAGAACTGCAGCTGTTTTCTTCCTACGCTTAGATCGTAATGGATCCAAGATAGGCACAGGAGAAATGTTTTCAAATGATGTTCCTGGCATCGGCTCACTTTGAATCCCTGCTACAAGGTTGCCGTTGTCTTTCTCTAGGAGAGGAGCTCGAGCACATTCGTTGTTGTCGGTTAGACCATTTGTGTCTGCCTCAGCAGTAGAGACCATATCAGAAACGTGGAACGCCTCCTCTGGAATTCTCTCCGGGTTGTATGGGTACAAGCCACAAGCTTCAAATCCAGATTGAGCATTGGATGGAACTGCAGCTTTCTTCCACGCTTCAGTGAGAAAGACCGGGAACTGTGCTCTACAGACTTTACGTCCGGGATGAGACAATGTCCAGTTGCGCATAGCCCTGTAAAAACCTTGTTTCAGGGATTTAAAGACACACCTGTCAAGAGGCTGAAGGTAGTGTGTTGAATGCGGAGGTAAACAAATCATGATCACATCGTTTTCTGTAGCAAGATCTAACATATCTGGATCGGTAGAGTGCGAGGTATGGCCATCGAGAAACAGAACCACTTTTCCTTGTTGTTTCCTGGGGATAAACTGGTCTCTCATCCAGCTCATGAATATATCAGAGTTGACATATCCCGATTTCTCATTCATAAATACAGTCGAACCATTCGGAAGTCCATCCTCCCATTCAGGTTTCTTTCTTTTACCTTTAAGGATGCATGCCGGAGGAATGAAGTTGCCTTCAGCGTTACAGCAGGCGATAACCGTTATAGTTTGTCCTTTTTCTCCAGAAGTTACTTGGTACAAAGTTGGAGAACCTTTTTCTGCTATCACTTTGTCTGGCCTGGGATTCATCTGAAAACCGGTTTCATCCATGTTGTACAGGTGCCCAGGTTTATCCACTAAAGCGTTTGCTGTTAATACATCCAAAACTAAAGAAAAATATTTTGTAATTGCTTCCCTATTCATTGACATAGCCCTGTCAATAGAAAGTCCTTGTGGCTTTTTCGTAGCTAGAGTTGGGTAACGTTTGAGAAAAGACTGTAACCAATCCCAACCTGCCATTTCGTTTTCTTTACAAAATCGATGTGGAATTCCATTTCTTTCCGCAAACTGGAATACCAGCCTGCGAAGAGTTTCTCCAGTTGGCGGAAATCCACACATCTGCAACTTTCTTATGTAAGTCATCAACTGCTTCTCGTTCTCTTCACCAAGACTACCTATAAATAATAATAAATAATAATTAATAATAATATAAACATTATGGCTGTTTTTTAATAAATGAGAAAAAAAAAGTTTGAAACAATTGGGAAAGTGCAATTCATGCATACACAATGTGGAACAACTTTGTCTTTGAATGTTAAATTTTTATTTAATAAAATATTCCAGTTAGAAACCATTCTCACTTTTCTCCATAATCAGAGAAAACATTATTATTAATAATAGACTACTACTTACTTTGTGGACCCATGGTGTGCTTCTTATCATCGTTCTTCAGTAGACGTCGTTTCAGAGTTCTGTATGGGATACCATAATCTCGGGAAGCTCTAAAACAATTCATCCCACCAGTCCTTACATGCTCCATAGCCATTTGTAGAGATTCTTCAGACCACTGACCCCTAATTGATGTTCTAACATACGTTCGAGGCATTTTCCTAAGAAAATAAAAGGCGCATAAGTGGCGAGTAAAATTGGTCATCTTACCCCGAGAAAACAGTGGCATCTCTCCCAAAGATCGGGGTGAGATGCCACTTTCCGTGACTGGCACAATATGGCCGCAATGGAACAACTGCAAATGGCAACATACGCTACAAGGTATCCACCATGCCCTACGCGTGTAACATTTGTCTTTTCTAATTTATTTGTAAGCTCGTGCATACTTGAAAATAATGATGCGCTATTAACAATGCATCAGTTTTAGTTCTTACCTTGTATTTGTTGGTTTAAAAGCGCAAAAACAGCTAACACAGTGACGTAAACATCTGCCTTCACTTCACACTACTGCGAGCGAATGCAGTACAGGTTGGTGTCGCGATCTGTGGCTACCTGACGAAACTGCAAGCTTTAGGCATCTCCCCCCGATAGGCATCTTACCCCGATCCACTCTATTTTTACGACAAATGAAATGTATATCTCGAATTTTCTGGGAATGTCTCCAAAAGTATTCTTCATTGTGAACGACTTTTGCGTAACTGGTAAACCATAAGAGATAGACAAAATTTTACTACACAAACAATGTAGATCGCGTTAAAATACACAATTTATGTCATATACATTTTTTTTGTTGAGTGAACCATTTTCGAGATATTGCTTGTTATTCCCTTAAATTTTCCAATACTTATACTTTTTCTCAAATTCGTTATTCATTTTTTTGTCCTGAATATGCAAACAGAATGGAATGCGCCACATAGCAATCAGCGCTTAATGGATTTGATTATCGCTTCCAAGCTACCATGTTCCCCTTGCATCTACAAGAAAATTAGCAATAAGATTGACATCTCGATATCTCGATTAACATGAAGCATATGGAGAATAAGCGTTTGTAAAAATAGTTTGTACAAGAGTAGAGAAAGTCATGTGAGTGTAACACACCATATTTTTTTTATTAGCATCCTGTGGGTTCGTGCAATATTCTTGTTAATGAACACAAAAATGTTTGGTAGATCTATTTTCATTTATTTTACTCAACAATACATCATCAAGCAAGTCATTGTCATTCGCATGTCCATCAAGAAGAGGCAGTATCGTATAGATTTCGTAAAAAAAATTAGAACATAGTTTTGCATATTTTCAGGATCTCTGAATACCCCCTCCCAAAAAAAACATTTTAAAGAAAAAGTAACAAATACAAATTGTCAATTTCAACATATTTCAAGAGTGCCATGCCGTATGTTTAAAATATTCACATGGCAAACAAAATGTAAGTATGTTTTGAATTTTCAGCAAATAGCCTGTGAACACCTCTTCATTCGGCTTGAATTTTGTAAATTTTCTACAGATGGTAAACTGTAAGAAGACTGTAACAGGTGATGAATCATGGATCTATGCGTATGAGCCGGAACGTAAACAGCAGTCGACTGTATGGGTGTTTCGAGATGAAGCAAATCCAACAAAATTTGTTCGCACTCGAAGCACTTCGAAGCAAGTGTCGCCTGCTTTTACAGCAAAACTGGCCAAGTGGCAACAGTGGCTTTAGAGGAACGTAAAACGGTCAATACCGTGGTACACAACCATTTGTTTGCCGGAAGTCTTCGGTGAAGTAAGAAAAATCAACAAGAACCGTAGGATCGTTCTTCATCAAGACAATTCGAGCGCACACACATCTCGTCTAACAACAGAGTATTTGAAGGCTCAAAAAATCGAATTGATTGATCATCCGCCATACAATCCTGATTTGGCACTCAATGACTTCTTTTTGCTCCCGAACATTAAGAATAAATTGCGTGGACAACGATTTTCGTTGGCAGAAGAAGCCGTTGATGCCTTCAAAAACCATGTTTTGGGGGTGTCTCAAGAAGACTAGAATAAATGCTTTGACAAATGGTTCAAACGGATGCAAAAGTGTATTGATCATAAAGGAGAATGTTTTGAAAAACAATAAAGCAGTTTTCAATCAGAAATTACATTTTTTTAATTATTAGGCTCAAAATATAAATAGTGCCCCTCGTAGATGGTGAGTATGAAGATTCTCCACTCACGGGAAACCAAGTTAGTCTCTTTGGAACCGAGCGGGATGACTCAGGCGTTGCGTCTGTGGTCCGCATTCGGGAGGTCCTGGGTTCGATTCCCACGAACGACCTTCCTGACCCATGGATTTGTCGGGGATTTCCTCGGGTCACTAAGCGAATACTGGGAAGGCTCATTGACTCCCTCCCCTCATTCCCTCTATTTCATCTTCCTCTTACGCGTTACAGGTTTGCCCCGGGGCTGTGTGTCGGACCACTGCGGACAGATGACGCAGATGGTTTGCGTGTTGGAATTTCTTCTCGGCCCCGTCAGATGGAGGCCGCTCGAGTCTCTGCTGCTGGGTCCAGCCTTCCCCGGTCTCCGCTGGAGGGTCGTCTGTGAGTCTCCCTCCGCTGGTTTGTTATAGCTGTCTTGAGTGCTCTCCGTCTGGGTGGTCAAGCTTGTAACTGTTAGGGACCTCTCCGCGTCACTGTCGCCTGCATTGACCGGTCCTGCAGCCCATATGTTACCTGTGGTTCCTTCATGTCATCTGTTCCTCCCGGGGGTGTATGCACAAAAGATCCCTTGCGGGTAGAGGTGCTAGATGTCCCCCTCCGTAGCGTAATCCTAATTTTAAGATTAATCTCTTTGCAAAGAAAATACTATAGTTTGCGACCATCGAGAAAAACGATATTTTCATTTATAAATTAAAAAATATCGGTGCACTGATTTTTAATGTTTTTAATTTTCTCTGCATGTATAAGTATTTCGCATGCTAATGAGGTTGATTAATCCATGAGCTTACAGATAATCAACCACAATTTTTTACACAAAAAAAGTATTTTGGCATCATATGCGTATCGCAGCGTTATAAACAGATTCGATTCTCTTTGGTTTGCTGTGTATTGATATATAAATCGTGACCATTTATTTTTGTATTTCTTGGAATCAAATATCCGCGGCATTTGTCTTATTTTACATGCATATCATGTGGAGTAACAACTACTACTATTTTCTACTCTATAGCATTCTCAACTAAAGGGTAAGCCTTCTTCACAAGCATGTTCTGTTATACCTCTAATGTGTTCGTATTCAAGTACAAGGGCTTTGTAAACTCTTTTTAATGTTTTAATAATAAATTAAATTAGAAGGCTTTTATAGCCTCATTTATGTAGGAATGAATTGGGCTTTTCAGTGATCAAAGAATTATCAATATCAGTTTAGTGGTGTTAGAGATTGGTGACAAATCCGGACTGTTGGGAGGGTGGTCGAAGTTGTCCCCCCCATAGACCCCCCCACAATTGGCGATGAATGTTTGCTGATGTAACATTTCTCGTATTCAAAAGAACGAATCACTGATTTGACTAAATACTCGATGGGTCGTTCGATTGTTTTGATCATTCGAAATGTTCTAACAACAGGAAAACACAAAAGGATGATCGCTTACAGCTGCGTCGGTTTCCTAATGAATGGAGCAAGTGAACGCTCATGCTCAAAATCGCGACTGCAGTGTTGCAGTGGCAAAATATTAAAACGGTACTTACTTTAAAAACACGCCTCGTAATATAGATTGTGTTAATTTTTTTATCTACCATACTTCTCAAAAGCTTGGTGTAAACTTTTAAGTTAATACTTTAATATAGACTGTTTTCCTTAAAGGTTTCATGCTATGCTATTCAAAGCTACAAATCTGTGGACAAAGATTACATCAATCTGTGATATTTGCTTGATCGATGTTTGTATGGGGAGGAGGGGGAGAGAACAGTTGAGTGGCTAGATCTACAGTGTTCTCCGCTGATAATAAGTGAAGAGAAACTCGTAATGGAAGAGCATAAACGAACAAGATTTTGTTTAGTGGTATTGTCCCTAAGACATTAACATATATCAATACGTGGACTGGAATTGTCAATGCTACCTTGATATCCCTTTATTATTCAGCTTCTGTTATGTTTCAACAGGTATTGCTGCTGCTACTGCAAGAAATTGTCCTGTCAATGCATCTCCAAATATGGTACAATGGAGACATCTTGAAGCATGAAGCCGCAGATACAGGTAAGCAGACCATCTACTATCTTGTCTCTTAGAAGGTGTTTACATCAACGTAAACTGTTGTTCATTTCATGTATCAAGCTTCAGCCTGTTGGGATATTTTCCTGCAGTCTTCCTCGATCTCGGGAGTTTGTAACAAAAAGTTTATTATTTCTAAGTGCTGAATCCATTTATTCCCAGTATCTTTTTTGTTGAAATGAGTCAATTGTAATTCCTGGTTAATGTTCCAACCATTACTTAGATGGTTTAAACGATCGAGATGGCTCCGCGGTAACGTGTGAGTCCCGTTGGCCTTGGTTTTTCCGCAGGTTTCTCTGGTAGGCGAATGCTGGGCAGATTATATAATTAGGGGGATTTTCCTATCTCCCGGTTATTTCATTTCCTTATGTTTCAGAATCGAAGAATCAGGGAGGTGGACGGCGGGCGAGGAGTGTGGGGGTGTTGAACTGTCTTGTCCTGGCGTCCGGTTCGTGACTGAACCCGAGACCTCTCCGTGAGGCGACGGAGGCCTTTGTGGGCGGTCCCGCCAGCGCTAGGATATAATATATGAAGAGTTAGGGACCCTACCCGCGCCCGTCTGCTGTCCCAAGTCTGGTCCTCCTGTGTCCTTCAATAAGCCTTCATGTATGCTTCATTGCCGAAATCCCTTCCCATTCCTGATCCTATTCTAATCCACCCTACTTAGCTAAACTAATTACGATCCTTTGTTGATCTCAGGTATATAATTTTCAAGCGCCGGACTTTACTTTCTGTCGTTTTTCTATCCACATTTCATTTCTGCCGTACTGAATTTGAAGACCACAGAGGAAGATTCCCATATTCAATCATAAATGAGGTAACACTGCTAACTTTCAGCAAATAGGTGGTTCTATATTCCTTTAAAGTGCCGTGTTGGCATTTGATCTCATTAAAGCACTTGCAGTATAGTGACGTCTTAGATTTGAAGTTTGAGTTTATAACCAGGTCTTCTAAGTATGAAATATTGCAGCCCAAGTAATTAAAATGAGATATTTATTCCATTGTTTTAACAGACACAAACACAATACAGAGTGCCCTAAAGTCACAATACATGTTCATGTTCCTGGTCTGCTACAACACAATAAACATTATATTAGGATGATAGAGTAGGACCTTATAAAGCCTAATGCAGTTCAACATTTCACCTTCATTATCAACACAAGACAACTTCCGATGCGGCACTGTTCCTGGAGACACAGTTACTACAGGATGGTTTCCTTACTCTGTCATTTATCAACAAGATGGGGCGCTACTCCACTATGCAAACATTGTGGGGGACTACCTGAGTGAGACCTTTCCTAACCGGTGGAGCGGAAGAGCGGCGGATCGCATGTGGGATCTCCGTTCTCCCGACTCCACTCCCCATGACTCTTTTGTATGGGGTTTCATCAAGAGCCGAATTTACGCTACCAGAGTGCCAGATGAGCATGAGCTGAAACAAGGAATAAGAGTGGCATGCTTGCTAATAACTTCTCAAATCTTACGGCGCGTGTTCCGTACAACCACAAGGCGTTGGGAACAGTGTGTTGATAATGAAGGTGGACATGTTGAGGCAGTATTTTTAACACTTAAATGATTTCAGTCTAATTATATAATATGTAAATTCAATAACAGCCTGCCTTGAAGCAATATGTGTATTTAATAATTTGTAAAATGTATGTAACAGTCATTGCATATGCTTATATTACTGTATACATGTTCAATAATGTTATATGAATGTATTACGTAATTTAATAATGTAGGAGCTGTGAGAAATAAGTTAAAAGTTGCTAACAATGAGGTAACCTTGAGGCAATAATGAGTTTGAGAGTTTAATAATGCTACTTGTGATTCTTGGAAGCAATATGTAATTTTAGCGACAGTTTATAAAAATAATCAATCAACAACCAGAAAAAGCTTTAGTAAAATGAAGGTAGGAGTAGGGTTAGGCAATCAGAAACTGAAAAGTAGAAACATTTACAAATTCAGAAGTCAGTTACCTGCAGACAGTGTTTGATTTGCGTCCTCGAGAGATTTAATACGTATTCGTGTGAGACGAAAAAAATAAGTTATGTTAAAAAGTGCTAGTAATTACTTAAAGAGCTCTCTATATCAGTGAAGTGTTATGTAAATAGTGTCAAGCATTAATAAAAGGAGTGAAGTAAAATTATAATCTGTGTAAGCCTACATTCTTAGTCGCACCACAACCCTGCCAAGACATCTATGTCTCTAACAATAATACAGACGCAGCCGAGGCAAACATAAATATATGATATTTAAAGCAACAGTCAAATTACAAAATTAATGTTTTTTTAAACTTGGGGCAAAGGCCACCTGAAAGTACATTTAGGGCGAAGGCTACCGGAAACCGGGTACCATACGTGCGGTTGCAACTACTTCAAGTTCGGCTCCCCAACAGTTGAACTACAATACAACTTCTTCAATACAAACTACTTCAAATTGACGCCCAAAGCGTGGTGCAAAGAACGTAACAAACCATCTTCTCAAATTGGCGTCCATACGTGGAGCTAATATAATACTTCTTCAATGTTGAACTGCATTAGGCTTTATAAGGTACTACTCTATCCTAATATAATGTGTATTGTGTTGTAGCAGAACAAGAATATGAACTTGTATTGGGACTTTATGGCTACACTTTATAAATCTTTTAGGTTGTGGGCGCTGATAACGTGCATTTCTAGTGAAAACTCACTGTAAATATTTTCGGTCAAATGCTCTAGAGAAATATCTTGACCATTCATCCTAATGAAACTTTGTTAAAAGGAAAGCTTTTCATAAGGATTATACGATAAACAATAGGCGTAAATAAAATTATGAGTGTATTTTATAGTTAAAGTAATAGAGTAGTTTTCACGTAGCATATTTGTGCATCACAATTGCCCTATAATGACCTTATTAAGCTGCGATTGTTTTAAAGATCATCGCTATTTTTGCCACACAGTAATGTTGTATATCAACACGCTATGGAATGAATGCCAACGTCGCAATTTCCTTTTTCTTTCCTCCTCATTAGCTCACGCAAAGTGTTTGTTAACTTCATGACAGACAATTATATTTATTGACTTGCTGTTAGGCAGTCTCAGTGGACAAACCGTGGGATTAACTATTTCAAACAATTTCTTGTGAATATTTATGAGTAACAGAAAGTTGGTGGAAAATAAATATAAGGTTTTTGTATGAACTACCTACTTGTAGACTAGCAATAAAAAGGATGTGTTCCATTTGCATGCCTTTATCTAACCATTCTTCAACAAAATATTAATACAGAAGCTTTTTTGTTCTATTTATACTCCACCTTTAATTGCTATGGTTATATAAGCGGCCTTTTACTGTGGAACATACTCATTATAGACAATGGTGTATGCACTCGTTGGATTTCTACATTTCTTTGTGTTTTGTACATTAGGTCATTCACACATTCATACTTATAGACTCTGGGGAAGATAGGAAATAATCTTGCCTGAGAAAAATTTTCACCACCCAGCCGGGGATCTGGAAACTTAGAAACCTGGCATTGCTGGCCGTCGCTCCTGGTTCCATCAGCCCGGTGTCATCCTTCCTCCCGGGGACGCCCCCTCGTGGGGCGTGGGTACAATATACATCTGGATCGGTGCCTAGTCCCTTGCGTAATCTATCCTATTCCGAACCAGGGATCGAACCAAGCATCCCTCGCATAGCAGGTAGGTGCTCTACCAACAGCTCAGGGCCAGCCTGAAAACTTATTCTTCTATCCATTTCATGTTAATCAAGATAAACATCTGCAGAAAATGTTTTATTGCGTTTTTTTCATTTTTAGGTACAAGTGGATTAGGGGAATACAGTACGCTTAAGCGATAGTCAAATGTTTTAAGAGCGGGTCGCTTTGTAATTCATATTCCGTTCCGTTCATTTGGCATGTAAATATCTTGAACGTGTGGTATTTTAATCAACATTTTTGGGAAAACAAATTTCGAAAAATGTTTCATATAAAGGGCAGTTTGGGATGGATGATTTTCTTGAAAAACTTCGTGTCGCATCCTTGGAAGGCACTGAACTTAAATAAGCAAGTTTGGCACTTGTGTTTTTCATTTTTGAGTTATATGTTCACATACACAAACACACGGATTTGTTCTCAAAATATATATTTTCGACATCGACATGAATTCTCGACATCGAATTTTTAGCTGGAATACAATACTTCCTTTACTTACTGCAGGTATGTAATTGAAATATCTAAAGGAAGTTGTGCGATAGTTACACGCAGGATTGTTGTATTAGGGTATAGTATATGAGGAATAAATCAGTTTTATAATCGAACTAAACATATTTAACATTTATATGTATTATTATAATAAAACAATTGCTTTATTTACCAGAAAAGTAAACGAAAACTCCTTTTAAACGTATGTTATATCGTGTTTCATAAAGTGGTTTCCCTTACCCCGCCCCACCCAAAGCTGGGTCCTAAGTTACACCCATCGATGAACTTAAATTATGTCATTTGCGCTACAACTCTAGTGAGTTTGGAGTTAGTTCGTACGACATTGTAACTCTTCCCACATCTGGACAGAGTAATTTAGAGTATATCATTGTTGTTACAGATATTAATTGGGACTGCATTTAGCACTTCCTCTTAAGTCGCTCTTGAGTTAAAGGTTAAGAATGCGCGTAAACCAGCGTCAAGTTTCGTTATTAATCTGCAAAACACGAAGCAACATTCCATATTGGAAACCTCTCAGCTGTTTCCCGCTGTATATATAAGGCTTCGCATTTAAATTAAGGCCAACACTTTACCATCATCGCGGGTCAGAAATTAATAAACATGATTTACACAGCACAACGAGGAAATAAGTATTAAGTCTCAATATTGCGAAAATGTCATGGACACTCCCTTCACATCCTGAACGTGTGGTGGCAGCACTCAACCTTCAGCCTGCATAAGAAGCTGCAAACTAAATGCATGGTATGTGATGGTCGTATGCGAACTGCATGCATGAAAAAAACTATAATTCTGATGTGTTGCACTCACATGACTTTCTCTACTCGCTCTTCCACAAACTATTCTTACAAAAGTTTATTCTTCTGTCTACTACCTGCTAATCCAGTTAGACCTTAGTTACACATTTCCGCAGTTGCTTGTAGGTAAGTAAACAAAGAATACGTAGGCTAAAGCGACAGCCAGATTTTTAAAATACGGATCACTATATGATGGTTTTGAAATTCGGTGCTCTTTGCATGGTGCCGAGAAAAAAACAAAAGGCGCCTGACCATTTGAAAAAGCATGACTATTTGAAAATTCAAACCAATTACAAAAAATATTTCCAAAGTGGTTAACGCTACAAAAAAAACTCGTGTCTTTAACGAGATCTACATTTTTATGTAGAAAGATTTTATGCGAATCAGGTGGAGAACTTAATGGCGTGTGGCCTGTTGCCTTGGTAGCTCAGTGGTTAGAGCAACCGGACGGAGACCGGGAGATCCGTGGTTCAAATCGTCTGATCCTACCTTTCCAAGCCTGTCCAACACACGGCTTGTGTAGAAGAACAATTAATTCCATTAATTAACCTAATAGTGGTTGAAACTATGAAGCCCGGGACTTAAAGTACTTACAGCATTGTAGGTCGCCATTGGGGTAGGTATGTCATCTCAATACAATTTGAGATCTCCTTGTGGTTTACCGGGAAAAATGCGAATCAGTTGGGGAATTTAATGGCGTGCCGGCATTTTGCCATGGTAGCTCAGTGGTTAGAGCAACCGGATGGAGACTGGAAGATCCGTGGTTCAAATCCCGGCTATGGCATTGAATTTTTCAGTCGTCTGATTTCACCTTTTCAAAATTTTAAAAGGTCTTTACAGTTTCTTCCCAGAAAATATATACATTTTATTTGTCATGTGAATATCTATGGTACTTTAATCAAAATGGTTAGCCATTTTTGAGAAAACAAATTTAAATGCTCCATGAGAAGAAAGGTTTATTGTGGGGGGAAATTCTTGATATCTTCGTATCACCTCCTTCAAAGATGCTGAACTTAAATATCAAGTTTGGTATTTATAAGACTTTTTGATTTTGAATTATACTGTTCACACACACATCCTTTTCTAAAATGCTTGACTCAAAACAAGTATTGCCAGTAAAATCTCGGTATCAATGTTTGTGTAGAATGTAATACTTCCTTTACTTTTAAGTACGTAGTAGAGAAAATAATAAAACTTTTCCCTTCTACTATAAGATAAATCATTAACACAAATACAACGGACAATTTAAGATAAAAATAGAAAGTAAATGGCAGAATCAACGAACTTATTTCGACTAAATATATTGCACCATGCAGAAATTAAACCACAACGGTGCGTAGTACAGTAACTGAAAAACAATAAAAAAGTTGTAGGCATTATCAACTTCAGAAAAACAAAACATTATTGCTAGACCCAAAATAAATTAGCTTGCAGCATATTTCTTTTTAGCTGATAAAAGTAATATAAGAATGCTTAAACTGAGGCAGTATTTTATATCACAACACTGTGAATGCCGGAGTGATTGTAGTGTAAATTAACATTATTGTATGACAATGATTTTAGATGTTTGTTAGCTATAAGCATTGTTAGGAAATAAGTTTACACGGCCTCACTGAAACAATGAAGCGATTGGGTGAGTTGTTTATCACTTAGAAGAGACAAACAAATGACGGCAGGGTAGGGTGCCTTTCTTTAGAAATGGAGGGAATATCTTCCCTAGAGCTTATGTGTTAGTAATTATGATTGGCTGACAAAACAAACGCTAATGTTGGCGCGATTTAGTAACCAATAGCAGCTCTATTATAATGTTGAGGCATATCGGGGTGAGGGAGTATAAATTCTTGAGCCAAAAGCAAGTATCTCGCAGTTCTACAGAATCATTCGCGAGGTACACATTACGCAGTTCAAAAGAATCATTCGCGAGGTACACATTATGCAGTTCTACAGAAACTCTCGCGTCGTAAAGTTAGTTACAAAATGTAAAGTGTGTACGCGACAACTATTACGACAGTAATTACATTCGTAAATATAACAGTTTCAGTCAGGCGTGTATAAAGATTACAGATGTGAACTATTAATTAAGTGTGACGGCAATAAAAGTGTAAAAACAAATTCTTTTATCAGTGTTATCTTTTGGTAACAACTCCTTTCCGTTTACACGTCCTGCTTAGAGATATTTGCTCGACTGGGCAATAATAGCTAGCCGGAGGACAAAGAACCCAAAATTCAAAATAGTAAAACAATAACAGCCGCCAGCAAATAAGATAACACGAGAGAATACCGCGACAAAACGTAGCTATTGCTACGTATTACACAAACTATTAATTATGAAGAATAATTTTATAATTTTCTAGAATATCTATTAAACAAAGAATACATTCACATACAGCCAAGGCCGAAACTATATCCCAACTCCACCGTTGAATAAAGAATTAATTCTTATGTGTTACATCTTATGACTTTCTTTAATTTCATTTCTATATAGCAGGTATAAGGTAGTCTTCGTCTGTGGCCCGCATTTGGAAGGTTGCGGGATCGATCCACGGCGACTGCCCGCTCTGGCCCATGGGTTTTTCGTGGTTTAACTGGGTCACCAGGCGAATGCTGGGGTGGTTCATATTCTGCCACGACTCTCCTTCCTGTATCCATCATCTTCCTTGCCATTTATTTAAGGGTTGTAGGACCAGACGACGAGGTTCGGCGGGTTGTTGCTGGGCGGTGGCTTGCACTCTGTAGAAGTTTCTTCCCTAGCGTCGCTGTGATACCGCTCAGTTAGGTCTCTTCTCAGCGTGGGGGTCCACTCCGGGGGACCCTGCAGTTTGGTGGCTAAGGGCAGGGACCGGGTGGCTTTGGATGCGTTCTATCTGGAAACGTTAAGAATCCCGTCCATGCTTGCGCCCGTGGGCATCCGGATCTGGTCGCTCTTTGGGTCTCTACCCTCAATCTTCTCTTCCAGGGGTCACGTTGGAAGCATAAAGGGCCGACTGGCTGCGTGCGTTGATCTGCCCCGGATCCGGGGCCCCTCCCTGATATGTACCGTTACCTTTTCTTTTACAAAGTAGTCTTGTAAAAGCTTATTCTTCTTTCTATTTCAAGTTTATTGAGATAAACGTTTGCCTAATTACTTTGATTAGATGTTTTGTTATAGGTACAAAGAGAATAGCGATAGTTAAAATATTTAAAAGCTATATGCTGGCCTTAAAATTCTACTCTATGACATTACGAGAAACCACTGAATGCTGGCAGTAGGAATTCAAAAAATCTGATGTGTTACACTCACATGACTTTCTCTACTCTTGTGCAATCTAATTTTACAAACGCCTATTCTCCATATGCTTCATGTTAATCGAGATATCGAGATGTCAATCTTATTGTTAATTTTCTTGTAGATGCAAGGGAAATATGGTAGCTTTTAAGCGATAGTCAAATATTTTAACGCTGGTTGCTATGTGGCGCATTCCATTCTCTTTGCATGTCCAGGACATAAAAAAATGAATAACGAATTTGAGAAAAAGTATAAGTATTGGAAACTTTAAGGAAATAACAAGCAATATCTCGAAAACGGTTCACTCAACAAAAGAAATGTATATGACATAAGTTGTGTATTTTAACACGATCTACATTTATTTTGTGTAGTAAAATTTTGTCTATCTCTTATGGTTTACCAGTTATGCAAAAGTCGTTCACAATGAAGAATACTTTTGGAGACAATCCCAGAAAATTCGAGATATACATTTCATTTCTCATGACATTATCTTAAACATATGATATTTTAATCAAAATCGTTAGAGCCATTTTTGAGAAAATTAAAATTTTCGAAAAATCTTCCATGTAAAGGGTAGTCTGGGGTGGGGGGATTTTCTTGAAAACCTTCGTGTCGCATCTCTGGAAGATACTGAACGTAAATACCAAGTTTGGTGCTTATCCGACTGTTCGTTTTTGAGTTATGCTGTTCACAGACACACAGACACACACACAGACATACACAAGGACATGTTTCCAAAAATGTTTTTTTTGGATTCAGGGGGTCTCAAAACATGTATTTCTGGTGAAATCTCGGTATCGAATTTTTGGGGGAATGCAATACTTCCCCTACTTGCTATACGTAGTAGAGAAAGTAAAAATGAAATGACAATTTGGTATTTATCCGAGAATGCGTTTTTACTTTCTCTACTACGTATAGTAAGTAGGGGAAGTATTGCGTTCCACCGAAAAATTCGATACCGAGATTTCGCCCGAAATACATGTTTTGAGACCTCCTGAATACAAAAAAAGCATTTTTGGAAACATGTCCGTGTGTGTGTCTGTGTGTGTGTGTGTGTGTGTGTGTGTGTGTGTGTCTGTGAACAGTATAACTCAAAAACTAACAGTCGGATAACACCAAACTTGGTATTTAGGTTCAGTATCTTCCAGAGATGCGACACGAAGGTTTTCAAGAAAATCCCCCCACCCCAGACTACCCTTTACATGGAACATTTTTCGAAAATTTTAATTTTCTCAAAATGGCTCTAACGATTTTGATTAAAATATCATATGTTTAAGATAATGTCATGAGAAATGAAATGTATATCTCGAAATTTCTGGGAATGTCTCCAAAAGTATTCTTCATTATGAACGACTTTTGCATAACTGGTAAACCATAAGAGATAGACAAACTTTTACTACGCAAAAAATGTAGATCGCGTTAAAATACACAACTTATATCATATACATTTTTTTTGTTGAGTGAACCGTTTGCGAGATATTGCTTGTTATTCCCTTAAATTTTCCAATACTTATACTTTTTCTCAAATGCGTTATTCATTTTTTTTATGTCCTGGACATGCAAAGAGAATGGAATGCGCCACATAGCAACCAGCGTTAAAATATTTGACTATCGCTTAAAAGCTACCATATTTTCCTTGCATCTACAAGAAAATTACCAATAAGATTGACATCTCGATATCTCGATTAACATGAAGCATATGGAGAATAGGCGTTTGTAAAATTAGGTTGTACAACAGTAGAGAAAGTTATGTGAGTGTAACACATCAGTGAAATCTCGATATCCATTTGTTGGATAGAATGCATTGCCTACCTACTAGTACATGATAAAATAATAAATTAATTAATTGCAAATTTCGACTTTCCAAGAAAATTCATCTTTAAAATATCGAGTTATGAAATGAGGGATGAGATTGTGCGTAAGGAAATAGCGCGGAAGGTTAAGTAATAAAGATTTTCAGAAAGTTTGAATATGAATAAAAGTGCTGCTCACAAATTAGTTAGGGTTCTTGTTTGGACTGCGTTTGTGGGATTTTCTAAAATACACTTTGGTTTTTTGAAAATCATATAAATAATTTATGGGATTAAGTAAACAGTTTTATTTTGTTGCTGCTCTTAATTATTGATGGATATATCGAGCTACAATCAGACAGTTGAAAATCGAAACATCGTAATTGCAATCCGAACACGAAATAAATAGAGCAAGCATTCATTATGCCTATCTCGCCTTTTTGGAATTTCTGATGATTGTTTCTGTTACGATTTCCGACCTATTCTTACATATAAAATTTGAAAAAAATGTTTCCTGAAAATTCTCTGTTGATATTTTGAGTTCAAGCATCAGAAGCAAAATAAGTATGACGTTCTCAGACAGAGTATTAATTCCTGGCACGCAAGAGTCAATGCAGAATTATAAAGAGTAGAGTGTTATTAAAATGCAACTGAGGTGTGAAAGTAAATACGTGCAAGTATTTCCTAAAATTCTTTACTACTTTTATCCAGCAGGAATTCAGTCTAATGCATAATTTGACAATACACCTAAATTCCAAGTTTTATCCAAAACGTATTCCTACGTTCATGCTAAATACACTGCGTAACTATTAAAGAAAATTTATTTCAAGCAGCATAACCGAAAAAATATAATTCCTGAGGTATACTAATGTAATTAAGAAAAGGTGAATTGAGAAGAAAGAAAAGTTAGAATTGTGTCCATTGTCTCTCATCTCTTAGAGAAAAACAGAAACGTTAATGTGGCTGCTTTCATTCAGTTTACTGACTGCCATAAGGTATTTGATTCCCTGAAGGAACTTTGGTGGAGCGGAGAGAAATTGGTGACTGTAAGAAAAACAACATCTCTTTCCCCACCAAGCTGTTAAGTCCTACATGACAGTCGAAATGGAATTGGATACGAAAGCTTTAATATCTTATTTTCAGAACATATCTCTCAACTTTGTTTTATTAGACTGCCCAGAGTATAAAAATCTGATGTGTTACACTCACATAACTTTCTCTACTCTTGTACAACCTAATTTTATAAACGCCTATTCTCCATATCCTTCATGTTAATCGAGATATCGAGATGTTAATCTCATTGGTAATTTTCTTGTAGATGCAAGGAAAATATGGTAGCTTTTAAGCGATAGTCAAATGTTTTAACGCTGGTTGCTATGTGACGCATTCCATTCTCTTTGCATGTCCAGGACATAAAAAAAATGAATAACGCATTTGAGAAAAAGTATAAGTATTGGAAAATTTAAGGAAATAACAAGCAATATCTCGAAAACGGTTCACTCAACAAAAGAAATGTATATGACATAAGTTGTGTATTTTAACGCGATCTACATTATTTGTGTAGTAAAATTTTGTCTATCTCTTATGGTTTACCAGTTATGCAAAAGTCGTTCACAATGAAGAATACTTTTGGAGACATTCCCAGAAAATTCGAGATATACATTTCATTTCTCATGCCATTACCCTAAACATATGATATTTTCATCAAAATCGTTAGAGCCATTTTTGAGAAAATTAAAATTTTCGAAAAATGTTCCATGTAAAGGGTAGTCTGAGGTGGGGGATTTTCTTGAAAACCTTCGTGTTGCATCTCTGGAAGATACTGAACCTAAATACCAAGTTTGGTGCTTATCCGATTGTTCGTTTTTGAGTTATGCTGTTCACAGACACACACACACACACACAGACACACACACGGACATGTTTCCAAAAATGCTTTTTTTGGATTCAGGAGGTCTCAAAACGTGTATTTCCGGTGAAATCTCCGTATCGAATTTTTGGATGGAATGCAATACTTCCCCTACTTACCATACGTAGTAGAGAAAGTAAAAAAGGAAGCAAAAAGCAAAATAAGTGTTGCAAAAGATCTTCTTTCATAACCAGAGATTGCGGGTTCGATTCTCGGCTGGTGCGGGTGTAATTGTTCTTTTAATGAGAGTCTGGAGTATGAATGTGAGTGCGCTTCAGTCGAAAAATTAAGCCCAAAGTTAAAAAATCATATAGTTCAAAAAGTTGTTTTTAAATTCAAAGCCTCCGATGTGACAGTTGAAGTTAAAGGAGGCTATGCAAATGAAACAAAACAAAAAAGAAAATTACTCCGAAATTGTAAATTGTTGTTAAAATCTTATAAGATAATAGCAATACTTATATGTATATGTGATTCCAAGACATGGTTCTAGTAGCACGACAAAAGAATAGAATTGAACCCTCAAAGGTGTGATTCCTTAAATCAGTGGCAGGATATATCTTATTTGATCATAATATGCATTTGTTACAACACAAGAATTAAATACAAATGATTCTCACCAATCTAACATAAGAATACAAGTAACCTGATGTATTGCACTCACATGACTTTCTCTACGCACTATTCCACAAACTATTCTTACAAAAGCTTATTCTTTTACCTGTTTCTAATTAAGATAAATGTTCATTACACATTTATTATAGGTATGAGAAGAATACAGTAGACTAAAGCTATGTTAGATTTTTAAAAACTGGGTCGTTAAGTGATTGCTCTGAAATTCCACACTCTTTGAAAAAACGAATAGCTTCTAACCGCTTGGAAAAGGTATAAGTATTCGAAAATTCAACCAAACAAATAAGATCTCGGAAATAGTTAAGACCACAAACAATTTTATGACATAAATCGTTTACTTTAACGAGGTCTACGCTTTTGTGTAATAAGAATTTGTGTATCTTTTAAGGGTTACCAATTTATACAAACGTCATTCAAATGAGGACTTCACAGGCTGCTTGTAGTAAATTCAAGATAAAGCTTTTATTCGTCATGCAGATATCCTAAAGATATGATATTTTATTCGAAATCGTTTGCCATTTTTCAGAAAATAACAACAAATTTTCCATGGAAAGTTAGTTTAAGGTGGGGGGATTTTCTTGAAAATCTTCATGTTGCATCCTTTTTCGCCTCTTCATTTAAGCGACTTTTAATTACTTTCTCTACTACGTATAGTAAGTAGGGGAAGTATTGTATTCCACCCAAAAATTCGATACCGAGATTTCACCGGAAATACATGTTTTGAGCATTTTTGGAAACATGTCCGTGTGGGTGTCTGTCTGTGTGTCTGTGTGTCTGTGAACAGCATAACTCAAGAACGAAGAGTCGGTTAAACACCAAACTTGGTATTTAGGTTCAGTATCTTTCAGAGATGCGACACGAAGGTTTTCAAGAAAATACCCCCACCCCAGACTACCCTTTACATGGAACATTTTTCGAAAATTTTAATTTTCTCTAAAACGGCTGTAACGATTTTGATTAAAATATCATATGTTTTAGATATTGTCATGACAAATAAAATGTATATCTCGAATTTTCTGGGAATGTCTCCAAAAGTATTCTTCATTATGAACGACTTTTTCATAACTGGTAAACCATAAGAGATAGACAAAATTTTACTACACGAAAAATGTAGATCGCGTTAAAATACACAATTTATGTCATATACATTTCTTTTGTTGAGTGAACCGTTTGCGAGATATTGCTTGTTATTCCCTTAAATTTTACAATACTTATACTTTTTCTCAAATTCGTTATTCATTTTTTTTTGTCCTGGACATGCAAAGAGAATGGAATGCGCCACATAGCAACCAGCGTTAAAATATTTGACTATCGCTTAAAACCTACCATATTCCCCTTGCATCTACATGAAAATTATCAATAAGATTGACATCTCGATATCTCCATTAACATGAAGCATATGGAGAATAAGCGTTTGTAAAAATAGTTTGTACAAGAGTAGAGAAAGTCATGTGAGTGTAACACATCAGATTTTTTTTAGTTGTGTTGTTTTGTTTTTTGGCAAAAACTCGGTATCGAATTTTTGGTTGGAATGCAATACTTCCTAGTCTACGTACTACAGGTAAGTAGTAAAGAAAGAAAAAAAAATCTAATGTGTTACACTCACATAACTTTCTCTATTTTTGTACAAACTATTTTTACAAACGCTTATGCTTCATCTACTTCAGGTTAATCGATATAAACATTTGCAGAACTTATCCTATTGCTAATTTTCTTGTAGGTGCAAGGGGAATATGGCAGGTTTTAAGCGATAGTCAAATCTTTTAAGCGCTGGTTGCTATGTGGCGCATTCCATTCTCTTTGTATGTCCAGGTCATAAAAAAACTAGTAATGAGTTCCTATTTGAGAAAAAAGTGTAAGTATTGGAAAATTCAAACAAATAACAAGAAATATCTCGGAAATGGTTCGTTCGACAAAAAAATTGTATGACATAAATTATGTGTTTTAACGAGATCTACATTTTTTGTGCACCTAAATGTTGTGTATCTCTTACGGTTTACCAGTTATGCAAAAGTCATTCAGAATGAAGAGGATTTGTGGGGACATTCCCAGAAAATTCAAAATATACATTTCATTTGCCTTGAGAATATCTTAAACTATAGTATTTTAATCAAAATTGTTAGAGCCACTTTTTCAAAAAATCAAAATTTTCAAAAAATGTTCTATGTAAGGGTAGTCTGGGGGTGGGGAATTTCTTGAAAATCTTCGTGTCGCATCTTTGAAAGATACTGTACCTAAATACCAAGTTTGGTATTTATCCGGCTTTTCGTTTTTGAAATCTCGATATCGAATTTTTGGGTAGAATCCAGTTCTTCCCCTACTTGCTATACGCAGTATAAAAAGTAATAATACCGCCTCATAAAAAATTATTCAGAAAAGTACTCTTATTTATACAATATTTAATCCTGTAATGCATCATTCAATGATCCACATGTGTCTAAAATTTTTCCTACCTTATCTACAATTGTTAGTGAAAATTGACATTTAACTAAAAAGGTGCAGTTTGCCTATTACAGTCACTTAATCGAAAAATACAAAATCAAGTTCGCTATCAAGGCGTGGATCAAAAGTTATGCAAGAATACATTGTCATTGAAACGCGGTATTTGTAACAGGAGAAACGCGAGTTTTTCCATAAACTGGTTTGAGAACATTGATGTATTTGGCGACCTCGACATAAAGCGAAGTGACATCGACCTATATCGCCATCGATACATATCCTAAAATGATGCTAAATGGAGCTTGCCTTTGAAGAGAAAACCGAAACTTAATATATGGTGCCTGACGCCCCCTACTTTGAAAGTTATTGGTTACTTGCAAAGTTATAGATTTTCCTGCCGTAAAAACTTTACCGATTCATACATTCAGCAGAGGACCATGCTTATCAACACAGAAGAAAATGCATTATCGAGACTGACACAAGATTTTATGAAACTTCATGACTTTACATACTTATACTCCTTAATTTTTACTTTCTCTACTACGTATAGTAAGTAGGGGAAGTATTGTATTCCAACCAAAAATTCGATACCGAGATTTCACCGGAAATATGTTTTAGACCCCCTGAATCCAAAAAAGCATTTTTGGAAACATGTCCGTGTGTGTGTCTGTGCGTGTGCCTGTGTGTGTGTGTGTGTGTGTGTGTGTGTGTGTGTGTGTGTGTCTGGTGAGATACGAACAGTCGGATAAACACCAAACTTGGTATTTAGGTTCAGTATCTTCCAGAGATACGACACGAAGGTTTTCAAGAAAATCCTCCCACCCCAGATTACCCTTTACATGGAACATTTTTCGAAAATTTTAATTTTCTCAAACATGGCTCTAACTATTTTGATTAAAATATCATATGTTTAAGATATTTTCATGACAAATGAAATGTATATCTCGAATTTTCTGGGAATGTCTTCAAAAGTATTCTTCATTGTGAACGACTTTTGCATAACTGGTAAACCATAAAAGATAGACAAAATTCTACTACACAAAAAATGTAGATCGCGTTAAAATACAAAATTGATGTCATATACATTTTCTTTTGTTGAGTGAACCATTTTCGAGATATTGCTCGTTATTCCCTTAAATTTTTCAATACTTATTTTCTCAAATGGGAATTTATTATTCATTTTTTTGTCTTGGATATGCAAAGAGTATTAATCTGTGGCAAAGAGAATGGTACTGCACCTAGCAACCAGCTATTAAGAGATATGTCTATGCTTAAAGGCTACTGTATTTCTATATTGCCCTTGCAAATATAAAACAAGGGGAACATAGTAGGCCTTAAGCGATAGTCAAATATTTTTAAAACTCGTCGCTAATGTAAAATGTAATTCTTTTTGCATGTCAAAAGATCGTTTCTCCAAATGTTTATCTCGATTAATATGAAGTAGATGGAGAATAAGTGTTTGTAAAAATAGTTTGTACAAGAGTAGAGAAAGTCATGTGAGGGTAACACATCAGAATTTTTTTCCTCAATATGATTCAAAATTGCAATGTATCTGTTGTGTCATGCTAAATGAAAATATTTACATAAGTTTTTATTCGCTTTGAAAGAGCAATAGCTAATGAAGTAACATATGAGAATGGGTTAAAACTGAGTTATTAGTTGAGCTCAGTTCTATTTAACTTGTTTATAGATGACGATGTATTTCAAAATTAAAGGCAAGAATAATTTTGAGCAAATAGGGGATGTATAATGGACAAGACGTGGAATGTGGAAATTAAAATGTGAGAGAAATGGTTTTATACAGGGGGATAGTGTCCATTATGTAGAGGGAAGACCTAGAGCACAAGATGTTTGAAGGAAGTTAAAACTGTAGGGAACAACTAATTAATCACAAGTAGTTTGAAATTACTGAAGATCAGTTTTAAACATAATATTCAAAGAAATGGACTCTGAATATAGAGAAATCCGTATAATGGTATGTAGTTATTAAATATGCATGAATTGTAGTAGTCTTCCAAATGAGTGTCAGGGCCACATTTTAGTAGACAAACGAATTGTAAATTTTTTCTTAGCACTTTAGCAACTAAACAAAACAGGGCTTTCTCTAGCCCCTGTCCTTTATTTGTGGGCATAGAAACTATTCTTATAAAAGCTTATTTTTCTAACTACTTCATTTTAATCCAAATAACCTTTGTAGAAATAGCTACATTACACATTTAGTTAGATACAAAGGGAACAGCGATAGTCAAATGTTTAAGATCTGGACGCTATGTGCTGGCCTTAAAATTCCATACTGTTTCCATGCAATCGCGAGAAATAATTGAATGTCGACAGGACTTTAAAAGGATGACGAAGTATTGAACGGTTCGAACATTTAATAACGGATATCTCGGAAATGGCTTATGCCACAAAAAAGTTATTTGGTGTGAATTGAATGTTTTAAAGATATCTACTTCTTCTTTTTTGTAGTAAGTTTTCCCAGCTATTCCCAGAAAATTCTAGATACACATTTTATTTTATCATGTAAATATTTGAATATATGCATTTTAATCAAAATCAACCACTTTTTAGAAAATAAAAAATTTCGAAAATGTTTCATGTAAAGGGTAGCTAGGGGTGGGGAGATGTTCTTGAAAATCTTCGAGTCGCATCTTTGGCGGATACTGAACCTCAATACGTAGTTTATGTGACTTTTCGTTTTTGAGTTATGCTATTCACACGCGGACGCGCAGCTCTTTTTCAAAGAATACCTTTTATTGGATTCAAGGTGCCTCAAAACATGTATTTCCGGTGAAATCTCGTATCGAAACTACTCTACCTACTATGTACGTGGTAGAGAAAGTAAAAAGCGAGAATATTCCGTTTCTATAAAATAACTTCGTATACAACAATGTGTGACTTTGTAACTGAAAGTAAATTTAAGATATACATTTACCAGTCCCTTTTGGAAAACCCAAAGCTAGATTCGTCTCCTTTATTCTGTTTATTTGGAATATTGTTGGTACAGTACCACTCTCCCAACACACTTGCTGTTGCGTCTAAATTTTTATTTACAAAGTACTTCTTACATTTTTCTGGAGTAGGTATTTCTTCATTGTCTATAGATAGTTTTAGAGTGAAAACACATGAATACAGAAATGTTTCAAGTTCATATTACGAAGCTGATTGGCCGTAATTTAGACCAGAGCACCATGTATTTTCTTTAGTACTGTTTTACAGTCGTTAAAGCACCTATGTATTCTTTGAAATGCTTTTAAAATTTCAAAGTATACGGAACAAAAAAAAATGTTTAGAATGTAATCATTATTCTGGTTATATATGAGAGTTCCTTCTGAATTTGCTGCAATACTGTCAAGAGTTTTGAAAATATTTAAAAGTACTAGTAGTACTAGTGCTGATGGTTTTACGACAATTTAATCGACGTTAACGAATGCTTCTTTTCATGATAAGACGACGGACGAGAAATAAAATTATCTTATAAAAATATGCATGAATTTGATGCCGAAATTAACTTGTCATGTAAAACTAGTAGTACGAGTGCTACTCGACTAGATAATCACACGAAAAACGTATTATGAAATTACCAGTTTAGCGCCAACCATGTTTGTTAGTCCTGTAGATTGGAAGCAATCTCTGTGTCATTAATTGAGCCGTCAATTTTATAATTTCTCTCCGTACGGAGTTCTGAAAATTGATTCCACTCCATACTCTTGTTATTTGTGTTTTCTGGCGTTAAATTATCTACAGTTGCTTTTATATTAGCAATATTTTGACTTCCAAAGCGCGGCATTTTCAGTTACTATTATTGTAGTCAGCCTACGTGATCTCACTCACTGCATATAAACATCTGCAAAGTTCTAAAATGCCTCAACGACCCACTTGTTAACACTGTAAGAAATTTTGATCAAGAAACTCAAAACTGTTTACGACTCCTCAACATCACTCAAAACGACATCAGTGATCCTGTAAGTTTTCTCCCAGATGCAAGGAAAGTAAGACAACTTCTGAGAGAAAAAAATAATTCCAACTTTGGAGCGAATTACCGCACAAAGGAAGAGGAGTTAAAATGTTCAGTGATTATACACCTGCTAATAAATGGATCCGAGATCATCGCGGACTTTCTTGCTCTGAATGGAGAGATGCCATCAAAATGACTGCTGGAGTCATTGCTCTACTATCCTTACCAGGGAGGTCCCAGAGCAACACCCTCTCTCGCCGTTGTGGCAGAGAGCACGAAACCCTAGGACACGTTCTGGGTGCTTGCCCATACGGAAAAGTGCTGCGAAACAGCAGACATCACAAAATAAGAAGCGTGATTGCAGCAGGTATGAAGGAAAAAGGTTTTCAGGTCCACGAGGAGGTACATGGATTATCCAACAGTGGTAGCAGCAGGCGCATCGACATCATGTGACAGTAGCGGGTTAATCATGGATCCTACTGTGCGCTTTGAATCCTACTGTCAACAGCCCGAAGAAGTAGACGCAGAAAAAAAGGCAATTTATGAACCCACTATCTCCTATTACAAGGATAAATATAATTTAAATAAAATCTCAGTCACAGGATTGATGATAGGAGCTAGAGAGACAATACCCAAACATCTATACAACTTTTGGTAGCTTATGGCCTAGATAAATGCCTACTTTATCAAATAGCAATCATGGCTATAAGAGGATCAATTCTCATCCTCAGAAATATTTATATTCAATATAATATCGATACACTGCTTTTCAAATCATTTGAATTACTATATATTTATTTTATACTACTTTTATGTTCCGATTTAAATTCATTTAAGTTGATATGTTAATTATAACTCGTCATTATTGTTGTTAACTTAAATTTTAAATTTGTTAGTCGTATAGGTATTATTTGTCTATATGGCAGCCCTCAATTGAGGGAAGTGTTAATAAATAAAATACAAATTAAAAACAACTGCATGACTGTGAAATACTTTCAGTATAGCACGGCTTTGATTGACCAATGACTAGCATACTCCACCTCCATTGGCTAATGTCATATGGAGTACGATTCTCGGTTTAGTTTGGAGTTTGTCATGGCTTTATTTTACTCTTCTTTTGTGAACTAAGTTGCCGTGAAATGAGATAATTTGACCATATTTTACATTAAAGTAGTATCAGAACATTATATATTCATTCAATCATATACGGAATTTTAGGGGGTAACTATTTGTTTAATCACTGATAAATGTTTAAAAAATGTAGTGCTTACAAGGAAATACTTAACCTATATACCCCCTGTCCAAGTTAATCTTGTACTCCTTCACACAACGGTATCCATCAAATTATCCCCACAAGTGTAAATTGATAATCGTAATTTACAATTAACTAAAATTGTATATATTTCTGTAAAATATGTATTACTGAATATGTTAAGGTGTTACTTTTTAAATGTTTAAATCCACTGTTGGATAAAATATTTGTTTCTAAGGGAAACTTAGTTTCTCAAGAATTATACGCTCTCGTCCAATATTTCTGGTCACACAAAAATGTCATTTTCGTTTACTGGGAATCCAATGAAGAGATCTTAGCCATTAACCTTCCCAATTTTATCGAAGATGTATTTAAGTGTGCGTGTAATCTTTATATAATCACTGAGGAAATTGTTTTTGTTTTTCTTTCGTCTTTCTTTTTACAAATTCCTGAGTCCCCAATTTCTTTGGAAGTCAGCGTAGTTTTTCAGGAGAAATTATTGAATAATAAACTATCTTAGCTTCACTTTTGGTGTATAGATGCGCTATCTTCGGTCAAAGTTAGGGCATTATTATCACCATTGTTTAGAATACCACAGCATTCTAAGCTGAAGATTATGTAATTAAAACCTCCGTCAGAGACAATCTAAAAAGGGGCTACAAAGGTGATTTTTCTCTGATAGTCAAGCAGCACTTAAAGGAATTACAAACTAACAGATTATTCTAGGACTGCATGATAAACCTTACACACCTAACAAAACACAAGGGTGGGTGTCTGGACATAAGGGAATTTTAGACAATAAAAAAGGAGATACCCTGGCAAGGAAAGTATTTGTTCAATCATTTAACTGAACCAGAACCAGTTTGTATACTATTCCAAGAACCACTGCTGCGTGGAATAGTTATTTCCGCCAAGGGCAATAGGTTCAAACAGGATGCAAGCACAGTAAGCGAATAATGACTAAAATATCCTCCTCGCTTAAAGAAGATGTACTAAAACTCTAAAGATCCTAAATAAACCTAATACCTGGGCTATTAACGGGACGTTATAGATTAAGAAAATACAGAATGGGAATCTTTAAACAAGAAGCAACATGTAGACTTTGCAATGAAGAAAACGATGTTAAGCTTTGGGTAGGAAAATATACCAACTACTTATGGTAAACCCGGATAATGTATTCCTACAAAGAATTTAGTTACAAATCTACTGTTCCTTATTAATGTAACAGGTCTATTTAACTAAAACTATAAAGATAGGAGGATAGAACAACAAATCTCAAAGGTTTTATTGTTAAGGGAAGCTATAACTAATCTCCATATTTATATACAGTTCAGTTACTCAAAAAATCATTCAGCTTCACTTTAAAACATTCTGGCAGGCGAAGGGAAATATTTTTTTTTACATAAAGATAAAATGGTAATGCACTTTACGGTTTTCGTAGTTTTTCAGATCGTTCATTTTATCAGTTTTATATATATATATATATATATATATATATATATATATATTTAAAAATATGCCAACTGTTTTGTACGTGCTGTTTTCAAAATTATCTTCCATGTATTGGGTAGAGCATCTTTCATCAACATTGACATAAACTGGTGGAGAAATAAATTCATGAAGCCGTAAAACGTATGCCGAAAATGAGGGATTAAGGCAAAACCGTTGAAAACTTCCAACTTTCATATTTTATTCCTCCATCAAATAAAATCAAGTAACACACAAAACAAAATTCTCTAATCAATGCATATAAGATAATTTTGAAAACACCACGTACAAAATAGGGCATATTTTTCTAAAATTTATAAAACTGATAAAATGAACGATCTACAAAACAGCCAAAACTGTAAACTATGTTACATTTGATCTTAAAGTAATACAAAAAGTAGATTTTTCCATCCATTAATTTGGCTGCTAGAGTTTTTACTTTCTCTACTACGTATAGTAAGTAGGGGAAGTATTGTATTCCACCCAAAAATTCGATACCGAGATTTCACCGGAAATATATGTTTGAGACCCCCTGAATCCAAAAAAAGCATTTTTGGAGACATGTCCGTGTGTGTGTGTCTGACTGTGAACAGCATAACTCAGAAACGAATAGTCGGATAAACACCAAACTTGGTATTTAGGTTCAGTATCTTCCAGAGATGCGACACGAAGGTTTTCAAGAAAATCCCCCCACCCCAGAGTACCCTTTACATGGAAGATTTTTCGAAAATTTTAATTTTCTCAAAAATGGCTCTAACGATTTTGATTAAAATATCATATGTTTAAGATATTTTTATGACAAATAAAATGTATACCTTGAATTTTCTGGAAATGTTTCCAAAAGTATTCTTCATTGTGAACGCCTTTTGCATAACTGGTAAACCATAAGAGATAGACAAAATTTTACTACACAAAAAATCTAGATCGCGTTAAAATACACAATTTATGTCACATACATTTTTTTTTTGTTGTGTGAACCATTTTCAATATATTGCTTGTTATTCCCTTAAATTTGTCAATACTTATTTTCTCAAATGGGAATTCGTTATTCATTTTTTTGTCTTGGATATGCAAAGAGTATTAATCTGTGGCAAAGGGAATGGTGTTGCACCTAGCAACCAGCTATTAAGAGATATGTATGTGCTTAAAGGCTACTGTATTTCTATATTGCCCTTGTAAATATATATTCCCCTTACATTTACAAGAAAATTAGCAATAAGATAGACTCTGCAAATGTTTATCTCGATTAACATGAAGTAGATGGAGTATAAGCGTTTGTAAAAATAGTTTGTACAAGAGTAGAGAAAGTCATGTGAGTGTAACACATCAGATTTTTTAAAGTGCTGCAGACTGAATAACTGTAAATCAGAGTATCCCCATTTCACAGAAAGCTTTTTACTTACGAATGCACTGGATTCTACGCCATAACACAAGGACATCCTAGTTACGAAAAGACAAGGTCATCATTATAATCTATGACATTTCTTTACTTTTACCAATGTTGTTGCAACACAGAAGCTATTAATGGCAATTAGATCATGGATTTTTTATTTGTCTCTACGTGAAAATTTATCTGCGGACTAAAGTTTTGGAACTTGCACAACACCGCCTTCTTTGGGTGCACGTTTTGTATTCACAGTGGCTGACAATGACTTACATATTCCGCACACGTATATAACGAGATGTGATGGTGTAAATGTAATGTTTCTAAATAAGGGGTACGGCTGGAAAGTCGTAAAATCCAAGGTGAAACTTCAAATCCGGTAAGTATAAAGCGACTTTAATCACTTAGTTTCAAACAAACTACGAATATAACCTTGAGTTTACGAGTTTAAGGTACATGCTCATTTAGCAACCTGTAATATCCTGTAATTTCTTACGTCAATTGTTAAAATTATTGCCAGATTGGGACAATTAACATTCTGTACTATATGAGTCATCGCAGCTTTCAAACCCATGCTAGCCTCTAGATCCCGAAGTCGCGGGTTCAATCCTGGCGGAGGGCGATGGATTTTTTCGGGCGTAAAATCTTTAATATGGCTTCCTTCGCAAGTGAAGTAAAGCCGGTGTTCCCGTGTCGTAGATTTAGGGCTATAAAAAGAAACCTCAAGCGTGATAAAGAGGCCTTTGAGAAAAATTTCCGGTCTTTCACGCCCAATATAGAATGGGACGCTAAAGACCACAGCAGTTAAAGAGCGTCCATAAATAAATTAATTAATAAATAAATAAATACAGCTTTCAAACAACTCCAATGAAATGCATTTTCAAAAATTTTTACTTTCGCTACTACGTACATAATAGGGAGAGACTATATTGCATTCCATTCAAAAATATGAAAACAAATTTTCATCGAAAATACATGATTTGAGGTCCCCTGAATAAAAAAAATGTTTAGTAAAAGGTTCATCTGTCTGCGCACGCGTGTGTGTATGAGTTTGTCTGTGAATAGCATAACTCAAAATCGAAAATTCTGATAATTACCAAACTTGGTATTTAGGTTCAGTATCTTCCAAGGATGCAACACCAAATTTTCTAAGAAACCGCAAACTACTCTTTTACATGGAACATTTTAGGAATTTTCTTTATTTTCTAAGAAATGCTGTAAAAATTTTGATTAAAACACAATATAAGAAAGATATGTGCTTGTCATATAAAATTTACATCTTAAGTTTCGTGGGTATAGCCAATTAAGTATAGGAATTTTGTATAATATTGTATAACTGGTAAACGTTAAGCGATAGACGAAAGTGTACTACAGAAAAAAATCTGATGTGTTACGCTCACATGACTTTCTCTACTCTTGTACAAACTATTTATACAAACGCTTATTCTCCATCTACTTCATGTTAATCGAAATAAACATTTGCAGAGTCTATATTATTGCTAATTTTCTTGTAGATGTAAGTGGAATATATATTTACAAGGGCAATTTGGAAATACAGTAGCCTTTAAGCACATACATAACTCTTAATAGCTGGTTGCTAGGTGCAGCACCATTCCCTTTGCCACAGATTAATACTCTTTGCACATCCAAGACAAAAAAAATGAATAACGAATTCCCATTTGAGAAAATAAGTATTGAAAATTTAAGGGAATAACAAGCAATATCTCGAAAATGGTTCACTCAACAAAAAAATGTATATGACATAAATTGTGTATTTTAACGCGATCTACATTTTTTCTGTAGTAAAATTTTGTCTATCTCTTATGGTTTACCAGTTATGCAAAAGTCGTTCACAATGAAGGATAGTTTTGGAGACATTCCCAGAAAATTCAAGATAACATTTTATTTGTCATAAAATGCCTTAAACATATGATACTTTAATCAAAATCGTTAGAGCCATTTTTGAGAAAATTAAAATTTTCGAAAAACTTCCATGTAAAGGGTACTCTGGGGTGAGGGGATTTTCTTTAAAACCTTCGTGTCGCATCCTTGGAAGCTACTGAACCTAAATACCAAGTTTGGTGTTTATCCGACTGTTCGTTTCTGAGTTATGCTGTTCACAGACAGACACACAAACACACACACGGACATGTTTCCAAAATTTTTTTTAATTCAGGGGGTCTCAAAACATGTATTTCCGGTGAAATCTCGGTATCGAATTTTTGGGTGGAATACAATATTTCCCCTACTTACTATACGTAGTAGGGAAAGTAAAAATGTAGATCTCTTTAAAATACAATTTATTTCAAATAGGTTTTGTGGCATAAGCCATTTCTGAGATATGCGTTATTAAAAGTTCGAACTCTTCATTTCTTGGTCATTCTCTTAAAGTGCTGTCAACATTCAGTTGTTTCTCGCGATTGCATGGAAGCAGTATAGAATTTTAAGGGCAGCATATAGTGTCAGTTCTTAAACATTTGACTATCGCTGTTACCTTTGTATCTATAAGAAATGTGTAATGGATGTGATGTGGATTAAAATGCAGTAGATAGAAAAATAAGCTTTAGCAAGAATAGTTTGCATACCTATTAATAAACAATAGAGCGTAGAGAAAGTCATTTGAATGTATCACATCGGATTTTTATTTTAACGTTGGAGGAAGCATTTGGGATCATTCAATGTTGTTTTAACTTTAAAATAATGGTTTTGTTACTACGGTAATCTTGTACTAAAATGAGCGGTTTTGCGATTGAAATGCTTATCTTGACATTAGGAGTAAATGTAAAACTGTATGATATCTAAAATCGTGGTTCGTGTCAAAAATTTTACTTTCTCTCCCATATATCTTATAGGTAGAGGAAGTATTCAATTCCACCCGAGATTTCTTCGGAAGTAGGAGAAAGGGGACAACTTGGCACAAATTTTATTTGTTTATTTTTATTACAGCAACATTTAAGCTAATCCAGAAATGGTATTGTTCTATAAATTTCTTTAACAATATCTATTAATAATTGCGTCACTATTTTACGGCCACTTAAAGTTAATTTTTTTAATTCTCCAAGCCATTGCGTAGTGAATCAACTTACTCCACCTGGAGGCAGGTTGACACAGGACGTTTTAAATAGTTTATTAAAACAAATATCATAATCATGTTATTAAGAATACTTCAGATATATAATTATAGATTCATCATAGTAAAAACAATTAACTCAGGGTAACATTTTTAAAACATATCAGCAGCTCCTTAAAGTAAGATATAACTTCCAAAGATAACTACACACTTAAATGGCAATAATAAAACGAAACACTGCACACAAATTAATCGGGAATATTAGAAAAGCAATTTAAACACATAAACTGTCTGCTGCTATCATTGCGCCTACCTGCCCCTGGTCTACCTGTTTTAATGGACGCTCGATATAGCGATCAAGAATAAGGAATTAAAATACTTAAAATAACAAGGAATAACGGCCATTTAAAAGCACTTTCAAACAAAATATTTAGAAGCCATTTAGTATTGGATATGTACCCAGGAAACAAATTCCCCATGAAGTGAATATTTTCTAATCTCGCGGGAAAAACAACCTCATGGCTTTCTTCCACTACAACTTCTCACAAATGATTGTCGCTTCTGTGGTACGTGTATTTGGAGACAAGGAACAGTAAATCTGCATTTGGCTAAAATCTGTTGACTAAGGGCTGAAATAGGAGCATGTGCCAACCTACCCCTCTAGCCAAGCTACCCCCTCTCCCTTATATGTTTTGACGTCCCCTGAATAATTAAAACTTTTTTTTAAAAAAAAATGTGTGTTTGTATATGTGTTTTAAATGTATGTGTGTATGTATGTGTGTGTGAACTGCAAACTCAGCAACGAAATGTCGGATGAGTACCAATCTCGGTATTTAAGTTTAGTAATTTTCAAAGATACGACACAAAATATTTTTAAGCGTTCGGCTTTGTGCTCTGCGTATTGAGCCATTCACAGAGAGCTAGACTTTCGTTTCTGTCATAACGCCAGCTTCTCATTCTTATAGCTAATTCTTCCACGCACAAAGTCGTACACTCAAGATTTAACGCTCAAAAACTGCCCTAAAATAGCTTTAAGTCAAAATGGTTTTAGTTTCTGAGAAGTATACCTATCACCTTAACCAGCTAACCCTACAACTCGAATGAAATTCCAGTTTCATTGAGTGAGGTGTTCTTTGTTATATATGAAACTTGTGCTGGAGGATCTTTAGGTTGTGTCACTATGCCTAATGTAGCCTGTTCTGATTGGGCGCGCGTTTGCGATTAATGCTTGAAACAAAACATCTGATATGTTACATTTACATGGCTTTCTCTACCCACTATGGTTTATTTTTATACCTCCTCCACATACTATTCCTACAAAAGCTTACTTTTCTATCGAGAACATATCTATCTCCAGCTAAACATAGATAAGACTTTGCAGAATAGTTGAATTACACATTTCATTGAAGGTAGAAAGGGGATAGACGAAACCGAATCGACAGTCAAATGTTCAAAAGGTAGTTCCACGACAGCGGGAAAGAACCTAACAGCAACGGCACTTTCAAAAATGACAATTGAAAAATTCAAACAAATAAATACTGATATATTGCAAATGGCTATTGTCACAACCAATTTGTTTGAAATAAATTATGTATTTTAGAGAGAGCTACAATTGTTTTGTATGTTTAGTAACTTTTTGTCTATCTCTTAAGTTACACAAAATTACGCAAAGTTCTTTCACAATAAAGAGAACTTCACAGGCTATTCCTAGGAAATTCAACGTTTAGTTTGTTTGTCATTCAAATATATTAAATATTTAGTGTTTTAGACAAAATCGTTACAGCCATTTTTGAGAACATTAAAAATATCGAAAATTTTTCCATGTAAATGGTAGTTTGGGGTGGGGGATTTTCTTGAGAATTTTGTGTCGCATCTTTGGAAGGTACTAAATTAAAATATGAAGTTGCGTATTTATCCTACATTTCGCTTTTTAGTTATGCTGTTCACACAGCAGGGGCCTCAAATATGTATTTCCGATGAAACTGCGATATCGAATTCTTCGCTGGAATATAATGCTTACTCTACCTAAATGAAAAATACACAACCTAGGACTTCATCCATCTAGTTTCCATTCGCTGCGGATGTCGGACTGGTGAACCACTTGTATAACTTCGTACAAAGAAATGATTTTTGTTCTGTTAGCTGCTGAAAATGTACTAATGCTGGTGTTTTCTTTAACAAAAAATGTACTGTGTACTATTGTACAGACAAAATAGTCTCTCTGGAATAAACATTTAAAGGCACACAAGTTGCAGAAGTGTTAGGAGTAGTAATTGTAATCTTTGAACTATTCAGAACAAACTGCAACTTCCTTTTGTTAAAATGCGAGCAGTTGTACAATCGTAGGATTTGCATTAAAAATATGTTGCTTTCTATTTAGGTTTCGGGGAATCCTATAAGAAAATCTTGGTTATGAGCAGGTAGAGACATTTGATTATTTTGTATCTATTTTATATAAAGGCTGAAAATTAGGTCGAATATATACACAGATGCATAATAAATTTATTGAGTGAATAAGGGCAATTTGTTATATGTAGTTTTCGTTATTTTCAAGAAATAGCTAATTTTTGGGGGTATTTTATATCATTTCGGCACGTTTATAGTATTCTATAGAATTTTGACATTTCGTTATATTTTAAATCATTTATTATTATTTCTGTTTTAAAGCTTGTCTATTATAACTCTATAAGCAAATAATGCCCACAGGAAAGAAAACTTACTTTTGTCATAACTTCTGAAATAACTGGTTTTTCTTCACAAAGGGTGTCAAAGTACATACTTCATTAGTCTATTTTATATTGTAAATTGGAATATAATGCACTGTAATCCATTACATTCTCTTTAAAATAAACTCATTAGTTCTAAAAGAAAGCTAATTTTAAGCAATAATAGATAATTATTTTAATTTTTTCGGCATTTTAAAACTGTTTTAGGTCATAAATGCATTTCTTATTTTACATTTTTTTCGATATTTTTAATCATTAAACCCCTTCCTCTAGTTATGACAAATGGACAATTTTTAATTTGCAAAGAGATTAATTTCAAAATAAAAAAATAGGCTTAAAATTAATAAGAATTGGAATTTTGAAAAATTGCAGCCCTTAATCTAAGAGCTAAGAAGTAACTTAAGATACCGTTGTCAGTAGTAGACAGTGTGCGTAATTGTTAGCAAAAATCTTACAAGAAATAATGTTCATTTTTCAAACCAGAGACATCCTCAGATAAGAAATAAAAGAGAGTCAACGTACCAAATTTAACAGCTTTCGTCTTTAAAATTATTAGTAGCATTTTCATCAGCTAACAAATGACTGTATACCTACATAAATTCATTGAAGTATGTACGTGCGCGCGAGCGTGCGTGCTTTTCGTAAAATTAATATCCTTTACCCGATAGCACTTGGTCTCCAAAGAGTCTTTCCAAAATTATGGGAGCTTTCAACTAACATGGTCCAAAGCCTGATTCAGTTCATTATGAATGTCAGACTCTTAGATTGTTGATAACAAGACTGGTGTTGCTGCTCCCTTTCAAACTAAACAAAAACTACCCATTTTCCTTCTCAGACTAAGCGAATACCTCTAAAGGAACCTTATCCGCGCAATTCCGCAAACGAGATTGAATTTGTTCTCTGCGCATATACCTGCCCTTACACTAGGGGGTGGGCTACATCTAGAATTTATTTGGTGCATAATGCAAGAGTAAACAGAGAATTTATTCGTAATTGGAGCCTTAGTATAAGAGAGCGTTATAAATGTAAATACATGTCATCAGAAGATAAAAGTACATTGCCGTTCTCGCTTCTCAATCTGCAGGTCCCAGGTTCGATTTCCGGCTGGGGCGAGCGAATTTTTCTCTAATTAGAATCATTTCTTACCCTCCTCAGAAAAAACAAAACGACTGTAAAGCATTTAACAAAGTAATTGCTTTTGTGGTGATCTAATTGCCCATAGGACGGGAGCATGAACCAATGACCAAAAATAATTCAAAACTGCCTTACGACCTATTTAGTAATAGTTGCTATCCGCCAAAATAGCAACAACAAAAATGGATAGCAAATATCAATATCGCCTACCAAGGGAATAAATACTTCCCACAAGTCAAGCTTGCTGCTTTTGGCGCGCAAAAGTAAACGATTGGACGGGAAAAGTCCACCACTAATACGTAATTTGCAAAAAATTTATTTCCAGTATTTATTAAAAATATTGAACGTATTTGTTTGAAGGTTAAACACTGTGACTCACGTAAAATAATTTTCCATCATTTGCAATTCACGTTCATGAAAATAACTGACTAGAACAAACCAAACTGTGTTCAGAGATAGTAACAGTGAACATAAAAGCAACGACTTAAAATTCTAGAACATAACAAGGTATTTCTGAAAGGAGTAAGCAATCTAAATTGTTTGGGAATTTATAATAACCCATGTAAAATGTTGTAGCGAAATAAAGTATTTTAATTTATCCTGCCATTTTTTCACAAGACGTGTGTTGAACTTCTAATTTTCTACCTCAAATGACGCTGAGGTCATAGTTTCACAAAATATTTTGGGGAATACAAAAATTATTTCGCTAAATAAGCGATATTTTGGGCTGAGGTGAGCGTTCTCAAAGTATTCACATTTGCTGTTCCCTGCACAGAACCGCAATTCCTGTTTCAGCATGAAATATTATCTCTCATTAAGATTTCTTTCTGCAGATTTAGTAATGCTGAGTAAAGCTCACAATTATATTAAGCATACAGTATAAATCTGATGTGTTACACTCATTCACATTTCCCCGCTGTCGTTTATACCTCCTCTACAAATTACTCTTACAGAAGCTTACTTTTTTTCTACTTCGAGTTAATCCAGATAAATGTTTGCAGAAACGGTTTCATTAACATCGCTGTAGATACCGGGGGATACAGGAGGTTAAAGTGATAGCAAGATCTTTAAAACGTGAGTCGCTGTATGTGTACTTTGACATTCCACCCTTTGCAACCACGAGAAACAAAACAATAGTAATTAAGCACTTCAAAAAAATTATGTTTAAACCACTGTTAATGCTGCAAAAAGTATCTTAGATATAAATTGTGCCTTTTAACGAGCACTGCATTTACTCCTAGCGGAGTAATCTTTTTTTTCTATGACTTGTTTACCAGTTATACCAAATTAATTCAGAATGAAGAGGACTTTACAGGCTGTCTTTAGAAAATTCAAGATGTACATTTTATTAGCCACGCATATATCTTAAACGCACGATATCTTATTAAATTCGTTAGAGCCATTTTAAGGGAATAAAACATAAATCATTTTCCCTGTAAAGGGTAGTTTAGGATAGAGGATTTTTTAGAAATATTCGTGTCGAATCTTTAGAAGATGATTTTCGGGTTCATTAGACCTCAAACGTGTATTTCCAGCGAAATCTCTACATCGAATTTTTGTGTGGAATGCAATACTTCCTGGTTAATTTAAGGACATCAGAAGCATAATACCCACAGATTTCGCTTCCATTTTTGTGAGCATCTTTAGCGGGGATATTTATTCCTTAGTACGAAAAGTCGCCGAGCGTTATTAAGTTTTTATTACTAGTGATAAAAGGCGAACGCATATACATAAAGTATTTCATATCATTTTAAAGATTACAATGTTTAAAGAGTACAGGGGATTGAACTACAATATTAGTGATTATATAATTCAAATTTTAAATTACATTCACATAACTTTCTCTACCCTCTCGCTTATTAATGGTAATACAAATTATACTTACGAAAATTTATTTTTCTATCCACTTCATTTTAATTGAAATAAAGCTTTGCAGAAATGGCTACATTATAAGTTTTGTTAGGATACAAAAACAGCGATAGTCAAATGTTTGAGAAGTGGACGGTATACCCTGGCCTTAACATTTTTGGGTGGAATGCAATACCTTCTCTACCTACTATGTACGTGGTAGGGAAAGTAAAAATCTACGTCTAAACGTCATGTAAGGCAGCGTAGTATTTAATATTTTAGTGCAATGTAATTGCTCGCGTGGCTCAGCCGGTGGAACACCTGCCTGCTGTGCGAGGGTTCCTCGGTTCTATTACCGTCTGGTTTCTGGAGCTTTTTCTTCAAACAATACGATTTCTCGGTATGCCCAGAGTCTGGTGTGTCAATGTGAGTGTGCTTGTGTGTAGTTATCGATTTATTTGATAGTAAATTTGCCCATAAAAGAAGTCTTCAGGGTTGCGCTGGGAAAAAAACAAGAGCACACGTGCCAAATCATATAAATGACAATTTTATCACCACAACTATATGGCCGCAAAGTTAAAGAAAAATTTAAATAAATGATGTAGTGTTTTAAAATTAATGCTATGTTTTTTTTTTAATTTTGTGGCTTCAAGCAGTGATTTTGTCCTACTCGTCACATAGGTGTATTTTCCTCGTTGTAAGAATCAATGCGTGCGAGAGGTGACTCACCTGGCAAAGGTGATGGTATCCAAGCGGCCGACCGATGCACGCGGGGATATGGACTGCACTTAGTGAACTTCTCGGTGAACCACTACCGGCTGCCACAAGAGTGGGACTGGTTTTGATCCTCTCCAACAGCGCTGTCTAGCTCGACCAGTGTGCACGTGGTGGGAGTACCAAAACACGGCCTTCAGATTTGCGAGAAAAGTCATCGGCTGCATGTGCGTGGTGCACCAATCACACTTATTTCAGCTTATCATGTCTCCAGTTGTTTGTTGTAACTGTGACGCGGTTATGAAACAATCACTCTTCACCCCAATCGCCGTCAAGCTCCTCCGCATTCCTTAATTTGAGTCAAAACGTTAAACGTTGCAGAGAAAGTATTGAACGTAATACAACACAGCATTGTCATTAATAGGATGAAGATGCTCAAATGAGCGCAGGGTACGAGATTTATCTTACATGTGCTTCGAGGATAAAGCAAAATCTCTGGAAAATACATTTTTTCTAACTATATATACATATTAACACGAACATTAAGACGTATACAGAGGGAGAACAGGGAAAACAATCATGGGCTTTTCTTTTTCTTCTTTGCTTCCCTAGATCAAGTCCAGCCTCTCAAGCAATGGTTGTTTTACTGAGCGCAATTATTCAGACAGCTCTTGCCAAACGATTAAAAGCGTAGCCCTCCGGGTTAAAGGTAGACGCCCTACACCCATATCATGGAAAATGGGCGTATATTGTTTTGAGTACTTGCGTTACCTATAAATAATAATAATAAAATGTTACCAGTACCATCTATTTTGTATGGATGTGAATACTGGACGCTAACAAGAAAAGAAGCCAGACATAGAGCTTGCAGAGATGAAATTTCTAAGAACGGTGGTGGGCCATAAAAGAATAGATAAAAAGGAAAATGAAGACATCAGAGCTAACTATATATTATTGAAAGAAAGAATAAAAACCACCAAACAAACTACTTCCAACATGTACAAACGGTGATCCCAAAACAGCTGCTAAAGTATAGAACCAACAGGAAAAAGAACTCGAGGAGAGCCAACGATGAGATGGAAAGAGCAATTCATAATTTGAGACCGAACAGGCCAATAGGCCTAAACGATTGGAAGAAGAAGATGATGAATATAAATAGTCCTATATCTAAACCAACTCGGAAGTGAATTGTTAACTCTGCATTGTGTAGATGACAAGTACAAGCAGTGACTCTAGCATTCTCTTCACTTTAAAAATTCTGGCAATCAAAGTAACAGAAAACAGCCGAGCGGGGTGGTTCAGGCGGAGTGGTCCCCATTCGGGAGGTCCCAGGTTCGATTTTCCGGCGACCGCCCACTCTGACTCATGGGTTTTTTGGGCCTTTTCCCGGGTCGTCAGCCAAAAGCTGGTGTGATTTCTTTCATCCCCCGAATTTCCTGTCCCTCCATGTCGTCCCATTACTCCTTTCATTTACGCTTCACTCCGTCTGGTCTATTTCAGGGTTGAAAGTGGAGGTAATGGTGTTTCGGTGCAGCGTGGCAGATAAAGGATGCACTTTCTCCGTCCCTCGGCCTTCGGCTGGTTGCCGGGGTATAAGGACACCCCCTGGGGGGCGTTGGACCCTGCGTGGGGCGGGGTCTTCGGTCTGCCTGTCAGACTGCCGGGGCGCATATATATGGAAACTATAGGAATCCTGTAATGCTGTGCCGGCACTCCTGATTACGGCCGACCGGTGTCTCCTCCCGGGGGCGCCGCCTCGTGGGGCGTCGGTACAATATCTGGATTCACTGGATCAGTGCCGAATTCCGTCCGCTTCCCGATCCAATCCAAACACAGAAAATTCCCATTCATGTGCAGTGCTTTTTCTTTTACACTGTGGCCACCGCACGCTCCTCGCGTGCCGCCCGACGCAGCTCGGATTCCCGCCAAATAGTTATAATATCCCCGCAAGCACCTCACGAGCTCATAGTTGCAATTGCAATTTCAGTCATAATAAGCATATACTACCTATCAAAAGAGATATTGAAATGTTCTCTATCCACACATTTTTGGCATCTTTTCAGGAAATTTTTATTCACATTGGAGTAGTGCTCAATATCCGAAATTGTAGTATACAAAGGGTAAAGCGATTGTCAGATTTTTATAGAGAATGTTGCTATTCAGAATGTTTCAAAAATAGAGGGCATAATTTTAGGTATGCATTCCCCATATGTAGACAATAAAAAAAGTGCATTACAAGATGTGTCCGAAAATGCTTGGTTTCTGAGTTATGGCCTTCAAAACAGTGATATTCAAGGAAACGTATTTCTTACCGCAGTAGTTTTCTTTACAGAAGATGTTCAAAGTGTCAACCTCCTGGTTGAATACAGGCCTCACACCGACATTGACATCTCATAACCCCAAATTCCAGGAGTGTTGCATATTTCATTACAACCTGCCACAACTCGATTCTGAAGTGATTCCACGTCAGACCCGGAGACGCATACACCAACGCTTTTAAATGGCCCCACAAGCGGAAATCGACAAGGTTCAAATCAGATGAGCGTGGTGACCATGCAATTGGGCCACCTCTACCTATCCATCGATCAGGAAACCTTCAATCCAAGAACCGACGAGCGGTACGACTGAAGTGTGCAGGAGTGCCATCATGCAAGAAGTGAGCTTGTTGACAAATGCTCAGTGAAGTATCTTCATACACAGGTATTTTCCAGGAAGTTTGTGTACTCTTTCACGGTAAGTCTGTTTACAAGTAAATGGATCCAACTAACCGATCACCTCGTATGAACCTTGCTTCATCTGTAAATAATACTAAGGCAAGAAAGTTCGGATTTGTAGCACACTGTTGCACGAACCACTAGCAGAACATCAATCGAGCAGGGGAATCTGCTGGTGACAGGACCTGTGCACGTTGAAAATTATAAGGATAAAATGTTGCTCTCGCAAGTCTCCAGACTGTCGTATGAGGAACATTCACTTGCAACGCTAACCTTCGTGTACTGACAGAAGGAGTCGTGTGCACAGAATCCAGAATCTGGAGTTGTAGATCTTGGTCGTCCCCTCCCCAAACCAGGAGATATAAACTTCCCATGAGCGCACAGACGGCGGTAGAGACATTCAAATGTGTTCCGATCTGGGCATCTTAGCTTGGTACAAACGACGAGCCATCCGCCTTACCGTACATGAAATACGCTTCTGCCACCTCCTGATTTGAGGACACGTCGCTCAGTCGAACGTCAAACACAACATTCAATGAACCCTTCGCCTCGCAATGAACGGTCAATGTCCTGTTAACATCTGTCACAGCGACTACTTGCGGGAAGAAAAACGTTCCGGTGAATACCACTGTTTTGAAAGCCATAAGGACACATGTTGTAACGGCCTTTTTAATTGTCTATATATGGGGAATGCATGTCTGCATTTAAGCCCTATATTTTTTAAACATCCTGTATAAGGCTTTGAAATTCTACTCTCTTTTCATGACCGCATGAAAGAAAAGAAAGAAGGAAAGAAAAAAAATCAACTTCCTGATGAAAAAAGTATGGGTACTTTAAAATCCAAACCAGTAAAAACGAATATCCCGAAAATAGTTAACTCCCCAAAAAGAAATAATAATAATCATTTGACAAAAAGTGTTTGTTTTAATGTGATCCCCAGATGTGCATTTTTGTAGTAAAATTTTTTCTATCTCTTACGGTTTACCACTTGTACCAAAGTAATTCAGAGTAAAGAGGATATTTCATTTGTTATGCAAATATCCTAAACATGCGGTATTTTAATTAAAACATTTAGCCATTTTTGAGAAAATAAAAAATAACGAACATTTTGCCATGTAGAGGATAGTTTGGGGTGTGGGGGATTTTCTTGAAGACCTTCGTGTTGCATCCTTGAAATTTAATGAACTTAAATATTAAGTATAGTTCTTATCGGACTTTTCGTTTTTGAGTTGACTCCCTGCCTGACGTTTTTCTAAAAATGCTCTTCTTTGGTTCAGGACGCCTGAAAGCATATATTTCCGGTGAAATCTCGATATCGAAATTTGGGTGGAATACAATACTTTCCCTACTTACTATCGTGGTAAAGAAACTAAAAAATGTAAATGCACTGATTTGTAAATAAAGATTTTAGCGCATTTCCTGAAAGATTCATTAAAATCCAACAGATATTTTGATATTTGATTGTACAAAGTTTAATATACAAAAGAAACACAGTTTATTTCTGACAGAATATCATTAAAACCTTGCTTTTGAATGTTATGTTGAAGCATCTGAAGACTCCAAATTGCAGCATAAATTAATAGAAGTTACATTTTATACAGTCCACTAAATAGAAAGATATGTTTGGAGACATATATAATAAAAACTGATTAAAATGTAATTTGTAAATATATTCTAGAAGGATAGGGGTTTTAACAGAGCGGACTTTAGTAATCCCACGGTTAGTCCATGTATCTTTTTTTTTTAATTGGGGGAAGACTCAATTTATTACAAAATTTATCATTTTATTGTTTAGAATTTTAAAAAATAAATTTGTATAATACATCTTCGTTTATTGAAAACATTTTTGCTTGTTTTTAAACATAAAATACTCTCCAAGGTTCTCAGGTGTTAGTTTCATAAATTGGAAACTTTACAGAAGACTGATGTTACAGTCACATGACTTTCTCGAGATACTATACCTTTTGTATATAATTTCTACAAACAGACATGGTCCCGTTACACATTTCGTTGTAGGTACAATAGCGTTACAAGAGGGTGGAGGGACAGTCAAATCCTTCAAAAGCGGGTCACTTATATTTTGAAATTCCATACTCTTTCTACAATGCCGCGGGAAAGTGAATGATGTCAGAGCACTCGAAAAACAATAAACAATCCAAACCAATAGCAATGAATATCATGGAAATGGTGGATGGCATAATAAATAAATAAACTCCTGAATTAGAGATCTAAATGGAAAGAACATTTGGAAAGAATGGAAGAAAGAAGTATTCCAAAATGACCTTAAAATATAAACCCATAGGAAATGAAAAAGTTTTGTTTGTTGCTGCTACGTATTGAAAGTCAGTTTGAAGAAGATATATTATATTTCTACTGTTGGGGAGCCGAACTTGAAGTAGTAGCAACCGCACGTATGGTAAAAAGTTTCCGGTAGCCTTCGCCCTAAATGTACTTTTCGGTGGCCTTTGCCCGAAAATGTTTAAAAAATATTAACTTTGTAATTTTGACTGTTTCTTTAAATATTATATATTTATGTTTGCCTTGGCTGCGTCAGTATTTATATTTTTTTAGAGACATGAATGTCTTAGCAGGGAGTGGTGCGACTGAAGAATGTAGGTTGACAGATTATAATTTTACTTCACTCCTTTTATTAATGCTTGATACGATTTAAATAACACTTCACTGACATAGAGAGCTGTGAATTTTTTTTATTAATTACTTGCACTTTGTAACACGTAAACTATTTTTCGTCTCACACTGAATACTTATTAAATTTCTCGAGGACGCATCTCGCGTCCGGTTAGGAACACTGTCTACAAACAACGCGTCCAGTTATGAGCGCTGTCTACAAGTAACTGACAACTGAATTTGTAAATTTTGCTTCATTTTAGCTTGTGATTGGCTAATCCTAGTCCAATAGAATACCTTCATTTAACTAAAGCTTTTTTTCTGGTTGTTTATTCGCTCTTTTATTAACTGTCACAAAAATTACATAATTGCTTCCAAGAATTACAAGTAGTATTGTTAAACTTTCAAATCATTATTGCCTCAAGGCTACCTCATTGTTACCAACTTTTAACCTATTATTCTCACAGCTCCTACGTTATTAAATTACGTAATACATCCACATAACATTATTGAACATGTACATAATAATATAAACATTAATACAATGACCGTCACACAATGTTATATGTTATTTTATACACATATTGCTTTAAGGCGGGCTGTTATTACATTTTATATTATATAATTTGACTGAAATCATTTTAGTGTTAAAAATACTGCCTCAGAAATAGGGACGTAGGAAGGCCAGTTAAAAGTTGGAATTGAGGCTGGAACATGTCGATAGGCCAAATCCTTGAAAGGCAGTAGAAGAAAAAGAGTTCTGTATCTCTTGTGGGCATCTTTTCCAGTTTACCAGTTACATAAAAGTATTCAAAATTAATTCAGAATGAAGAGGCCTACTCTATTTGTAGAAAATTCAAAATATGCTTTGTATTTCTTGTAAATATCATAAACGTACGGTATCTTGTTAAAACTCGTTAGCCAGGTTTGACAAAATCAAAAATGACTAAAATATTTCCATCTAAAGTGCTGTTTCTGTTCATGAAATTTTCATAAAGATCCTCGTATCGATACTGAACTGAAATACGAAGTTTGGTATTTATTCAACGTTTTGTTTTTGAGTTGTGTTGTTCATAAAGTTACTGTGCAGATTTTTATCTAAAAATTAATTTTTATTCAGGGGGCCTCAAAACATGTATGTATTTCTTTGGAAATTTGGATCAGAGATGGTGCTAGGAAAAGGGAGGAAGTAATAATAAAATAATAAAAAGACGATGTAACGATTTAGTGCAATGGCCTCAATGCTTGTGCCCGATAGGTAATGTATCAGCAGTATCTGAAAATGTGTGTTTTAAGCGTAGAGTAACGTTCGAATTTGGAAGTTAAGTTATCATTAGAGAAAGGTGTAGCGTTTGTAATGAATGTCTCAGAGCACTAAGCTTGGCTTTGTAGTCCGTTACAAATGCAAAGTGTATTTGTTGTTTGTTCGTAAACTAGACCATGCCGCAAGAGAGGAAGTATGTAATTTAGTGTAATACTTTCCGGTTTACTCTTTGCACAGAAGGAGAAAACTGCGTGTGTTAAAATCTTGCTACTTTCTTGTCAAAAGCTCTATTGAAAGTAGACCAATCAGAAGAGTAAGTGTCCATCATCAGTTGCGTGTTGCCTGCAATTAAATCTTTCTGAAAAGTTGACAGTTTGTAGTACAAACTCAATTAGTTTCAAAGCGAATAAGGATATAAAAAAGAGTTAGAGAAAGCTGCATGTCTTTGAAATTGCCAGAGAACAGTTAAAAACCTGACCTGCATCTCCAGAAGGCAGGAAAACACGTTAGGATATACCTTAAGGCTGAAGTTGGAGGTCTTTTACTAATAAATTATAAGAATTACGTTTCCAGTCTGATCTTGATATATTTCACTTTTTATTGTCTCTACTATGCAAGTAGAGGAAGTATTGTAATCCGCCGAACAATTCGATATCGAGATCTTACCCGAATTACCAGTTTTGAAGTCCCTATGAGCCAAGAAAAGCATTCTTAAAAAAGGCCCGTGTGTCCATCTTTTTGGCTGTGTCTGTGAACAGCACAACTCAAGAAAGAAAAGTTCGATAAATACTAAAGTTTTATTTATTATTTATTATAACACTTCCCTCAATTAAGGGCTGCCATATAGACAAATGAAAATGGCATGAAGTCTTTCAAGAAAATCTCCCCACCCTACCCCAAAAAAAACCTTTTCGTGGAGAATGTTTATTCATTTTTTATTTTCTCAAAAATGCCTATAAAAATGTTGATTAAATGTCGTATATTTAAGATCTTTACATGGTAAATAAAATGTATATCGTCAATTTTTCTGGGGATAGCCTGCGAAGTCCTCTTCATTCTGAATGGGTTTTGTATCATTGCTAAACCGTAAGAGGTACACAAAAGATGCGATCTGGTTAAAGCACACAATATACACGTTTTTAGTGGCGTTAAACCCATTTAGAAATATTCTTTGTTATTGGTTTCAGTTTTCAAATATTTATACCTTACTGAAAGACCAGTAATTCTTCTTAGACGCCTTTCTTTATCGGGTTTGAGGTTCTTTTACGTGCCGTAAATCTACGACACGGGACCACCGGCTTTACTTCCCTCCCGAAGGAAGCCATGCTAAGAATTTTTACGCCCGAAAAAATCCATTGGAGGATGACATTGTACCTACAAGGAAATATACAATAAATATATCTGCAAATGTTTATCTCGAAATAGATAGAATAACAAGCTTTCAAATAATAGTATGTAGAAGAATGGGCAGGGAAAGGAATGCAGGCATTGGAATATTTAAGCAACTGGCTTCAAGTTACCGAGACTCAAACTATTATGCTATAAAGAACACTGATAACAGCGGCCAAGGGTCACTGATAGGCAGATATTTAAGATCCGGTTTGAGTGCTGTCTGCAAACGCCAAAAATTGTACGAGGGATGCGGGTGATTTGTTACCCGCGATGTGCATTAGCTATAATTCAACCTTATATCTTCCGTACTGGCTTTAATGCTTAGAAATTTCTATGCGTGACCCTGTGAATGTAACGTCAGATTTTGTGTCTGCGGTGTTAGAATTTTTTGCTTGTTTAACGTCGCTTCAACATGTTAGGTTATAAATATTGCGACGGTTATGTTTAGGTGCTTTGATACACATTCACTGCAGCTGCGCAGTTGCCTTCCTGCACCTTTTATTTCATTCCTGATTCTTTTGTTCTTTGTGTGGAACGTTGGGTCGTGGTACTGATCATCCAATCTGGTATCTACCTGGCGTTGAAGGCAACTAGTCAAATAGATCGGTGCAAAATTGGAACCCGGCTGCCTCTGTGGTCGAGTGGTCAGCTTTCTGGTGTTTCAACCCAGACATCCCGGGTTCGATTCTCGGCTAGGCGGAAAAGTTTTGTTTAGCCACAATTATCCTATCCCCGCAGAGACTGGAAGTGTGTTTAATAGCAAAATTGTTAAAAGCCAACGTTAAGATAATATACAGTTCAGTTGTTTTTCAGGTCAAAGAGCCCGTTATGGACACAGAAGTTGAAGTCTGTACACATGAAACAGTTTTTAAAAAGTCATGTGTTGCACTCACATAACTTTCTCTACTCTTGTACAAACTATTTTTACAAACGCTTATTCTCCATCTGCTTCATGTTAATCGAGATAAGCATTTGCAGAAACTATATTATTGCTAATTTTCTTGTAGATGCAAGGAGAATATGGTAGGCTTTAAGCGATAGTCAAATCTTTTAAGAGCTGGTTGCTGGTTTTGTGCAAAAGTTCATCTCGATTAACATTAAGTAGGTGAAGAAAAAGCGTTTGTAAAACTAGTTTGTACAAGAATAGAGAAAGTCATGTAGGTGCAACATATCAGATTTTTTGTGTAGTAAACCTTCGTCTATCTGTTACGGTTTACCAGTTATGCAAAAGTCATTCAGAATGAAGAGGACTTTTGGAAACATTCCCAGAAAATTCAAGATATACATTTCATTTGCTATGAAAATATTTTAAATTTATGATATTTTAATAAAAATCGTTAGAGCCACTTTTGAGAAAATAAGAATGTTTGAAAAATGTTCCATGTAAAGGGTAGAGTCTGGGATGGGGTATTTTTTTGAAAATCTTCGTGTCGCATCCTTGGAAGATAGTAAACTCAAATACCAAGTTTGGTATTTACCCGAATTTTCGTTTTTGAATTATACTGTTCACAGACACACATCCGGATAAGTTTCCGAAAATGCTTTATTGGATTTCAAGGAACTCAAAATATGTATTTCCGTTGAAATCCCGAATTCGAATTTTTGAGTGGAATACAACACTTTCCTTGCTTACTACACGTAGTACAGAAAGTAAAATTCTGATGTATTACATTCACACGACTTTCTCTACCCTCTATTGTTTGTCAGTAGGTATACAAATTATCCTTATGAAAGCTTATTGTTCTATCTACTTCATTTTAAACGAGATAAACCATTGCAGAAATAGCTACATTACACATTACATATACGAAGCGAACAGCGATAGCCAAAGGTTAAGAACAGGACGCTATGCGCTAGCCTTAAAATTTCATAGTCTTTGCTTGACACCCCAAAAAACAGCTGAATGTCGACAGGACTTGAAAAGAATGAGTATTGAACAATGCGAACCACTATTAATGGATATCTCGGAACTGACCAATGCCACAAAAACGTTATTTGAAATAAATTGCGTATTTTAAAAAGATCTACTTTTTTTGTAGAGTACGTTTTCGTATTTAGCTCAACGTTTACCAGTTTCGTATACAAGATTATATAAGATTCCTTCCGAATGAAGTGGACTTCACAGGCTATTTCCAGAAAATTCCAGATATACGTATTATTTGTCGTGTAAATATCTTTAATGTATGGTATTTTAATCAAAATTGTTAGAGCCATTTTTCAAAAAAATAAAAATGAAAAAATCTTCAATCTAAAGCTTAGTTGTGGATAGCGGATTTTCTTGAAAATCTACGTGCAGCATTTTTTGAAGATACTTAATTTAAATTCCAAGTTTGGTATTGATTATTTTTGTTTTCGAGTTGTGCTGCTCACAGGCGCACACACACACACACACACACACACACACACACACACATACGAACATTCTTCTAAAAATATTCTTTTTATTCAGGGGATGTCAAAACGTGTAGTTCAGATGAAATCTCGGTATCGAATTTTTGGATAAAACGCAATACCTTTCCTACCTACTACGTATTGTATTCCATCCAAAAATTCGATACCGGGATTTCACCGGAAATACATGTTTTCAGACCCCCTGAATCCAATAAAAAGCCTTTTTGGAAACATGTCCGTGTGTGTGTCTGTGTGGCTGTCTGTCCGTGTGTGTGTCTGTGTGTGTATCTGTGTGTGTGTGTGTGTGTCTGTGTGTGTGTCTGTCTGTGAACAGCATAACTCAGAAACGAACAGTCGGATAAACACCAAACTTGGTATTTAGGTTCAGTATCTTCCAAGGATGCGACACGAAGGTTTTCAAGAAAATTCCCCCACCCCAAATTACCCTTTACATGGAAGATTTTTCGAAAATTTTCTCAAAAACGGCTCTAACGATTTTGATTAAAATATCATACGTTTAAGATATTTTTATGACAAATAAAATATATATCTTGAATTTTCTGGGAATGTCTCCAAAAGTATTCTTCATTGTGAACGACTTTTGCATAACTGGTAAACCATAAGAGATAGACAAAATTTTACTATAAAAATGTAGATCGCGTTAAAATACACAATTTATGTCATACATTTTTTGTTGAGTGAACCATTTTCGAGATATTGCTTGTTATTCCCTTAAATTTTTCAATACTTATTTTCTCAAATGGGAATTCGTTATTCAATTTTTTGTCTTGGATTATCAAAGAGTATTAATCTGTGGGAAAGGGAATGGTGCTGCACCTAGCAACCAGCTATTAAGAGATATGTATGTGCTTAAAGGCTACTGTATTTCTATATTGCCCTTGTATATATATATATATATATATATATCCCTTACATCTACAAGAAAATTAACAATAAGATAGACTCTGCAAATGTTTATCTCGATTAAGATGAAGTAGATGGAGAATAAGCGTTTGTAAAAATAGTTTGTACAAGAGTAGAGAAAGTCATGTAAGTGTAACACATCAGATTTTTTTTTGTCCTGGTAATGCAAAGAGAATGGAATTCTCCACATAGCAACAAGCTCTTAAAATATTTGACTATCGCTTAAAGCATACCAATTCCCCTTGCATCTACAAGAAAACTAGCAACAAGATTAACATCTCGATATCTCGATTAACATGAAGTACATGGAGAATAAACGTTTGTAGATATAGTTTGTACAAGAGTAGAAAAGTCATGTGAGTGTAACACAGATTTTTTATGTAATATGCTTTGGTCCATTTCTTACGATTTACCAATTATACAAAAGTGATTCAAAATGAAGAGTACTTTACAGGCTAATTCAGTATATATATATATATATTTATCATGTAAATGTCTTATATATACTTTAGTATCATTAAGTACTTTAATCAACTTCCTTAGCGCCAGTTTTTAGAACATCAAAAACAATGAACATTTTTTCATGGATAGCGTAGTCTGGAGTGGAGGGATTTTCTTGGAAATCTTCGCGTCGCATCCTTGGAAGATGTTGAGTTACCGAGAGGGATGGCTCAGGGGGTAAATTCTGTGACCCGCATTTGGGAGGTCCCGGTTTCAAATCTCGTGGGCCGACCAATCTGTCTGAGGTTTCTTTCGTGGTTTTCCTCAGTCGCCAATGTAAATACCGGATTGGATATTTAATACCACAACCCAAAGTTCCATCTTAAGTCTAAAACAATAGTAAAATGAAAAATAAGTGTAATAGCGAATGCTATGCCATCTATCTACAGACAATGTAAGCAGTTATACTGGATGGCACCCTAATGCCATCTGCACGGCATGAAGCAGGGGTTACAGGGATGAGACCTTGAAGGCTAACTGTCCGCCTTTCTATGTAAGGGCAGCGGTTAGACTGGACGGTACCCTAATGCCAGCTGCACAGCATGAAGCAGGGGTTACAGGAATGAGACCTATAAGGCTAACTGTCTATCACATATCGTTCTAAGAGATATCCACCAACCGATCCGTGGCTATATGACAAAGGAGTTAAAGCGACGTAAAATAAAATAGAATAACAATAGAGAGAAAAAAAATCTGATGTGTTACACTCACATGACTTTCTCTACTCTTGTACAATCTATTTTTACAAACGCCTATTCTCCATATGCTTTATGTTAATCGAGATATCGAGATGTCAATCTTATTGCTAATTTTCTTGTAGATGCAAGGGGAATATGGTAGCTTTTAAGCGATGGTCAAATATTTTAACGCTGGTTGCTATGCGGCGCATTCCATTCTCTTTGCAAGTCCAGGACATAAAAAAATGAATAACGAATTTGAGAAAAAGTATAAGTATTGGAAAATTTAAGGGAATAACAAGCAATATCTCGAAAACGGTTCACTCAACAAAAGAAATGTATATGACATAAGTTGTGTATTTTAACGAGATCTACATTTTTTGTGTAGTAAAATGGTTTACCAGTTATGCAAAAGTCGTTCACAATGAAGAATACTTTTTGAGACATTCCCAGAAAATTCGAGATATACATTTCATTTCTCATGACATTATCTTAAACATATGATATTTTAATCAAAATCGTTAGAGCCATTTTTGAGAAAATTAAAATTTTGAAAAATGTTCCATGTAAAGGGTAGTCTGGGGTGGGGGGATTTTCTTAAAAACCTTCGTGTCGCATCTCTGGAAGATACTGAACCTAAATACCAAGTTTGGTGTTTATCCGACTGTTCGTTTTTGAGTTATGCTGTTCACAGACACACACACACACACAGACACACACACACAGATACACACACAGACACACACACGGACATGTTTCCAAAAATGCTTTTTTTGGATTCAGGAGGTCTCAAAACATGTATTTCCGGTGAAATCTCGGTATCGAATTTTTGGGTGGAATGCAATACTTCTCCTACTTACTATACGTAGTAGAGAAAGTAAAAAGATGTTGAGTTTAAATGCTGAGTTTGGCATTCACCCTAGCTTTTTATTTATGCTGTTGGAACAATGACGGAAATCCGTATCGTATGAGACAAAACCACACACTCACACACACATACGGACCATTTTCCTTAATTTTTTGGGGGGGTATTCCGGGAGTCTCAAAACAATATTTCCGGTGAAATCTCGGTATCGAAATTTTGGGAGGAATACAATACTTCCTATACTTACTATAGATAATTAGTAGGGAAAGTTGTAAGTGAAAATCTCGGATCGAATCTGTTCTAGTACTTACATGAAAAATATGTATTTTGTGTCTGTCAAAATATTTTAATTAAAATATGTGTTTGATATACTGAATTTGAGAAACGTTAATTTTATTGTAGGAGTTGGATTGTAGTTCAACTATTGGGGAGCCGAACTTGAAGTAGTTGCAACCGCACATATGGTAAAAAGTTTCCGGTAGCCTTCGCCCCAAGTTTAAATATATTAACTTAGTAATTTGACAGTTTTTTAAATATTATATATTTATGTTTGCCTCGGCTGCGTCATTAATGTTGCTAGAGACATGTTTCTCTTTGCAGGGAGCGGTGCGACTGAAGAATGTAGGCCTACACAGATTTTAAGTTTTTCTTCACTCTCTTTATTATTTCTTGACACGATTTAAATAACACTTCACTGATACGGAGAGCTGTGAGATTCTTTTGTTAATTACTTGCACTTTTTAACACGTAAACTATTTTCTCACAAAACATAAGTATTAAATTTCTCCAGGACGCATCTCGCATCCGGTTAGGAACACTGTCTACATGCAACTGACCTCTGAATTTGTAAATTTTGCTATATTTCAGTGTTTGATTGGCTAATCCTACTTCAATAGAATACCTTCATTTAACTAAAGCTTTTTCTGGTAGTTGATTGTTGTCATAAAGATACATTATTGCTGCTCCAAGAATCACAAGTAGTATTGATAAACTTTCTTACTCGTTATTGATCAAGGTTACCTCATTATTAGGAACTTTTAACCTGTTATTCTCACAGCTCCTACATTATTAAAATACGTAAAACATTCACATAACATTACTGAATGTTACAATAATATAAACATATACAATTACTATAATATACACTTTTTCTATATTGTTACATACACATATTGCTTTAAGGCGGGCTGTTATTATATTTTATATTATATAATTAGACTGAAATCATTTAAGTGTTAAAAATACTGCCTCAACTTGAACAAACTGAACTTTCAGTGAACGGCCTGTAGAATCCTCCTCGTTTACATTGCAACTTGGATAGCATAACAAATAACAGAAATTGATTATGGGAAATATGTAGCAAATAACGGCTGGCTATTTTTATAGCATTAACCATAATAAATGTATGTGAATTTGTAATGTGTGCACACTCTGTCCATGGAATGTGTAGGACTGAAGTACAGAATTAAGACTTCTGCGCAGCTACTCTCCTATAACGGTAGGCTCCCGAGTACAGGGTATACAACGGAAGGGGACATCTCGCGCACTCGGTCTGTGAGAGATATATTGCGGCTACCAACCCACAGGAGGACGGGATGAAGTGATTTAATCCGAAGAGGCTACAGGCCACAGAAACGCGCGGAAGTCTCTAAGAGTTCCTGATCCGAAGACCCGTCTCACAACTGGAGCCTCCCAGAGAGGGCATGAACGACCTATTCGACCAAGTGGACTTCTAGTATCGAAGGTGAATACTCTTTCCTTGGAACAAAAATCCGGCACTGCCCTACGCTATGAAACTAGAAGAACAGCTGAAACACGAGAAAAGAAACTGAAAGGGAAATTGTGGTAGATAATAAACTACCCCATCACAAACCTAATGGCTAGGGAAAACCACAAAAACCCCAAGGTCAGATTGGGCAGCCGACGGCAATCGAACCCAGGACCCATGCGCGAGCTTTACCCGTTACTACAAAGCCATCTCGCTCAGTTCGGCTTCCGGGAGTAATGGTTTGTAATGAGCAAGGTAAAACTGTTTGCATTTGTCTTCATTTTATCCAGAAAAGTGTAAGTGGCAAGTGTCAATATCACCCGGAAGTATCAGAAACTGATCTTTTACGTAACGCAGCCACAAAAGAAAGCCGGGCAAATATCTACTCGAATTGTTGGTATTGTGCCAGCTGATATGATAAGCAATTGTCTTTGGTAAAACTTGGATTATGTATATAATAGGACGTTATCTTCAATTGCTCAATGTTTTCCTCGTGCTCTAGATTAAACTAAAAATGGGCAGGCTCTTGAGTAGTTATATTTTTTTCAAGTTCCTTCTAGTGAGCACGTGGTTCACAACGTAACTTCTGTGTGCCACTTTAGACACCTATTTGAAGAAGTAATTTATTAGCTCCACGTATGGACGCCAATTTGAGGTAGTTTGTATTGAAGGAGTTGTATTATATTTCAACTGTTGGGGAGCCGAACGCTTGAAGTAGTTGCAACCGCACGTATGGTACCCGGTAGCCTTTGCCCCAATTTTAAAAAATATTAACTTTGTAATTTGACTGTTTCTTTAAGTATTAAATATTTATATTTGCCTCGGCTGCGTCAGTATTTTTGTTAAGAGACACGTTTCTCTTAGCAGGGTTGTGGTGCGACTGAAGAATGTAGGCTTACACAGATTATAATTTTACTTCAATCCTTTTATTAATCCTTGACACGATTTAAATAACACTTCACCGATATAGAGATCTGTGAGATTCTTTTATTAATTACTTGTACTTTTTAACACGTAAACTATTTTCGTCTCACACGAATACCTATTAAATTTCTTGAGGACACTTTTTGCGTCTGGTTAGTAACGCTGTCTGCAACCAACTGACTTCTAAATTTGTAAACGTTTCTCCTTTTCAGTTTCTGATTGGCTAATCCTACTCCAATAGAATACCTTAATTTAAATAAAGCTTTTTCTGTTGTTGATTGGCTATTTTATAAACTGTCACTAAAATTACATTATTGCTTACAAGAATCACAAGTAGTATTGATTATTGCCTCAAGGTTACCTCATTGTTAGCAACTTTTGACGTATTTCTCACAGCTCCTACATTATTAAATTACGTAATACATTCATATAACATTATTACACATGGATACAATAATATAAACATATATAATGACTGCAATATACACTTTTTATATTGTTACAACACATATTGCTTCAAGGCGGGCTGTTTTTGAATTTAAATATTATATAATTACACTGAAATTATTTAAGTGTTAAAAATACTGCCTCATCTGTAATACAAGCCACAAGCATTGATTTGGGCTACCTCGACACCTTGGAGCAGTGGTTAAGCTGCTCTACTTCTACGTAAGCAGCTCGAGTTCGATTCTCCATACTGGATTGTTATCTTTTACAACGCATTCCACCATAGTATACTTAAATAATATTGCTTGTTTTATTTTTAATTATTATAGATATTATTAATTGAAATTAATTATACTTTCTAGAGACCTTAGCCTGGTCTTGGCAAGTTTTTAATATAGAGTCAACTGAAAAAATCAATGTCACTGGCGTGATTTGAACACGATTCTTTCGCTCTCCTGCGGTTATTCTAACCATGACTTTACTATGACAACATGCCGGTGGGACATTGAATTCCCCAGTTGACTCAAGTTGTTTCCTAGATGTTTCCCATGGGTCAGTTCGGGAATTCAGGATCCCACCGGCATGTTGTCATAGTAGCGTAATGGTTAGAGCAACCGCACGAGAGCGGGAGAACTGAGTTAAAATCCTAGCTGTAGCATTGAATTTTTCAGTTAACTCTATATAAAAAAATCTGATGTGTTACACTCGCAAGACTTTCTCTACTCTTGTACAAACTATTTTTACAAACACTTATTCTCCATATGCTTCATGTTAATCGAGATGTTAATCTTATTGCTAATTTTCTTGTAGATGCAAGGGGAATTGGTAGGCTTTAAGTGATAGTCAAATATTTTAAGAGGTGGTTGCTATGTGGAGTATTCCATTCTCTTTGTATGTCCAGGACAAAAAAAATTATTAGCGAATTGCTATTTGAGAAAAATTATTGAAAAATTTAAGGGAATAACAAGCAATATCTCGAAAACGGTTCACTCAACAAAAAGAATGTATATGACATAAATTGTGTATTTTAACGCGATCTACATTTTTTGTGTAGTAAAATTTTGTCTATCTCTTATGGTTTACCAGTTATGAAAATGAAGAATGCTTTTTGGAGACATTCCCAGAAAATTCGAGATATACACTTCATTTGTCATGAAAATATTTTAAACATATGATATTTTAATCAAAATCGTTAGAGCCATTTTTGAGAAAATTAAAATTTTCAAAAAATGTTCCATGTAAAGGGTAATCTGGAGCGGGGGGATTTTCTTCAAAACCTTCGTGTCGTATCTCTGAAAGACACTGAACCTAAATACCAAGTTTGGTGTTGATCCAAATGTTCGTTTCTGAGTTACATGTTCACAGACACACACACGGACCTGTTTCCAAAAATGCTTTTTTGGATTCAGGGGATCTCAAAACATATATTTCCGGTGAAATCTCGGTATCCAATTTTACTACTTACTATATGTAGTAGAGAAAGCAAAACAAAAAACTTGCGATGGCAGGTCGTCGTCATTGCAATTGTCATCTCTAGTGAGATGTCCTGTTGGTCTATCTGGGAAACAACTTGAGTCACTTGGGGAATTTAATGTCCCAATGGCATGTTGTCACAGTAGCTCATTGGATAGAGCAACCGCAACGAGAGCGGGAGAACCGAGTTAAAATCCCAGCTGTGGCATTGAATTTTTCAGCTGATTCTATATTAAAAACTTGCCAAGACCAAGCTTTTTATTAAACAGAAATCCTTAAGAAACACATAAGCACCCAGTATTAAATTACTTGCGATGACAGGTCGCCATTGAGATTGTCATTTCTAGTAAGATGATGGTCTCTCTGGGAAACAACTTGTGTCAATCGGAGAATGCATATTCCACAGGCATGTCATAGTAGCCCAATGGTTAAAACAACCGCACGGAGAGTTGGAGAACTAAGTTCAAATCCCGTCTGTGGCATTGCCTCTATATTAAAATATTGCTTGTGTTACGCCACTTTATTTATAAATATAATATCAATAATGGTGAAATTTGTGCTTATAAAATTAAATTCACTGAGTATGAAAGCTCCTCCCGACCAAAATTAATGTCATGGTTGTCATCTACCGGTATGGCATACTAAAAACAAACGTCATACATAGGTACACTGCGTTTGTGAAAATTGCAACACCAAGAAAGAATTTCCCGAATAACTCGAAACTTGGTGGAAGTGTAGAAGAGTTTGCAAGCAATAAGTGATTAGATTTGCAGAGAGATGAGGTACACATTGGCCGAGTAGAGCCCTCTCGTGTCCGTCCGACAAGGTCAGTGTTGCGCCCGGTGTAGTCAGTGCAGAACTGTCAAACAAAGTGGAAACATAATGTGAGTGCCACTATGCCTCGTCGACGTCAAAGGGAGACATATCGGCATGTGAGTGAGTTCGAACGGGGCAGAATGATCGATTTGTCATACCATGACATTTCGGCTCGTACAGGGCACGCTGCTACGACAGTGATGCGTGTGTGGAAGCAGTGGATAGATGAAGGTCGTACGCAGCGAAGAGCAGGTACTGGACCACGAGACATGGCCACAGCACGGGATGACCGTCATCTTGTCCGCATGGCCATAACGGACCGTACAGCTTCATCCAAGGTGTTGGCTCGACGCTGGAACACTGCAACAGGTGTGAACCTGTCTGCATCAACGGTTCGTCGCGTCTGCTGCAGGTTGGACTGGTTGCATGCATGCCACTACGTCGGCTTCCATTATCCAGAAACCACAAGCTCCTCCGACTGCAATGGGCACGTGAACACCGTCACTGGGGTGCTGAGTGACAAAATGTAGTCTTTTCAGACGAGTCCCGCTTCAACGTGTCCAACAGTGATGGCCGCGTACGTGTCCGGTGGTACCGTGGTGAACACAACCTGGAGGGCTGCATTGTTGAGCGGCATAACGGACAAATGTGTTGGTTTGGTGCACCATTGGTTACAACAACCGATCTCGCCTCCTACGAATTGAGGGTACTTTGAACAGCAACCGGTACCTAACAGTGGTTGTAGGGCCTGAGGTACTCCCCTGCTTCAGGCATCTCCACAGGCCACATTTCAACAGGACATTGCCCGGCCACATATTGCGAGGAATGTACAAGCCTTTTTCGAAGAGCGACGGGTACCATTACTTCCCTGGCCTACACGTTCGCCTGACATGTCGCTCATCGAACATGTCTGGGATATGGTCGGTCGGCACCTGATGCGTCACGGTCCTCCAGTAACCAGTGTCACGGATTTGTGGGCTCGAGTAACACTGCGTGGAGGGAAATCCCTCAGTAACTTATTCAGAACCTTTTTGATTCAGTGCCACGGCGTATAGCAGTTCTAATTGCAGCGCATGCAGGCCACAACAAAGACTGAATATTAGGGTTCAAAGGTCATGTATAGGTTTGAAAAGTTTATCAGTTGTTATTATTGTCATGTATCCTGTGGTATTAAATTCATTGAATCCATGCGTTTCCTTATTGGTGTTGCCATTTTCACAAACGGCAGTGTATATGTATGAAAAAATGCAGAGGCGAAAAAAGTTGAGTAGCTCCACGGAGACTTAACTTGCAACCTCAGGACAGTACGATAACAGTGCTGCGGTAAGCGTGGCATTATAACGAGCTTCAGACATACTCCACTTGAAAACCATTAATCAATAAAGTGTGTTTTGGTTTCAAATATTCAGTGTTGAAACACTGTGAAACATCTGTCTATGGTATCTTGTATATGAATTATTTTCTCGGAAGACTTTTACGATTATAGTTGTGTTCCCCATTGTAACTACTACAAGAACATACGCAGTCTTGTGAACAAAACTTAGCTTCCGAGCGCTCACGGAAATACCGATTCGAGCTCGTTCCAAAAATTTAATAAAATCTTCAAAAAATACAACATATCATTGACTTCACAGAATAAACACGCAATTCAGAATCTACTAGCTTTCCCTGTCAAAGATAAAATTCAACAAGAACAAAAATCTGGCACCTACCTAATAAACTGTGAAAATTGTGACTTCGTGCAAGTTGGTAAACAAAAAGAAATATTGTAACCAGAAGGAAAGCACACTTCAGATGTATATCCACAAACAGGTAGTCAAATCTGGCATAACAAATCATTTTTGAACCACAAATGACGACATCAACCCCAAAGTCAAAATCCTGAAATGCACCAACAATTGAGGCAGTGTTTTTAACACTAAAATGATTTCAGTCTAATTATATAATATGTAAATTCAAAAACAGCCCGCCTTAAAGCGATATGTGTATGTAACAATATATAAAAAGTGTATATAACAGTCATTGTATATGTTTGTATTATTGTATCCATGTGTAATAATGTTATGTGAATATATTACGTAATTTAATAATGTAGGAGCTGAGAGAATAATAGGTTAAAAGTTGCTAACAATGAGGTAACCTCGAGGCAATAATGAATTTCAAAGTTTAAATGCTACTAGTCATTATTGGAGCAACAATAATGTAAATTTTGAGACAGTTTAAAAATAGCCAATCAACAACCAGAAAAAAGCTTTAGTTAAATGAAGGTATTATTAGGAATAGCCAATAGCCAATCAGAGATTTGAAATACAGAAATTTACAAGTTTAGGCGGTTGAAATCAGTTCAGTTGCCTTCAGACAGTGATTGTAACCGGATGCGAGGTGCGTCCTCGAGAGATTTAATACGTATTCGTGTGAGACGAAAAATAAGTATACGTGTTAAAAAGTGCAAGTAATTAACAAAAGAATCTCACAGCTCTCTATATCGGTGAAGTGTTATTTAAATCGTGTCAATCGTTAATAAAAGAAGTGAAGTAAAATTATAATCTGTGTAAGCCTACATTTTTAGTCACACCACAACCCTGCTAAGAGAAACGTGTCTCTAACAATAATACTGACGCAGCCGAGGCAAACATAAATATATAATATTTAAAGAAACAGTAAAATTACAAAGTAAATATTTATTAAACTTGGGGCAAAGGCTACCGAAAACTGTTTACTATACGTGCGGTTGCAATTACTACAACATCGGCTCCCCAACAGTTGAAATATAATACAATTCCTTCAATACATCCTACTTCAAATCGGCTTTCCATACGTGGTGCAAATAACGAAACAATTAAGCAAATTAACTACTTCACAATCTAACAGAATTTAAAGTTTGCGAAAACATACACGCAATCAAACACATGAAAACGGTAATGAATTTTGAATCCCGCTACTCAACAATCTAAGCAGCTTCATCCTGGACACACCAGATGACACCACTTCCACGACACCTACATCTATTGACCCGAATTCCCGCTTTGTTCGGTCGGAAAGAAGCTGAAGATAAAAGCAAACGGTGCTTTCAAAACATGTTCCATTAATTTAAAATAAGTGAAGTTTTTGTGTATCCACCGACTCAAGATTCAATTAAATTATTGTTTCGCTTCGCTGTCTAACTTCTGAATCACGCTTTCTAATAACCAAATCTTATGTTTAAGTTCAGCCTAATATGCGACACATGATACAAGGGGTAAAAGTAGAGTTTTATTTTGTGAGTAGGAGTGTTTACTAAATGTGACCATAGGCCGTACGCCTTTGTTTCGCAATCCTAAGAGCAAAATAAAACCACTTTTAGCACGTGTGCCATACACTGTTTTTAGAACAGCGCTATAGTTTGTAAAATATCAATAATAATAATAACAATATATTGATTCCGGAAACTATGAGAAATCAGTTTAGAACGCGGTTCTTGAAACAATAAAAATGACGTTAAAAAAGCAAGCTGTAAGATGTTTTGTTGTATTGTTGATTCGCTAGCATCATTTTCAATCAAATTATTTTCAACACGTTTTGCCTTACACCAGCCAGTGAAGCGATTTAATGATATATCATATTGCTTTCTGGATTTTTTATGTAAGTACTTCTGGTGTTTTTCTTTCTGCTGCTTCTGTAATTTTACTTCTATTTCAGTTTCTCCTGAATTCATAATTTCCGCCATTTAACCTTTGGGTAGGTTATGCTAGATAAAACAGTAACGTTTTAGATCAAAGAAAGCAGAAGCCTAACACTATAATATATAGGTTAATTCTACAAGAATTGCATTACATTGAAGTATGACGATTTGTACTGTGAACAGATAATGCGAGCGCCATGGGAAATTAATCATTTAAAAGACAATAAAAGGTAAAACCTAATGAATCCAAGATGAATTATATAACATGTGCAAATACAAGGGTAATTGCCATGTGATTGGACTTGAAACCAAATTTGGTCACAATGAAGGTGGTTGCACTAGTGCTTATAGCTCGTGTACACTGTGTTAGAGGTCTTACTGTCTAAAAAGATACGAGGTGTGATTAAAAAGTTTCCGGAATAGCTTCACAACAATGCTGACGCTGAGATTTCTTTAATTCTTACCCAGACTGTACATGCAGAGTTCCTTCCCATAAAAATGAGAGGTCACGTGACTTCCTGTGACAATGCAGTGACGAAGTAGATGCTCTGAAGTGAACACGTGTTTTGCATGTGCTGTGATTTTTCCGCGCAGCAAAAATGTCAGATTACGAAGAACAAAGAACGAACATCAAATTTTGCTTTAAACTCGGTAAAACTGCAACATAAGCCTATGAAATGTTAAGAACAGCTTATTGAGAGAACGTTATGGGCAAAACTCAAGTACTGGAGTGGTTTTCGAAATTTAAAAGTGGTGTGACATCAGTTAAAGATGCAGATCGTTCGGGGCGACCCTGTTCTATCAAAACTGATGAAAATATCAATCAGGTGAGGGAAATGACCTTAAATGATAGGTGCATTACAATAAGAGAACTTTCTGGCTCATAGTACTCTGCTTTGGAAGCGTTCAAAGCATTTTGAAAGACAATTTGGACATGTTGCTGCATCATGACAATGCGCCCGCGCATAAAGCCCTTTCTGTTCGCCAATTTTTGGTTAAAAATAGGATGAATACTGTTCCCCATCTCGCCTATTCTCCATATTTGGCACCAGCGGACTTTTTTTTCTTTTTCCGCGACTTAAAATCCGGCTCCGAGGACACCGTTTTGAGGACATTGAAGTCATCCATCGCGAATCGCAGAAAGCTCTGAACATGTTGAAAGAAGAGGACTTCCAGAGGTGCTTCCAGCAGTGGCAGAAGCGCTGGGACAAGTGTATCAACTCCCAAGGAGACTACTTCGAGGAGATTAGACAAAACAAACTGTTGTGTGGTATTTATGACGTCATTCTGGAAACTTTTTGATCACACCTCGTATTTACATGACAAAATGTATAGATTGAATGTTCTGGGAGTAGCTTATGAAGACATCTTCGTTCGGAAGGAATTTTGTATAAGGATAAATCACAAGAGATAGACGAAACCTCTTTAAAACAATTCATTTCATATAACATTGTGGCATCAGCGCTTCCCGAGATATCTTTTATTATTAGTTTGAATATTTCAATACTCTGTCATTTCGTAGTACTGCTAAACCTCAGTTGTTCCTGAGCATGAAATTTCAAAGCTAATATGAGCTAACCTCTTTTAAACATTTGATTGTCGCTATCCCTTTTGTGTTTATAAACGAATGTGTAATGAAACTATTTATTTCAGTTAACTTGAAGTAGATAGAATAATAAGGTTTAGAAGCAATATTTTGTAGAAGCTTTTTTACTTTGGATTTAAATATATATTCCAGTTTGTTTGTTATTAATTAACCAAGAGCTATAATAAAATCGATAAGCGATTTTATGTAGCATGATATTTAGGGCATATTTGCAAAGCTTTAGAAAAAAGATTCCACTGCCTATATAAGCGAGCGTTCTCGCCAGGACAGTTGGTTGAGTTGAGTCGGTCAGTGAGTGAGCGAGTTGGCGGGTGAGGCTTCCGTGTGACAAGTGCGATTCTCCGAGCGAGTTTGCGGTGACTGCTGTGGGTGCTGCTTCGGAGCGAGGGATTGTAGAGGTCTTCGAGGTGTTGGACTCCCCAGGGGGAGGAATCGACCGGAAGAGAAGGCTACGTCACGAAGAAAGTGAAGTGACGAAGAATTGAACAAGTTCACCTTAGTGAAGTGATAGAGAAGTTAGTGAAAGCTGAACTAGATAAAAAAACTAAACAGTGATATTGAGAACTAAGAGAAATGACAGTTGAAAAACTAGACAGAGTCATAACAATGTTATCTGAAGATTTGGAAGCTAATATAAAAAACCTGAAAATGTTGTGTACAAAATTTGAAGTCTCTAGTTAAAGCGGTTCAATACAAATTTTTATTTGGTGTATTAATTTTGTGATATTTTGTTGCGAATATAATCGGAATTTTATATGTAACTTTGTGTCTAGGTTAATTAAAAACAATAGAAATACCGTTGAACCGGGTAAAGCTACTGATAACTTCACCCTATACAGAGTATAACAAAAATAAGGTACATCCTTTTACCCAAATAAACCACACCTCATTATAAATAATAGTAAATTATGATACAAGGGGTAAAAATTTTCTGAGTAAGAATGTCATGGCCTCGACTCGCAATCCTACAAGCAAGATAAAACCACTTTTAACACGGGTAGCATAAACTATTTTTAGGCAGCGCTCGAATTTGTAAAATATCTATAAGACTATATTGATTCCTGAAATTAACAGATGTCATGTTTAGAACGCGGTTCTTGAAACATGAGAAATCTGATTTCAGTGAAATTATTTTCAACATTTTTGGCCTTACATTAGGCAATGAAGCGATTAAATACGATATCACATTGGTTTCTGGAGTTTTTGGGTAAGCACCTCTAAAATTAAATTAAATTAAATTGAGTTTTATTTATGGACGCTGTTTAACTGCTGTGGTCCTTAGCGTCCCATTCTATATTGGGCGTGAAAGACTGGTAATGTTGCTCAGAGGCCTCTTTATCAGGCTTGAGGTTCTGTTACGTGCGCTAAATCTACGACACGTAACCACCGGCTTTACTTCCCTTCCGAAAGAAGCCATACTAAGAATTTTTACACCCGCAAACAATCCATCGCACTCCGCCGGGTTTGAACCCGCGTCTTCGGGAACTAGAAGCTAGATGGTAACCACTCACTACGGAGGATAAGTACTTTTAAGTTATCCTTTCTGTTGCTTATGTGATTTCACTTCTATTTCAGTTTCTTCTGAATTCATAATTTCCACCATTTAAACTTAATGTATGCTAGATAAAAAAGTAGTGTTTTAGATGAAAAAAAGTTGCCAGTATATTCAAAATGTACAACCTTTTGTGATAAATTCACGATTTGTACGAGGGGCACTATTTATATTTTGAGCCTTGGCAACCCTAAATGTTGTAGGTGCCATCTGACGTTTCCAATGGAAAGTTTGACATTTTTGACCACAATCTACTTCAAATATTTTGTCAACAGAGCGTCATTTGTTTTGTTTACACTAACTTGAAAATTGTGTGTCAACAAAAACATGGAATTAGCTCGTGAAAATGTTCGTGCAATGATTTATTACGACTTTCGACGTGGCTTATCAAGACAAGAGTGCATCGGTCAACTAACTTCCACATTTGGAGACGAAGCTCCATCCTTTATCACTGTAAAACGCTGGTATAACGAATTTAACCGTGGCCGCCGTTCGCTCAATGATGAAGTTCGTGAAGGTCGTCCAAAATCAGTTGTGCCAGAAAACATTGATGCTGTGCAAAAACTAATAATGAAAGATCGTCATGCGGCATATTGTGAGATTGAGGCAACCCTAGGCATTAGTTCCACTAGCTATATAAAATATTGCATGGTTATTTAGCCGTGAAAAAGGTTTGCTCTCGTTGGATCACACATAATTTGGCGCAATCTCAAAAAGATGCTCGTGTCGATTGGTGTACAAAAATGCTCAAGAAATACAATGGCGGTGCCTCAAAAGACGTATATAAGATTGTAACAGGTAACGAATCATGGATCTATGCGTATGAGTCGGAACGTAAACAGCAGTCGACTGTATGGGTGTTTCAAGATGAAGCAAATCCAACAAAAGTTGCTCGCACTCGAAGCACTTCGAAGCAAATGTTCGCCTGCTTTTTTAGCAAAACTGGCCATGTGGCAATAGTGCCTTTAGAGGAACGTAAAACGGTCAATGCCGAATGGTACGTAACCATTTGTTTGCCGGAAGTCTTCGGTGAAGTAAAGAAAACCAACAAGAACCGTAGGATCGTTCTTCATCAAGACAATGCAAGCGCTCACACATATCGTCTTTCAATAGATTATTTGAAGGCTCAAAAATCGAATTGATGGGTCATCCGCCATACAGTCCTGATTTGGCAACCAAAGACTTCTTTTTGTTACCGAACATCAAGAATAAATTGCGTGGACAACGATTTTGGTTGGGAGAAGAAGCCGTTGATGCCTTCAAAAACCATGTTTTGGAGGTGTTTCAAGAAGACTGGAATAAATGATTTGACATATGGTTCAAACGGATGCAAAAGTGTATTGATCATAAAGGAAAATATTTTGTAAAGCAATAAAGCAGTTTTCAATCAGAAATTACTTTGTTTTAATTATTAGGCTCAAAATATAAATAGCACCCCTCGTATTGTGTATTGGTATTGTGTACCGTTTGCTGTTCAATGTGCCACCAATTCTAGGAGGCGAGATCGGTTGTTATAACCAATGGCGCCCCAAACCATCACAGCTGGTGTTTGTCCGCTATGCCGTCAACAATGCAGCCCTCTAGGCTGCGCTCACTACGGTACCGCCGGACACGTATGCGGCCATCGCTGTAGGACACGTTGAAGCGGGACTCGTCCGAAAAGACTACATTTTGCCACTCAGCACCTCAGTGACGGTGTTCACGTGCCCATTGCAATCGGAGGAGCTTGTGGTTTCTGGACAATGGAAGCCGACGTAATGGCATGCATGCAACTAGTCCAACCTGCAGCAGATGGTGACGAACCGTTGATGCAGACAAGTACCATGAGAAATTAATCATGTAAAAACACATAATGAAAAGCAAACCTATCATACCAAGTCGAGTTATTAAACATATGAAAATACAAAGGGTAATTGCTATATGATTGTACTTGAAAAAAAATTGGTCACAATGAAGATTATCGCACTAGTGGGATAATCTAAAGCCCGTGTGCTCTGTGTTATAAGTTCTACTTATAGACCTTGATGTCTAAAGATTGTATTTACCTATATAACATTTTCGTGTACATTTAAATGTTTAATAAAGCCGCATTTTTTCAGGTTGAATAATGGCCCATGAAGTCCTACTACAGATAGCAATTATTACATTCAGTTGGTTTCCTTCAGTTAGGTCATCATGCAGAGGTCTTTCAGTTACTTATGAGGAGCTTAACATCTCTGATGCTAGGCTATTACTACCACTACCACTACGACTACGACTATTACCATGTGTTAGTCACGTTTTTGCTTTCTCTATCACGTACCTGGTAGTTAGAGAACGTATTCCATTCCACCCAAAATTTCTATATAGATTTCACCAGAAATATATGTTTTTAGGCCCCTAAATTAAAAAGGTGTGTTTAGAAAAAGGTCCGTGTGTGTCTGTGAACAGTATTACACAAAACGAAATGTCCGATAAATACCAAACTCGGTATTTAAGTTCGGTATCTTAAAAAATAGCTCTTAACGATTTTGGTTAAAATACCATACGTATATTTACGATTTTACTAGACAAATAATATGTGTATCTTGAATTTTCTGGGAATAGCCTGTGTAATTATCTTCATTCGGAAGGAATTTTGTATAACTTTGTATAAGTGGTAAACGTTAATGATAGACAAAAACGTACCACACAAAAGATGTAATTCTCTTTAAAACACACAGCTTATTTCGAATATCTTTTTTTGTGGCATCAGCCATTTCCGAGATATCCATTCGTAATGGTTTAGATTGTTCAATGCGTATTCATTTCTTTTAAGTGTCATTATTCAGTTGCTTCTCGCAATACAGAAGGAGTATGGAATTTCAAGACCTGAATAAAGCGACTAGCATCGATTCTGTGTCCTCTATCTCTGTAATGGAGTTATTTCTGCAACAGTTTATTTCAATTAAGATGAAGTAAATACAAAAATATAGCAGAAGCTATATAAAAATAAACGATAGTGAGTAGAAAATTAGTGTGAATGTAACACATCAAACTTTTTTTATAAAAATCGGTTTGTCCTATGCATTCCATTTCAAATACTAGTGAGATAAATGACCCAGTGAGGCAGCAACGCTTTAGCGTATGTGATTCGCATTCAGGAGGTTCCGAGTTCAAACCCCGGAGCCAATCAAGCTCACTGAAGGTTTTCTTCGGTTGCTAAGCGAATGCTGGCTTGGTTAACTATATCCGCGAACTTTCCTATCTTCCCTTTCATCACTACATTTCATTTACTTCTTCTTCACCGCCATACGAGGCAATGGGTTGATCTCCCATCCTGGATATGCTATGATCCAGAGTTTGCTAGTTCCTCGAAGGCTACTGACACAAAGTATTGGGTTGTAAGTCCTACAAAGAGAAGCGTAATCCGTTGAAGAAGAACAGATAAGTGACAGAAATGCAAAGATATCACTGCTCATAGTCATGGACGCTCTTAAGAACAGAGACCAGCTGTGATTTTTCTTCTAAACTATAAAGCAATCTGTTTCCTAGCTGAGCTTACAGTCAAGGAGGGATGACACACACCTTTGCTTCAAAATGCCATTGGTCTATACTTAAAACAAAAACGTTTTCAATAATGTTCCATGAACGCTTCGTTCACGTCGTGAAAGTAATTTTTACAGCAATCAAATCTCCATGTCTCGGGACCATTCAAATCCCTCCAAAATTACAGTTATCATTGCACATAAGGAAATATTTTGTAAGGCGTAATAATACGTGAAATGCGGCGACTGAACACAAGAAATTACCTAACAGCAGGAGAGACGCATGACTAATGTGAAATACGTATTTGTATAATAAGCGCAGTTGCTCATGTTACACAATCAATTTGTAATCCTCAAAAGGTGGACGAGGAAAGTGTATTTCCTTTGTCATTATTGCTGAACTCTGAACTCTGTATTGCTTCATTAGTCTGCCCATATCTGACTTTTCCTTCAGGCTGATAGGTAGGTACTCATTGAATGTGCTTCAGGAAACGCATACCTGAACATCTGATTCAAAGTTTGCTGATTCGATACGAATGATTAATAATCTTTTCAATCTATCAAAACAGCCAAAACGGTCACCAAACTCTTAATTTAATTCAGATTCAAAAAAAACTTTTAACTTCTTGGGAATTCGAACTCCTTCAGTTGCCGTGGTGCGGGCGTTACGGGCCCTTAAGACTCGTACTTTTGACGTCACTAGAAGTATGCACACCTCCCGCTGGGGCACTGCTCGGATTGGGTTGGTCTCGGCGGGGCAGTTGATCCGGACACCTGTGGGAGATTAGATACGTTTAGGTGGTGATGCTAAAGCAGGGCTGTGATGCTCCCTAAGGTCCTCCGGTACCAGGCTGGAAACAGCAAGCTAGAATCTGTCTCCCCAACCTAAGCTTTTACAGTTTGGGTTGACTTTATGCGGGGTGGGGCTGTTGGCTTAAGCTTTAGTACACTTTTCGACTCTAGTTACAGCAGGGGTTTATTTATTAATTTGGATTAGAAGAGCTTTTCCTAATTGGTTATTGAAAATTTTATTGGTAATTTCCGTTTTAGCAATATTTATTTCAGGTTTAGGTGGTAATTATGAGTATGATTTTAAAACATTATTGCCTTATCAATACAGGAAAGGAAAGGCAGAATCAGACGACTGAAAAATTCAATGCCATAGCCAGGATTTGAACCACGGATCTCCTGGTTGCTCCGTCCGGTTGCTCTAACCACTGAGCTATATCATGGCAACTTGCCGGTACGACATTAAATTACCCAACTGATTCGCTTTTTTCCGGTAAACCACAAGGAGATCTGAAATTGTATTGAGATGACATACCCCAATGGCGACTTACAATGTTGTAAGTAGTTTAAGTCCCGGGCTTCATAGTTTCAACCACTATTAGGTCAATTAATGGAATTAATTGTTCTTCTACACAAGGCGTGTGTTGGACAAGGTTGGAAATAGTTCAAATCCCGGCTATGGCATTGAATTTTTAAGCCGCCTGATTCCATCTTTCCAACCCTGTCCAACACACGGCTTGTGTGGAAGAAAAATTAATTCCAATACAGGAAAGGTATATTGTCCTCCTGGGAAACTTCATGGAGGGAGTGCGTCTTGAGCCTTCCCTGGTCTTTGAGGGTAGCTTGGGCTCTGGGTAGACTCTCTTTTTTGTGCCAACTGCTTGGTTATTTAGCTGTTATATGCCCTCAGTTGCTTAGTCAACTTCCTTTGTTATATGTTTTATTTTATAATTTAAATGTTGACTCTCGAATATTGTGTGTTTTTTAACACATCAGTGTTGAACTAGAAGATTACCTTACTTATATATTCGCCTTGCTACTTCTGTCTTCTATTTATTTTTATCTGTAGGTGTAACTTGGGTAGTGGCTATGATATACACAATTGGATATTTACCTGATGAAGTAAACCACGAAAAAATGTTGAAGACTATCCGGTACAAGGGGTTATGTGTACTTTAATTCGAGCTTCAGCCCTAGCGCTTGAGCTCTCTCGTTTAATTGTTCTTCTCTGTTGCTATAGATATCTCTCTGCTTGTCATTTATCTTCAGAAATACTATGTGGCAGCAAATTAATTTATAACAGTGTTATGCCTTATGGAAGGGTTATAGATGTCATCATATAAACCAGAAACAGATCTGTAGTACACTGGAAAGGTTTCTGAGCATTATATTTCATAGATTTGTAGGGGGAGAAGCTTTGAAGTGCGGAGAAGTCTGAAAACAACGCGATTTCCTTGCAGATGGGTAGGAAAATTAACACTTGATGGTTAAGATAGGCTCGCTGCAGAATAGAACGTATGCTCTTTTACCGGCGTCACTGCAAAGTTGTTGCTGCGTAACAGAAAATTTTAGAAGTGCATTTAATTGTCAGAAAAGTACTTTGCTGTATTTTGAGCGATATTTTTACATTTTAATGAAACAGTAAAAGCAAATAAGTATTTTAACTTAAACATGTGCTTATCACACACTATAAATCCAAACACATGCACAAAGTTCCGGGGCTTATTGAAGCATCAAATGGGAACAAATGAAGTGAAATATCAGTTTTTGTTTGACGTATAGGAAAGTGCGATAAAGGAGAGTATAAGCTTATTTAAACATTTAAAAAAACAGGCTTATAGCTACAATATTTTATTGTTATTCAGTCATTCAATAAAAGCAACATACAATGATTATGCCGAAGAGATGAAGGTCTGTTAGCCAACAGGCAAGAGATAGCCCCATACCCGGGTGAAGCGTGTGAGTGTGCAGTTACTGATGCCGCTGTTGAGACGTCCTAATCTCAGTGTAAATTATCCGTAGTCATCCTTCAATGATCCAACTTGGCGAGTGGAAGACGTATTTAAGTTCCGTCTTCGTTAAACAGTTCCCACTCTGAAATAGAGGTTTAAGGGCAACATACTCTAATTTGAAGTCCATCTCGAAGGGATGCTGGGTGATGCATCAGGTTTCCAACCTGGGTTATAGAATTTTACGATATAGAATACATTGCTAACCGCGAATCACCTATTACATGAGTCCAGTGTCAAAATTGGCTAGAGGCAAATCAGCGGATCTATATAATTGCAGAAACGATAGGCATTTCGATCCATGAATAGACTCCATTGCACACACCTTCGGGATTCTAAGTGAACAATAGGTAAGAACAATAAGGTAAGATACGTTAAGTAGTGTATTAATCTTTAGCGACAAAATATTGTGACACCCGGCTCGCGCCAAACCTCCGCATGCTTGCAACTATCAGCGCGGCAACTGTTATTTACCACCTTCGTTTAGAACGAAGACTATGGGACAAAATCATATTAGTGCAGTTTTCTGTATTATATGTGATCAGAAAAAGTTTTATATGTTGCATTCACAAACTTTCTCTACTAACTCTTCTACAAACTATTTTTACAAAAGCTTATCTTTAGGCTACTTCTTGTTAATCGAGATAAACCTTTATTACATATTTACACATTTCGTGCACGTTAAAACGATAGTAAGCTTTTTAAAACACGGATCATTATGTGATGGCTTTGAAATGCCATGCTCTTTGCATGATCACGAGAAAACAAAAGAAAGAAAACCGTGCACGCCTTACCACGTGAAGAAAATTTAAGTATCTTAAAATACATTTTATGTAAATATTTATAGTTATGGAGGGAGAAGCCAGGAAGAGAGCAAATGTTGGTAAACTAAAAGAAACGCAAAGCAATACTGAATGTGTTAGATTATTTTTCAAGTAAAATAAGGCTTAGTAAGGCAGTAAAAGAAACAGTTAAGATTACCCGGGCATTCAGAATAATAGTGTAAGGAATACTCGGGAATGGTACGCTATAAAAATCGTATTGGATGTAAATTGTGTGCTCTAACGAGATCTACATTTTTTGTGCAGTAAGATTTTGCTTATACCTTACGATTAACCAATCATACAGGGTCATTCAGAATGAAGAAAACTTCACAGGCTATTTTCATAAAATTCAAGATATACATTTTGTCGTACAAATATCTTAAAAATATGACATCGTAATCAAAACTGTTAAATTATTTTTGGGAGAACAAAAAATGACGAAAATCTTTACATGCAAAGGGTAGTTTGGGGTAGGGATTTTTTTAAAATCTTCGGGTCACATCTTTGGAGGATGCTGAACTTAAATATCAAGTTTGATACTTAATAAACTTTTCGTTTTTGAGTCATATTGTTTACGAACACACAAACACGCAGACCTTTTTCTGAACATACAGTTTTTTATTTAAGAAGTCTCAAAACGGGTATTTACAGTGAAATCTGCATACATTTGGTAAGTAGTAGAGAAAGTAATAATGTATTCAATTAATGGGTATCTAAAGAATGAAACAGTGTTCTTATTCTTTCACGTGCCCTTCAAACATTTCCGTAATTTAAGTCCAAACCTTGAATAACAAAAAATTGTAGTCTTATATCGTGAATACAAGTAAAAATGTCCTACCCGCAGAAATGTGATTCTTTGTGCTTTCCAAGGCAACTTGCTATCTTTGGGTTAACGATTAGCAAGGTCATTAACAAGCGTGATCAGTTTCTCGTTATATGGCATTAGGAGGATCATCAGCTCAACTCGGTATCACCCGCACGATAATGCAAGGTCTCATGTTGATGGAATAGAGAAGAAAGCAACGCTTGATCCTGATGTACTTGTACACCAAGGAAAAAATATCTGGTGAGTTATATTCACATGGACTTCTCTGCCCACTCTTCCATAAACGTCCTATCCAATTCATGTTAATCGAGATAAACGTTCAGAAAAATGAATTAATTGTGCACTCGAAGGTATAAGGATACACATGAGCTGAAGCAATAGTCAAATCCTTAAAGCTTTTAAAAAGCATATCGCTATATGTTGGCCTTGAAATTCCATTCTTTGTACATCACGAGAAACAAACGAATGGTGACTTAGCATTTTTAAAAAATCTGATGTGTTACACTCACAAGACTTTCTCTACTCTTGTAAAAACTACTTTTACAAACGCTTATTCTCCATATGCTTCATGTTAATCGAGATATCGAAATGTTAATCTTATTGCTAATTTTCTTGTAGATGCAAGGGGAATTGTTAGGCTTTAAGCGATAGTCAAATATTTTAAGAGCTGGTTGCTATGTCGAGTATTCCATTCTCTTTGCATTACCAGGACAAAAAATTGAATAACGAATTCCTATTTGAGAAAAAGTATAAGCATTGGAAAATTTAAGGGAATAACAAGTAATATCTCGAAAATGGTTCAATCAACAAAAAAAATGTATATGACATAAATTGTGTATTTTAACGTGATATACATTTTTCGTGTAGTAAAATTGTGTCTATCTCTTGTGGTTTACCAGTTATGCCAAAGTCGTTCACAATTAAGAATACTTTTAGAGATATTCCCAGAAAATTTTATTTCTCATGAAAGTATCTTAAATAAATGATATTTTAATCAAAGTCGTTAAAGCCATTTTTGAGAAAATTAAAATTTTCGAAAAATGTACCATGTAAAGGGTAATCTGGGGTGGGGGATTTTCTTAAAAAACCTTCGTGTCGCATCTCTGAAAGATACTTAACCTAAATACCAAGTTTGGTGTTTATCCGACTGTTCGTTTCTGAGTTATGCTGTTCTCAGACACACAGACAGACACACAGACACACACACGGACATGTTTCCAAAAATGCTTTTTTTTTAATCAGGGGGTCTCAAAACATATATTTCCGGTAAAATCTCGGTATCGAATTTTTGGGTGGAATACAATACTTCCCCTACTTACTATACGTAGTAAAGAAAGTAAAAATAGGGGGTAGAAAACCCCATGATAACATCTAAATAGAACTAATAAATCCACTACACCGAATATTTCTTAACGGAAGAGTGATTTCATATTAGCAGACCTTAGCAAATATCAGCTGTAAGCATCAACATTTCACAAGCCCAGAAAAGTGCCTACAGAAGCAATATTCTTGTGAGAGACAAGAGGCAAGGTTCATAAATTGCAAGCATGGAAAATTGCTGCTTTAATAGAAAGCCGGGGGCATCCATTCATAAACAGCACATTCTTGCACTCAAGTACACGATAGGGAACACAGAGCAGAGGTGGGGTTAGAAATTAAGTAACTTACTGATATAATGGTGCGGGGAGAGAGCCTTTTAGTGCCCAAATCAGAAAGTAGTACACTTATCCATTATTATAGGATCTAGATTCCAAAGTTAAATCGATTTTATTTCACGGTTACAACATCATGTGCTCGAGTACATGCTAATGATTTTTATGACTTTTCACTGACAAATAAGGCGGGAAACGAGGAGGATGGCTTAGCTAGTAACGTCTGTGGACTGCATTCGCGAGCTCCCGGGTTCAAAACCCGTGCGACGACCAACCTGACTGGGATTTTTTCGTTGTTTCTCGCATTCGCTAATGTAAATACCGGATTGGATACTTAACACCACGACCCACAGTTCCATCTTAAGTCACAAACAACAGTAACAATGAAAATAGATGGTAATAGCGAATGCTCTACCATCTACCCACGCTAAATTAAAGTAGACAGACTGGATGGCACCTTCCCCGACACGTTTAGAAGCAGAGATACAGTTGCCTACCACTAAAGTCTCTTTGGACACATGACGAAGCTACCTCTTCCCATCACAGAAGCAGAGGCACACTAAGGCTCTGGGACACGTGACAAAGCAAGGTGGTATGGTGCAAGGATGAGACCTAGAAGGCTGTCTGTCCGCCACACACCTAGCCGCGAGGTATCTAACAGACCCGTCGTAGTATGACCATGTAGTTAAAGCGACGTAAACATAATCTGTGTTCCACTCATATGACTTTCTCTACTCTTGTACAAAGTATTTTTACATCTATTTCATGTTAATCGAGATAAACGTTTGCTAATTTTCTTGTAGGTGCAAGGGGAATATGGTAGGTTTTAAGCGATAGTCAAATCTTTTAAGAGCTGGTTGCTCTGTGGAGCATTCTATTCTGTTTGCATGTCCAGGCAAAAAAAAAAACTAAAATGAAGAAACAAATAAGGAATTCCCATTTGAGCAAAAGTATACGTATTGTAACATTCAAACAAATAACAAGGAATACCTCGGAAATGGTTCACTCGACAAAAAAGAATTTATATGACATAAATAGTGTGTTTTAAGGAGATCTACACTTTTTGTGTAGTAAAGTGTTGTCTATCTCTTACTGTTTATCAGTTATGCGAAATTCATTCAGAATGAAGAGATTTTGGGGGACAGAAAATACAAGACATGCATTTCATTTGCCATAAAAATATCTTAAACATATGATATTTTAATCAAAATCGTTAGTCATTTGTCAGAAAATCAAAATTTTCGAAAAATGTTCCATGTAAAGAGTGCTTTAGGTTGGGGGGGATTTTGTTGAAAATCTTCGTGTCGCATCCTTGGTTTCTTGCAACTTGCTTCTCAACTAACACAAAATATATGATCAACAGTTGATATACTAACTCCAAAACTTGCTTGTTCATTTAATATACGTTCAAATTCTAATTTTAAATTATATTTCAATAATGTCCCATGAATTTTGCTTCATGTTTTAGTGACAATGATCGTAAAGTGTTTTCAGTGCTGTCAACTGACACACTGTATGTGCATCTTTTGTATTTCCGTCAACATACGTAGCTATGGAAACTTTCATCATTACCTCATACTCGGTAATTGTCGAGGTCTGCTGCGTGTGAATGGACCATCTTACATTGCCCTTAGCTAAAATTCCATCCTATGGAGTTCATGGCTTAATTAAGTTTTGTTACTTGTCCCATTTGGTTATATATAACCAATATGACGGAGAAATAACGCCTGAGGAATACGTTAAATGAAAGCTTCGCGGGTTTTTGAAGGTAATAATGGTAGTGAATTCATCTAAAGCGATAGAAGCAGATCTATAACCTGTATAACACATCTTTGCTACACTATACAATAAGTAAACATGTAAATATTGTAACTTGAACCAGAGAAAATCGTAACGAATAAAATACTCATAGATATTGGTTATTGCGCCATTCACCTTCAGTTGTATCTTGTTCTCAATTTCAGATTTAGGTTAATTGCTTTTATACTTGTTTTCCATGGTTTATACAAGTTCTGCGTGATTCAGTCACTCTCCTTGAAATACATGTTGCAGGTATCTTTATAGCCACATTCCCTAGTTTTTACTTGTCTGCTGCTCACTTAAGGTTTGCAGAAGGAGTTTTGCTTTCTTTCAAAAATTCGATTTCGGGATTTCACCAGAAATACTAAAGTTTAGAGATCGCCGAAACAAATTCCTCCATGAAAAAACTCAGCTGGATGGCTCAGGCTCGGGAGGTCGCGGGATTGATTCCCGTGGCCGACCTTCGTGACCCATGAGTTTTTTCGGGGTTTTCCCAGGTCACCAGGTCACTGGGAAGAATTCTCACACCCCGAATTCCCTGTCCCTTCATTTCATTTCCATTCTCATTTCACTTCAGTTTTCATCCGTTGGTTTCTTTCAGGGCTGGAAGTATTGACGATAGTATTTCGCTGCAGGTGGCAGGGGAAAAGGATGCTCTTTGTCACTCTCTCCGTCCCTCGGCTTTCGGCTGGCTGCCGGGAATATCCGAACCCTTTGAGGGACGTTCGATCCGCTTTGTGCGGGGTGAGGTTCCCGATCTGCCTGTGCGCCTGCCAGGAGTTTATATCTGAAAACTTAGGGACTCTGTCATTCCTGTGTCGTCACTCCTGGTTCCGGTCGCCCGGTGTCTCCTCTCCGTAATCAGTCCAATCTCCCCTGAAAAAAATACCTTTATGGAAAAAAGGTTCGTATCTCAGCTGGTGGATGAGCAACCTACCTAAAAAAAATCTGGCGAGTTACATTCACTGAATTTCTATATACACTTTAATAAATTATTCTTACAAAGGCTTATTTTTCTATCCCCTAATCGAGATAAACGTTTGCAGAAATAGCTCCATTGCACCTTTCGTTGTAGCTTCAAGAGAAATACCGAAAAAATGTATAGCCAAATGTTTAAAAACAGATCCCTATATGGAGTCCTTGGAGTTCCATTCTTTTCCCACGACATCGTAAAATCAATTGAATAATGACGTTTCAAAAATTAAAAAACTATTGGAAAATTCAAAACAATAACAACGGGTATCTCTGAAGTGGCTGATGCCGCAAAAATATTTGAAATAAATTGTATGTTTTAAATATACTTGCATTTTTTGTGTAATAAATTTTTGTCTATCTCTTATGGCTTGCAGTTATACAAATTTATATTACATCGTTTCGGAAAGAGAGGCCTTCACAGGCAATTTCCAGGAAATTCTAGCTATACATTTTATTTTTCATATAAATACTTTAAATATATGGTATTTTAATCAAACTCGTTGGTCATTTTGAGAAAATCAAAAACAGTGAAACGTTTTCTGCGTAAAAGATAGATGGGGTGGGGGATTTTAGTAAAAGGTGTCGCACGTTTGGAAGGTATTAAAGTTAAATATTAATTTTGGTATCTATCCAACAGACACACACGTGAACCTTTATCTAACACATTTTTTTTAACACAAGAGGCTTCAAAACATGCAAAGTGAAACCTCGATTGCATATTTTGGATGGAATACAGTACTTTCTCTATCTATTAGGTACGTGGTAGATAGAGTAAAAATTAGAACTCAGAGGATGAATAACAAAATGCATATTTGAATCCAGTAACTTTCAAGGATACATCAGCAAAATTATGACTATTTCCACCAACACAAAGTACTCTTACCATGGAAATAATTCCGTTAATTATTGTTTACTCAGAAAATCCGCGAAAGCCACCACAGATCATTCGTGAAATTAAATTGAGTTTTATTTAGGCGCTCTTTAACTATTATGACTCTTTCCTTCCATCCCATATGGGCGTTAGAGACCGGACACTTTGCTCACAGGCTTGAGGTTCGTTTACGTGACGTAAATCGGTCGGCTTTGAGGCAGTATTTTTAACACTTGAATAATTTCAATTAAATTATATAATATGTAAATTCAATAACAGCCCGCCTTGAAACAATATGTATGTAATCATTTGTAAAAATGTATGTGACAGTCACTGCATATGCTTATATTATTGTAAACGTGTTTAATAATCTTATGTGAATGCATTACGTAATTTAATAATGTAAGAGCTGTGAGAATAATAAGTTTAAAGTTGATAACAATGAGGTAACATTGAGGCAATAATGAGTTTGAGTTTGAATGCTACTATTCATGATTAGGGCAGCAATAATGTAAATTTTGTGACAGTTTAAAAATAGCCAATCAACAGCCAGAAAAAGATTTAGTAAAATGCAGGTATTTTATTGGACTAGGACTAGCCAATCAGAGACTTGAAATACAAACGTTTACGGGTTTGGACGGTTGAAATATGTTCAGTTGCCTGCAGACCTTGGTAGTGACCGGATGGAAGATGTGTTCTCTAAAGAAATATTACTTATTCGTGTGAAACGAAAAATTAAGTATACGCGTTAACAAAGTGCAAGTATTAAATTAAAGAATCTCACAGCTCTTAATATCAGTGTAGTTCTATTTAATTTGTGTCAAGAATTAATAAAAAGAAGTGAATTTAAACTTAAAATCTAAGTAAGCCTACATTCTTGTCGCACCACACCCTGCCTAAGAGAAACGTGTCTCTAAAACAATACTGACGCAGCCGAGGCAAAAACAAACATAAATAATATCTATAGAAGCAGTTTAATAACAAAGTTAATTTTTTAAACTTGGAGCGTAACAACAAAAATACACCTTCAAATCAGCTTCTCATACGTAACAGAATATTACGTAACGAACAATATCTACTTCACGTTGGCTTCCCAAGCATGGAACTGAAATAATCTTCTTCAAAATTGACGTCCATACCTGGAGCTAAGTAAATAAACAACTCCAACGTAAAGACAATATCTACTACAAGTTGGCTACCCAAGTGTGTGGCTAACATCAAAACAATAAAATAAGTAGACAATTCAACTTCAACATAATTACTTCAGCTTTACTTCTCTTCCGAAGGAAGCCACGCTAAGGATTTCTACGCCCGAAAAAAAATCTACTGCCCTCCGCCGGTTTTGAACCCGCGATCTCACGAACCAGAGATTAGCATTATACCCCTAGACCACAGAGTACTATCATGCGTGACACTTTCTTGCATCGCTAATCTGCATTGCACTTATCAGAACATTAAACAGAGCAGGCGTATTTTACTCGTGTACAGTGCAGTGTAAAACGTTTATATTTTATCCATAAACATTTCAAGCACTTAAGAGAATACCGAAGTGAAAAATATCAAATTATAGTTTTTATAATTAACATTATAGATAGTTATGGTAAAGTGTCAGCCATATAGGAGTCTACTGAAAGTAGACTTTTGCGTACCTGTACGCTTGAATTTTCATTCAAGTCTCTTAAGCTGAGGCAGTATTTTTAACACTTAAATTATTTTAGTCTAATTATACAATATATAAATTCAATAACCCCGTCTTAAAGCAATATGTGTATGTAACAACATATATACAAAGTGTATATTAAGTCATTATATATGTTTATATTATTGTATACATGTGTAATAATGTTATGTGAATGTATTACTAATTTAATAATGTAGGAGCTGTGAGAATAATCGGTTAGAAGTTGCTAACAATGAGGTAACAATGAGGTAACCTTGAGGCAATCATGAATTTGAAAGTTTAACAATACTACTTGTAATTCTTGGAAGCAGTAATGTAAGTTTTGTGACAGTTCATAAAATAGTCAATCAATAACCAGAAAAAGCTTTAGTTAAATGAAGGTATTCTATTGGAGTAGGATTAGCCAATCAGAAACTGAAATATAGCAAAATTTACAAATGTAGAAGTCAGTTGCTTGTAGGCAGCGCTCATAACTGGACGCGTTGGTTGTAGACAGCGTTCCTAACCGGACGCGAGATGCGTCCTCGAGAAATTTAATACGTATTTTGTGTGAGACGAAAATAGTTTACGTGTTAAAAAGTGCAAGTAATTAACAGAAGAATCTCACAGCTCTCTCTATCTCTCTATATCAGTGAAGTGTTATTTAAATCGTGTCAGGCAATAATAAAAGGAGTGAAGTAAAATTATAATCTGTGTAAGCCTACATTCTTCAGTCGCACCACGCCTTGTTAAGACCTTCATGTCTCTAAAAAAAAATATAAATACTGACGCAGCCGAGGCAAAAATAAATATATAATATTTAAAGAAACAGTCAAATTACAAAGTTAATAATACTTTTAAACATTTTTGGGGGGCGAAGACTACCGGAAACTTAAATTACCATACGTGCATTGCTACGTACTACTTCAAGTTCGGCTCCCCAACAGTCGAAATACAATACAACACCACCATAAAATTGACCTACTTCAAAGCTGATTAGATTTGTTGAGATATTTGGCAAGTAAATATGTTAAACACATGCTTTTTTAATCACAATCGTTAGCCATTTTTGAGAAAATAAAAAGATAAGAAACTTTTCCATCTAAAGGTTAGTTGAGGTAATGAGATTCTTCTTTCTTTTTAAATTTTCGTGTCGCATTTTTGGAAGATGAACTTTTTTCTAAAAAATGCTTTTTTTAGATTCATGGGGCCTCAAAACATGTATTTTCGGTGAAATGTCCACATCTTTACGTCCTAAGTAAAGACAAACAAAATGTAACATAGTAAACGAAAACGTCATCTTTTAAGCAGCATTAAGTGGGAATTATTTCTATTATCGCAAATTAATACCCGTGTTTCGGTGAAAATAATTATTTTCAGCTAAGAGGCTACAGACTCGCGGAATAAAAGTAATATGTCCGCTATAGACTCATTTTCTAACCAAACTAACAGTTACAGTATACTATTACATTGCAATTGTTGGTGTAACGTAGGGATAAAATGCATAATCGTAATTATGTTCAAAAAGCACATGTATTTAGATATTATCTATGGAGAAAAGCCTACACATCAACAGGTGATACTTGATAAACAATTGCGTTTAACTTAGCTTAATGGAGATAAGTTACACTTCTTAATGTTCCTCCGACTCTTATACTTTATTTGTACTGGCAATTTCTTGAAGCTTCAGTGTTCCAATTAAATGTACCCCTTTCTACGACATAGCTAGACTCTTGTTTGAATATGAAGTAGAATTTATCTTTTGTTATTTGCCCAACGTTTTGGGAGCCAATTTTAGGTAGGAGTTGTATTGTAGTTCAACTGTTGGGGAGCCGAACTTGAAGTAGTTGCTACCGCACGTATGGTAAAATGTTTCCGGTAGCATTCGTCCAAAAAAAATGTTTAAAAAAATATTAACTTTGTAATTTTGACTGTTTCTTTAAATATTATATATTTATGTTTGCCTCGGCTGCGTCAGTATTATTGTTAGAGGCATGTTTCACTTTGCAGGGTTGTGCTGCGACTGAAGAATGTAGGCTTACACAGATTATAATTTTATTTCACTCCTTTTATTAATGCTTGACACGATTTAAATAATACTTCACTGATATAGAGAGAGCTGTGAGATTTTTTTATTAATTACTTGCACTTTATTAACACATAAACTATTTTTATCTCACACAAAATACATATTAAATTTCTCGAACACATCTCGCGTCCGGTTAGGAACACTGTCTTCAAGTAACGCTGTCTACAAGCAACTGACTTGATTTCTACCGGCTGAATTTGTAAATTTCTGTATTTCAATTTCTGATTGGTTAAGTCTAGTCCTATAGAATACCTTCATTTAACTAAAGCTTTTTCTGGTTGTTGATTGGCTATTTTATGAACTGTCTCAACATTTACATTATTGTTGCTTCAATAATGACCAGTAGCATTTAAACTTTCAAATTCATTATTGCCTCAAGGTTACCTCATTGTTGGCAAATTTTAACCTATTATTCTCACAGCTCCTACTTTATTATATTACAGAATACATTCACATAACATTATTACACATGTATACAACAATATAAGCATATACAATGACTGTAATATACACTTTTTATATATTGTTACTTACACATATTGCTTTAAGGCGGGCTGTTATTGAATATATATAATTATAATTAGACTGAAATCATTTATGTTTAAAAATACTGCTTCAAATAATCATCCTATTGCTTTACTTGACTGTAGCGAGTTCCTTGTCCTTCAGCTTTTAGCTCTGTAGACAAGGCTAAAAGTTGAAAAACTCTGTCTTTACGTAGTTATAGGCTTCCTTTTACCTGTTATTTTCTGAACGTAAGCATTTTATGCAGTAATTGTACACTTTAGATTAATTGCATTGCGTACGAGATGCGCTCGAATGCGTAGAGAATTGTTCTTTCTTCAAGACAATAATTATGCTTCTTTTCCGCAGGGTAGCTTACAAATATAGCAACCTTTTAACTTCTTGGTTGAAGACTGATGATGATAATAATAATAATTGGTAGGAGGTGCGAAAATTAAATTCTGCCAACAAACGCAATATGTGCCAAGATTGCGCAATAAAGTCTGTTTCGTAATAAGCTTACAGCATTCAACACTGTCAACATTATACAGCAAGGTACATAGGTTTGTCAAAAGTAAAGCAGATTAGTCATTCATATCTGGTATATTGAATATACTTGTGAACAAAGTGGAAAAAAATCTTATGTGATACATTCACGTGACTTTCTCTACCCCCTATCATTTATTATTGGATATACAAACTACACTTGTATCCAAATAAACTTTTGTAAGAAATAGCTACATTACACATTTCGTTATAGATACAAAGGGAACAGCGATAGTCAAATGTTTAAGAACTGGAGGCTATATGCTGATCTTAAAATTCCATACTGTTTCCATGCAATCGCGAGAAATAACTGAATGTTGACAGGACTTTAAAGAATGACCTTTAATAACGGATATCTCAGAAATGGCTTAGGCAATAAAAACACTTTTTTGAAGTAAATGGTGTGTTTTAAAAGTGATCTACATTATTTGTGTGGTACGTTTTCGTCTATCGCTTAACGTTTACCAGTTATACAAGATTATACAAAACTCTCCCAACTGAAGTGGGCTTCACAGGCTATTCCCAGAAAATTCAAGATATACATTTTGTTTGTCACGTAAGTATCTTTAATATACTGTATTTTAATCAAAATCGTTACAGCCATGTTTTAAAAATTTAAAAATTTCGAAAAATCTTCCATGTAAAGGGTGGTTTGAGGTGGGGAGATTTTGTTGAAAATCTTCGTGTCGCATCAGGTATTGAACTGAAATACCAAGTTTGGTGTTTATCTGACTTTTCATTTTTTAGTTATGCTGTTCACACACACACAGACGGACCTTTTTCTAAAAATGTTTTTTTTTATTTGGGGTATCAAAATATATATATTTCCGTGAAATCTCGGTATCGAATTTTTGGGTGGAATACAATAAATACTTCCCCTACTTACTATTCTTAGTAGAGAAAGTAAAAACTGGCTCTATTATGCCCATAATTAATTAAAATAGCCTTAAAGAAAAACTGAACAAAAACTTCTTACTTTCTCTACCGGTTACTTGTGGTAGGCAAGAGGGAGTATTATGTGCTATCCAAAAATTCGATATCAGGACTTTTCCGGAAATACACCTCCGGTATTTTCATCCCCTGGAACCCCTAAAAATGCAATTTTATAAAAAGGCCCGCACATGCGTATATGTTTGTGTGTGCAGACAATAACATAGCTCAAAAATTTAAATGTTAGTTAAATACCAAACTTGGTATTTAATTCAGGATCTTTCAAGGATGCAAAAGTTTGTAATAAAATCCGAACACACAAAACTACTTTTACAACATTTTCTCATTGTTTATTCCAATAGTTTTGATCAAATTTCGTATGTTTATTTATATTAACTGGGAAATAAAACGCATATCTTAAATGTTCTGTAAATATCCCTTAATTTGATTGACTTTTGTAAAATTTTATGCAACAGGAAAATGTTGACAGTTACATAAACTTACCATAAAGCAAAAATGTAGAGCTCATTAAAATAGGTGCACGATTTGTGTCACATACCATTTGCCGTTTTCGAAATTTAGACTTTCTCTAAGCGCCATCTAATGGACATTCTTGAAAGTTTGCGATTGCTTCTCACTTCTCCTTTTCTGTTCTTCGCAAGAGCTTGTTACCACGAATAAGCATGTAATTGTGTTTCCACGCGTTGAAATCTTCTTGGTTAATTTGAAGCAATTCCTAGGTAAAATATATATCATAACGTAGCAAGGATAAAGGAATCACTTTTTATATGAATAATAGGTGCGTGTATATATGTATATATACTATATAATGAATACATGTGCATTTCTCACTGATAGTGATGGTGGTATGAATATATGAAATATTTATTTTATAGAACAACCCTCCGAAATAACACGGCCTCAAAAGTAAAATGAGCAAACTATAATTCAATGCATTGTTACTGTACTTCACTAGTACGATAAGCTTCATTGTGAACAACTTTGGTTTCGAGTCCAATCACATGGCAGTTACCATTTGTCTTTGCACATGTTTAATAACTCAGCTTGGTTTGATTAGGTTTTACTTTTCATTGTCTTTTTACATAATTAATTTCTCATGCCGCTCGCATTATCTGTTCACAATACAAATCGTCATACTTCAATGTATCGCAATTCGTTGTAGAGTTAACCTATACGTTATATTGGCAGCCAGTGCTTTCTTTATCTAAAACGTTATTATTTTATATAGTATAACCTACATAAAGATTAAGTGGAGGAAATTATGAATTCAAAAGAAACTGGAATGGAAGAGCCAGATTACAGAAGCAACAAAAAGAATAATACTAGAAGCACTTAATCAAAAAATCCAGAAAACAATATGATATAGTATTTCATCACTTCATTGACTGGAGTAAGGTAAAATATGTTGCCAAATAATTTGACTGAAAATGACTGCTAGCGAATCAACAAAACAACGAAACATTTGACATCTCGCTTTTTACTTTCTCTACTACGTATAGTAAGTAGGGGAAGTATTGTATTCCACCCAAAAATTCGATACCGAGATTTCCCCGGAAATATATGTTTTGAGACCCCCTGAATCCAAAAAAAGCATTTTTGGAAATATGTCCGTGTGTGTGTCTGTCTGTGAACAGCATAACTCAGAAACGAACAGTCGGATAAACACCAAACTTGGTATTTACGTTCAGTATTTTCCAGAGATGCGACACGAAGGTTTTCAAGAAAATCCCCCCACACCAGAATACCCTTTACATGGAAGATTTTTCGAAAATTTTAATTTTCTCAAAAATGGCTCTAACGATTTTGATTAAAATATCATATGTTTAAGATATTTTCATGACAAATAAAATGTATATCTTGAATTTTCTGGGAATGTCTCCAAAAGTATTCATCATTGTGAACGGCTTTTGGTAAACTGGTAAACCATAAGAGATAGACAAAATTTTACTACACAAAAAATGTAGATCGCGTTAAAATACACAATTTATGTCATATACATTTTTGTTGTTGAGTTAACCATTTTCGAGATATTGCTTGTTATTCCCTTAAATTTTTCAATACTTATTTTCTCAAATGGGAATTCGTTATTCATTTTTACTTTCTCTACTACGTATAGTAAGTAGGGGAAGTATTGCATTCCACCCAAAAATTCGATACCGAGATTTCGCCGGAAATACATGTTTTGAGACCTCCTGAATCCAAAAAAAGCATTTTTGGAAACATGTCCGTGTGTGTGTCTGTGTGTGTGTGTGTGTGTGTGTGTCTGTGTGTCTGTGTGTCTGTGAACAGCATAACTCAAAAACGAACAGTCGGATAAACACCAAACTTGGTATTTAGTTTCAGTATCTTCCAGAGATGCGACACGAAGCTTTTCAAGAAAATCCCCCCACCCCAGACTACCCTTTACATGGAAGATTTTTCGAAAATTTTAATTTTCTCAAAAATGGCTCTAACGATTTTGATGAAAATATCATACGTTTAACATAATGTCATGAGAAATGAAATGTATATCTCGAATTTTATGGGAATGTCTCCAAAAGTATTCTTCATTGTGAACGACTTTTGCATAACTGGTAAATCATAAGAGATAGACAAAATTTTACTACACACAAAATGTAGATCGCGTTAAAATACACAACTTATGTCATATACATTTCTTTTGTTGAGTGAACCGTTTTCGAGATATTGCTTGTTATTTCCTTAAATTTTCCAATACTTATACTTTTTCTCAAATTCGTTATTTATTACTTTCTCTACTACGTATAGTAAGTAGGTGAAGTATTGCATTCCACCCAAAAATTCGATACCGAGATTTCACCGGAAATACATGTTTTGAGACCTCCTGAATCCAAAAAAAGCATTTTTGGAAACATGTCCGTGTGTGTGTCTGTGTGTGTGTGTGTGTGTGTGTGTGTGTGTGTGTCTGTGTGTGTGTCTGTGAACAGCATAACTCAAAAACGAACAGTCGGATAAACACCAAACTTAGTATTTAGGTTCAGTATCTTCCACAGATTCGACACGAAGGTTTTCAAGAAAATCCCCACACCCCAGACTACCCTTTACATGGGGCATTTTTTGAAAATTTTAATTTTCTCAAAAATGGCTCTAAAGATTTTGATTAAAATATCATATGTTTAAGATAATGTCATGAGAAATGAAATGTATATCTCGAATTTTCTGGGAATGTCTCCAAAAGTATTCTTCATTGTGAACGACTTTTGCATAACTGGTAAACCATAAGAGATAGACAAAATTTTACTACACAAAAAATGTAGATCGCGTTAAAATACACAACTTATGTCATATACATTTCTTTTGTTGAGTGAAGCGTTTTCGAGATATTGCTTGTTATTTCCTTAAATTTTCCAATACTTATACTTTTTCTCAAATTCGTTATTCATTTTTTTGTCCTGGACATGCAAAGAGAATGGAATGCGCCACATAGCAACCAGCGTTAAAATATTTGACCATCGCTTAAAAGCTACCATATACCCCTTGCATCTACAAGAAAATTACCAATAAGATTGACATCTCGATATCTCGATTAACATGAAGCATATGGGGAATAGGTGTTTGTAAAAATAGATTGTACAAGAGTAGAGAAAGTCATGTGAGTGTAACACATCAGATTTTTTTATGTCCTGGACATGCAAAGAGAATGGAATGCGCCACATAGCAACCAGCGATAAAATATTTGACTATCGCTTAAAAGCTACCATATTCCCCTTGCATCTACAAGAAAATTACAAATAAGATTGACATCTCGATATCTCGATTAATATGAAGCATATGGAGAATAGGCGTTTGTAAAAATAGATTGTACAAGAGTAGAGAAAGTCATGTGAGTGTAACACATCAGATTTTTTGTCTTGGATATGCAAAGAGTATTAATCTGTGGGTAAGGGAATAGTGGTGCACCTAGCAACCAGCTATTAAGAGATATGTATGTGCTTAAAGGCTACTGTTTCTCTATATTGCCCTTGTAAATATATATTCCCCTTACATCTACAAGAAAATTAGCAATAAGATAGAGTCTGCAAATGTTTATCTCGATTAGCATGAAGTAGATGGAGAATAAGCGTTTGTAAATATAGTTTGTACAGGAGTAGAGAAAGTCATGTGAGTGTAACACATCAGATTTTTTAACATAGTTTCTCTCACTTCTATACCCTATATCTGTTAGTTTCAGGAATAAATATAATATTATTAGTATTTTACAAATTCGAGCGCTGTCTAAAAAATAGTGAATACCATAACTCAAAAACTAAAAGCCAAATAAATACCAAACTTAGTATTTAGGTTCACCACCTTCCAAAAATGCGACACTAAATTTTCAAGACAATCCTCCCCCCAAACTACGCTTTACATAGAACATTTTTCTAACTTTTTTATTTTTAAAAAATGGCTCTACGATTTTTATTAAAACATTATATATTTAAGATGCTTACATGAAAAATAAAATGTATATCTTGAATCTTCTAGGAATAATCTGTAAAATCCACTTCATTCGGAGGTAATTTTGTATAAACTGGTGAACGGTAAGCGATACACGAAAACGTACTCCACATAAAAATGTAGATCTCTTTATAACACAGAATTTATTCTTTTTGTATCAGCCATTTCGGAGATATCCGTTATTAATGGTGAGAATTGTTCAATATATAGTAATTCTTTTCAAGTCCTGTTGATTTTCAGCTGTTTCCCGCGATTGCATGGAAAGAGTATGGGATTTTAGGGCCAACATGTAGCGTCAAGATATAAAACTATATAATACTCTAATACTATCGCTGTTTCCTTTGTATCTATAACGAAATTTGTAATGCGGTATTTCCGGAAAGGTTTGTGTTGATTAAAATGGAGTAGATAGGAACAGAAACTTTTCGTAAGAATAATTTGCACATGCAAATAAACGATAGAGGGTAGGGAAACTCACGTGAATATAACACATCAGATTTTTAGGAAAAGGTCCACGAGCGCACGTATCTGAACAGTATAACACAGAATGAAACTTCGTATAAATACCAAAGTTTAGTATCCTCGAATGATACGACATTAACATTTTCAAGCAAATATCGCAACCCAAACTACCCTTTAAGGAAAAATGGTTCAATATTTCTAATTTTCCCAAAACTAACATTAACAATTTTCATTAAAATGTCGCAGATTTAACATATTTTCATAACTAATGAAATATATATCTTGAATTTTCTGGGAGTAGCTTCTGAAATCCTCTTACTCCTGGATGAATTAAGAATTAAAAATAGTAAACCAAAAGAGATAGGCAAAAATCCACTGTGGATCAAGAAGACTGGACGCATATTTTGGTAGCATGCATGCAGACGGAGGGTATTAGGAAAAAAGTATTACCGGAAGTATTTTCGGCTTCCAACAGACGGAGGACAGCATGCTGGGACTTGATTCTAAACAGCCAAAACTGGTCAAACTTGGGCACGTACTTAATGGAAGTACGAGTACTAAGAGATAAGGTGTTTATGTAAATTTTCTTTAAATATGTGAGAAAGTTGAGTGCGCGCGCGTGTGTGTGTGTTTGCGTGTGTGATTCAGAGTATTTTTTAATTTTATATACATGTATATAGTGTGGTGATTATAAAAATAATTGTTTTCTGGTCGATTCTGCAAGTCATGTATACAGACCAGGTATTTTTCTAGAGCATGTACGGTCTGACCATTCGATTGTGTTATGCAATTAATGTAATACTATATACTTAAAAATACCACTACTACTAGTTAAATGGTCTAATTTATGTCAAAATTATTTGTGGCATTAACCATTCCGATATATTCGTTGCTGTTGTTTTGAACTTTCCAGTACTATCATAGGTACTAACTACCATTTATTTGTTTCTAACGATGTCATGCAGAGTATGGAATTTTAAGGCTATGACATAGCGATCCACTTTTTAAAGATTTGATAACGGTTCTCCTCCTGTATCCCTCTACTGCCTACAACGAATTGTATAATAAAGTTATTTCTGCATACGTTTATCTTGGTTAAAATTAAGTAGGTAAAAACAAGCTTTTGTAAGAGCAGTTTGTAGAAGAGAGAGAGAAAAAAATTAGGATATTGCGTAGGGAAGGTCATGCGATGTACATCAGATGTTTTAATTGGGGATTCGAATGAAGGCGTGTATATGCTTTACTTGTAAACCGTTCTGATTGTTGAGAGTTTCCGTTTATTTTGCATGTTTCTATGGACTTTAGAGTTGAGAAACTAGATTGTAAACCTGTTCTCGACATTAAGGTGGCGTCTTTGGCAGTCCTTTCTAATTTATTTCCTGACGAGAGGGAATCCGGGCAAAGTTAACTTGTTTAGCTTGATTGTGTATCCACCTGTAAATAATCTGGTATCTTGAAGTAGTTTTAGGTCGAATGTGTGTGTTGTAGGACAGAAGACTACTTGGAGAATCAAAATGGACTACTTAGCGGGCATGACGTGGAAAAAACATTTTGGAAGGAGTACCTGCTTCTCTGCACAGCTCTCTCAAATATCCCTCTGGTACTTTTCGATTTGTGACAAATAATAATTGATGTCAGCGTGCATGTGCCGGTTTTAATTTCTGTATTGCCTATCTATAGTAACAGAGGAAGATTTTTATTCCACCCAAAAATTCAATATCGAGATTTCGCGGAAATACGCGTTTTATACTCCCTGAATAAAATAAAAAGCAATTTTATAAAATGGTTCGTCTGTGTGTGCGTGCGTGTGTGTCCGTGAACAGATAACTCAAAACAATAAGTTAGTTAAATACCAAACTTGGTATTATAACTTCTCCATCTTCCAATATTTTTGAGAAAGTCCCTTCCACCGCAAAGTATCCTTTAGATGGAAAGGTTTTCGATTTTCTCAAAAATGCCTCTAACATTTAAATTAAAATACAATATGTTTAAAATATTTTCATGACAAATGAAATGTATATCTTGAATATTCTGGGAATAGCCTCTGAAGTCCCCTTCATTCTGGATTATTTTGGCATAACTGGTAAACGTAAGAGGTAGACAAGAGCTTACTATACAAAAGATGCAGATCTCATGTAAGCACACGAGTCATGTCCAATCCATTTTTCTTTTGATTGATCATTTGCGAGATATTCATTATTACTGGTTTGAATGTTTTAATACTTGTTGTTTTCTCAAATGGAAAGCCATTCCTTATTTCTTTCTTTTTCTTTTGGCATGCAAGGAGAATGGAATTTCACAACCATCACATAACGACCAGGTCTTAAAAGATTTGATTATCGCTTAAAGCCGACTGCATTCGCCTAAATACATAATAAAATTGTTCTTACAACTGTACACCTGGATTAACATCAAGTACATGTAGAATATGCTTTTGTAAGAATATTTTGTTGAATGGGTAGAGAAATTTGTGTGAATTAACGCATCGTACTTTTTACTTTCTCTACTACGTATAGTAGGTAGGGGAACTATTGTGTTCCACCCAAAAATTCGATTCCGAGATTTCACCGGAAATACATAACTCAGCATAACAGCAAACTCAGAAACGAACAGTCGGATAAACACCAAACTTGGTATTAAGTTCAGTATCTTCCAGAGATGCGACACGATGGATTTCAAGAAAATCCCCCCACCCCAGATTACCCTTTACATGGAACATTTTTCGAAAATTTTAATTTTCTCAAAAATGGCTATAACGATTTGGATTAAAATATCATATGTTTAAGATATTTTCATGACAAATAAAATGTATATCTTGAATTTTCTGGGAATGTCTCCAAAAGTATTCTTCATTGTGAACGACTTTTGCATAACTGGTAAACCATAAGAGATAGACAAAAGTTTACTATATAAAAATACACAATTTATGTCATATACATTTTTTTGTTTTTGTTGAGTGAACCATTTTCGAGATATTGCTTGCTATTCCCTTAAACTTTTCAATACTTATTTTCTCAAATGGGAATTTGTTATTCATTTTTGTCTTGTATATGCATAGAGTATTTATCTGAGGCAAAGAGAATGGTGCCGCACCTAGCAACCAGCTATTAAGAGATATGTCTATGCTTAAAGGCTACTGTATTTCTATATTGCCCTTGCAATTACAAAACAAGGGGAACATAGTACGCCTTAAGCGTTAGTCAAATATTTTTAGAACTGGTCGCTATGTGTAAAATGTAATTCTCTTTGCATGTCAAAAGATCGTTTCTGCAAATATTTATCTCGATTAGTATGAAATAGATGGAGAATAAGACTTTGTAAAAATAGTTTATACAAGAGTAGCGAAAGTCATGTGAGTGTAACACATCATATTTTTTTCTCTGGTGATGCAAAGAGCAAGCAATTTCAAAGTCATCAGTCATCACATAGCGACACGATCTTTAAACACCTGACTACCTCTTTAACTTCTGTATCCCACAACGAAATGTGCAAATGTGAACTGAACGATTGTCTGGATTAATAAGAGATAGCTAGAATAATAAGATTTTGTAAGAATATTTTGTAAAATAGTGAGTAGAGAAGGTTATGTGAATGCAACACATACGAGTTTTTACTCTGAAGTGCCTTAAACGATTATTATGAAACCTAGCATACATAAAATTGCACACATTTAGAGAATGGAGCGTTAGGTGGCATGTATTACTCTGGGGGTACGTACTGGGGTATATGCGGAAGTTATGCGTTGCATAATTGTAAAATTAAATTTCTTCTTCTTCACCACCAAGCATTAATGCTAGGTTTCATAATAATCGTTTAAGGCACTTCAGAGTAAAAACTCGTATGTGTTGCATTCACATAACCAAGGCTTGTTGCGTGCTCACTTAAAATTTAAATTTAAAATTACATTTAGGAATTGAAACGTTACTGTCGTAATTTTCTGTTCCCTACTCATTATCTCAATTTTCAGAATTTGGAAACCTGTGATGGTGGTTAAGTAGATCATAACATCGGGAATATTTATTTCATTCCCATTTCTGCAAATATCGGGATAGGATAGGATAGATCTTTTGTACATAGGCCTCTGACTGGACGTCCCGAGTGGGAGGGATAAGGTGAGAGGAGACAGAGGACGGCCGGACCATGAGTACAACACGCAGAGTACAGGGTCGCTACCAATTACACCTTTGAACTCCCCGGGACTGGCTGGTGCAGTCGGCTCCCCTTCCCTTGTGGCCTTGCACATCCCGGAGGGCGGGACACGGAGACCGCTCGCAGTCCGGGGGACGAAGGTTTCCTCAGAGCATCCTTTTCCCCTGTCATGCACACACTAAGACTCCCGCCGACACTTGCAGCCCTAAAAGAGACCAAGTAGATGAAGGGTGACGTGAAATGAGAATGGAGATAAATGAAGGGTCAGGAAATTAGCGCGATGAAATTATCCTTCCCAGCATTCGCTTGGCGACCCGGGGAAACCCCCGAAAAATACCCATGGGTCAGGAAGGTCGGCCACGGGAATCGAACCCATGACCTCCAAAATGCGGGCCACAGACGTAACCGCCCTGAGTTATCCCGCTCGTTGCAAATATCGTATGATAAGTTATTAAGAATATCATGGGACCTTAGAAAATTACAGCTCTAAGCGGCAAATAGGAGGATTTAGCAAAGATATCATTGCACCATAATACCATAAAGATTACAGAGATAAGCAAATATGTGTAATGGGAGAGTATCACTGAGTAACCCTTATTGTAATCCTATAGAAATATTAAGTTTCTGGATGCAAAAACCTTTTAATAACCCTTATGTAATAAATTGTTTCTGTATTTCCTGAGAATATTGTAAAAAAGGTTCATTATATATGTATACTAAAAATATAAAGCGAGAGAAATGTGCCTGGTGTAACATCAACTATTCATTCCATATTCGTAATTAGCTATTGAAAGACCATATTGCGATACAAGTGCGGTAAGTGCATCATTGAAGGAGGAAGAGTTTGACAATACCAGACGAAGTCGAGTGTTTCCTACTTCTGAAATTTTTCAATTCAGTTAACGCATATGAAATGCATATATTTTTTTGATCGCAGCGAATAATAAAATAGTACTTACGCGAAAATACCATTAATTACTAACAACTGTTGAACATGGTGGTTCCACTAGCAAGGTCAGCAACATTAATATTGGTGGTGAGCTAACGATCGATTATCCACATGTGGCTGTTATGCTTCAAAAGTCAATACTTAGCTGCTGGGGATCTTGATACAATTCACGCAGTATACATGAAGTAAAATAGACAAAACACGCAACTAGGTTAGCTTACCAGTATAAATGCAGGATTTCCAATTTTCCATCATGATAGCATGAACATGAAGTGGATCAAAAAACACTATCGTCAAAAAATGTTATTCTTCTGATTTACAGACTATCTCCAAGTTCAAACTATTAAAATTTCTGGCTTGGGCGGGTAGTATAGTTTGTGTATTATTCCCCCTTTCTTTCAATATACCGGGTGTTTCAGAAATACTTTTACAAACTTCGGGTATGGGTTCCTCACACCAAAAGAAAGGGAAAAGTTCATATGAACATATTCCCCATAATCCTTGGTTTTCGCGTTATTCCTGTCACAATGAAAGTGTGAGTTCAACGGCCTTCGGGGTCCAACCTCAAAACTTCATTTCTTTATTACTTCATAGAAGACGTTGACCCATTGTACTATATACTGTAGATGGCGAAGTGTTGCCATGGAGACTTGTTTACGTTTGTCATTTGTCATTAGTCTGTCTTCAACGTTTCAATTGTGTACAGGTAGTGAGTTAACTGCACGTGTTTCGTTCTACCATGGCTGGATATTCATTTCGTGAACAGGCAGACATGATTTTTATGTATGGTCGCGTGAATGGTAATGGACGCGAGGCTGCACGGCTCTATCAGATGGAGTTTCCAGACCGAAGACAACCGAGTCATCCAACCTTTGTCGCTGTTTATCGTCGCCTTGATGAGACAGGAATCGTTGCACCACGGGCTATTGATCAAGGAAGACCAAGAGACCGATGGATAGGCAGAGGATGACCAGTTCCATGGCCTGCACGTTCTCCCGACCTCAATCCTGTGGATTTTTACCTCTGGAGACATCTTAAATCGTTGGCTAATGGAGTAGCCATCCCGGATGCAGAAACGCTTCATCGGCGTGTCATGGAAACCTGCGAAACCATTCGACACCATCCCGGAGGTTTTGACAGGGTGCGACATTCCATGATTCGACGAGTACAGGCATGCATAGAAGCAAGAGGAGGACACTTCGAGCATTTATTATGAGTTTTGTGAGTTATAAGTGTACCACTTTGTTGAACACCTCCTAACGAGAAAACAAAGGATTATAGGACATATGTTAATATGAACTTTTTTCCTTCTTGTGGTGTAAGGAACACATACACGAAGTTTGTAAAAGTGTTTCTGAAACATCCTGTATAATTGGGATATTTTCCCCTTAATGTGAAAATAAACATTTCAGCACTTTGTATCAGTTAGTTTTTAAGATAAAGGGGCATTGGTTTAGAAAATTCTAGTTTTTTTTAAAGTTGCTATTATGTGTAAACTTTAAAGGAAACTCACAGTTTATGGTGTGCAGAATATCTCATAATCCCTAGGTCATTGTTGTTGGTGTATTATGATTGGTTCTGCTATTTACACGTGCACTGAAACATCCCAGTTATTGATGCTTTAACACTGAGTCAGCCTACTGTGCAGCGCTATTTTCAATAATATTTTTAAGCTGTTTACAATTAGCGTATCGCTATAAACGTTACACCAAAATGAGTGGAAGATCCGATATATTAACGTACAATCAAAATTTGAAAATGGGGAAAAAATCAGCATTTAGACACCCCTTGCATAGTTCCAGTCCCTTGGTTGGCAAATATGTTACTTGATACCAAAAGACGGGCGGAGGTAATATCAAGGAGTTCTATGTTGACTACGTTGACTTAATAAAAACATAATAATATTAATGCAACTGACGATAATAGTTCATTTATTTAACCAGGATTTTTTACTACTAAGACGAAATTAATGTTGATGATGAATACTGATAGAGGTTACCAAAGGTCCTATTCTTCTATCAGCCAAGAGGGTATAGGAACACTGTAAAATGGACCAGTTTTAACATTTGGAAGTTGAGCTATAATTGTATCTAATGCTTGCGGGCATTAAAACTATGTCCAACTCTTTCGGGAGGTCCCATGTTGAAATCCTGTGGGTGTACTAATATTTTTGGAAATTCTTCGTGGTTTTCTTCAGCCACCAAGGTAAATGCCGGATTGGATATTTAATACCACGATCCTTTTTTTTAGAGTGGAGTAGAAAATAATTTAGTCACTAACCCCAGCCCCGATGGGAGTCGGAACTGGGAATGTGGGGCTCACCAATAATCGGCATACCCACTAAAAACGCCTCCACCAGAAGGAAATGGAAGAATGAAAAAGAGAAGAGTAAATCGAAAGGTTGCGCGGTCCCGCGTAGCACCCGCGTTAGCACTTGGAACATGCTTTGCTGAGGCCGTGTGGGTGGGAGCGGGTAAAGGAATTTCTAAGATGCAGCCATGAAACCTGACTGCCACACTGGCGGATAGGAGATGATAATAGAAGGAAGTGTGGGTGACAGTAGGTATAGGAAGAGGAAGCTGTTGTTCTGGCTCTAGTGGCGTTCTAGTAGCTTTCGTCTTCGGAGCTCTTCGGAGTGACTTGTCGTTTGCACCTAGTGGAATGTTGCTATCAAATTCTCTACGGCGTAGAGAGGTTGTAAACAGTTCCCAGCCTGGCTGGATGTTCGGTGGCGATGGTCTGGTCGTGCAAGTCTACTATGTTCTTCAGGTTTGTATGTCGTGGAGTTTCTGGCGTGATGTCTATAATGGTTTCTTCTAGAGCGGCTAAGCGGGCACCGAAGTTCAGGAACTTCGCGTGGAGGTCCTGAATGGCTTCCCGCGTCGCCGCTCTGGTCGAAAGTGCTGGTGATGATTCCGTGACGATCCACACTGGAGCTGGAGTTGTTGTGAGAGGTGGCTGAGGTGTTGTCTGCGGCGGTGTGGAAGGAGCAGGCGGTGATGCCTTCCTACGAGGACGCAGAGGGCAGATTGCCTGGCCGGCGAAGTGGGATGACGCACTACAATTGGCGCAGTAGCGGCGTCGACGGCGGAGGTCGTCCTTCTTGAATGATGCAGTGCTGCATGAAGCGCTCGGTGCGGCAAGTTGACTCGCTGTACCCATAGGCACAGCAGCGGCGACAGGGAGCTAGCCTTTCCTGTCGGCTAACCTCGACGCGTAGTTCCCTACCTGATAAGGGCAGGCTAGACGCCAAGGCAGCCTCAAGGTCGGCGTGGCTGGCTAGCTCCATTCCAACCAGCGGCGTTGGGTTCCTGGCAGTGTCTATTCTGGTGGTCTTAAAAGCAGAGGCCACTGTTGCTGCGATGCGCCGAGCGCGAAGCGTGCCGGTAAGTCCTGGGGTACTCCAGCAATTACTATGCTGAAGCGTCCGTGTTGAGCTGGCGCTGGAGAACCGGCTTTGCGGCATCAGCCAACTGGTGTGGCGGCGGTGAAGCGGTCGGTGAAGGAGTGCCGGAGGGTCGACGGAGGTCACTGCTGTAGCAGGCTCGGCGAGTCTACATTGTTGTTTCTTCTTACCCATGTCGAGAAGTAATGTGTCATGACCCAAAGCTCCATCTTAGATCTAAACAGCAGTTAAAATGGAAAATAGATAGTAACAGACAATGCTCTGCCATCTATCCACAGATAATAATGAAAGCAGATAAACTGGACGCCATCCTAATGTCATCTGCTTGTCACGTGTACCAGCAGAGATACAGTCTGCTATTCACTAAAGTCTGGTGTCATTTACTAATGTCTGATGGCCATAGAAGCAGAAGTACAGTTGCTATGCACATGTATTTGTGGCAGTGTGACGAAGTAAGATGGTGTAGTACAGGGATGAGACCTAGAAAGCTGACTGTCCGCCTCACACGGAGCCACGAGGTATCTCCTAATAGAACCGTCGCGATATGACCACGTAGCTAAAGCCTCGTAAAATAAAAATAAAATAACAAAAAAATACGTCGAAACAATATCCTCTTGGCGAAAATAATTCTATTATGGCAATAATTTTAGACATGTTTTCCATGTCTACTTCAAAAGAAACTTTTGATGTAAATGAATCAATCGGAGCTGAAAGGCATTAAGTCAGAATTTCAAGAGAAAAGGAAGGAGGGATAAAAGATAGAAGGAATGAAAGAAAAAACATGTTATGAAATATTTAATTAGGTGCATCAAACTGCATAGAAAAGCATTAAGTCATGATTTATCTTGTATGCTGTTGCACATAATGTTAACGGAGGAGAAGAGTATTAAGTCATTGACTTGCTACCTTCCAGCGCTGTATTGTTACTGCATGTTGGCTATGCTGCCAAGTTCGGATTAACGCGCTAGTTGTTTACTTGTACTGAAGGGGCTCGTTTCATCATGTTGCTTATGAGGAAAAGCAACGCAATGTAATAAAACGGGCCATCACTAAAACACCTTACCATGCCATCCGAAAGGATACACAAAGGAAAACTACCCATAAACTTTAAAAAGTTACAGAACATTGTGAAGGTAGTAAAATGTTCCTCAGGGTGCTCTAGGGTTGTATGAGGACATTTTCAAATGGTCAACAACAGGTAGTCATAGTTAATCTATGTAAAGCAACACCCCACACACCATTTCCCCCTTTTTATATTTTAGCTCATGCAGTTTAAATGATATTTGGACAGACTGATAAGATATTTCGTAACTTACAGTGTACTACTCAGTGAACTTAAATACGACCATATTGAATGTAATTATCAATATAAGTTGTGAACTAAGTTGTGATCAAGGAGCTGAAAAGCATTAATTCACTATTGAAAAAATAAGTATGGATGAAGCGTTTAAATTGCATTTTCAGTTAATAACTATGTACAGAGAGAGCCAAAAAACTACGAAGCGGCTGTGCGGTGTTATTCCTGTCCGCGTCCTCGGCGCTCGTTGCTGTCAGACGCTATCATAGAAAGGCGCGGATGAGACCGTACAGGATTTTTAAAGCTACTTTTAAAGGCTTTATTTACCAACTTTATGAGGAAATGCGAAACTGGCCAACGTCATTGTCCATACATTTTTGGCACCTCTTTAGGAAACTATCCATCACTCGCCGTAGTTACCAAGTTTTTAGTGTGGTGGTTTTTAGACTTTGATATGCTTTTTATTGCTTCGACTAAGCGGGTTTGTGTCCCGTATTTTAATTTCTGGATTTTAAATTTTATACATTGTAAGGGCGCTGATGACCTTAGATGTTTAGCGCCCTTAACCCACATATCATCATCATCATCATCACTCGCTGTAGTTCACGTTGAGAAATGTTGGCAATTTCCTGGCGGACATTTTGCTTTAATTTCTCCAGGGTATGTGGGTTTGTCTTGTACACGCTGTGTTTTAGATTTCATAGCCTGAACACTTCCTGTGGCCTAAAATTTATTGTAAAGTTCATGAATTGTTGTACGGCCTGGAACTTTTACATCTGGAAAACTTTCTGCAAATCGTACTTTCACTTGGCGAGCTGACTGAGTTAACACATTCGAATCATAAATATATACACGCTGTGCAGTAGAAAACATATACTGAGCCATAATATGCTTTGTGACTAAGTACAGGAGAAAATAATAAATAACTCGTAATAACTGAACTACGTCACATCACCTTCAACTGAATACTGCACTTCACACTGCAGCGTAAATCCACGTCAACAACGTGACCTTGTTTATAGCAGCAATGCGTTATCATGTTTTCACACGCACAACCGGTAATATTGTTCATGAAGTACCGCCATGAGCGGAGAAAGAGTTATAGGGCCAATTTTGTTTTTTTCGAGTCAACAGTTGACGCCCGTACATATGTGAATACAATTTTGCCCCTCGCTCATTTTTACTTTCTCTACTACGTATAGTAAGTAGGGGAAGTATTGTATTCCACCCAAAAATTCGATACCGAGATTTCACCGGAAATATATGTTTTGAGACCCCCTGAAACCAAAAAAAGCATTTTTGGAAACACGTCCATGTGTGTGTGTGTCTGTGAACAGCATAACTCAGAAACGAACAGTCGGATAAACAAAACACCAAACTTGGTATTTAGGTTCAGTATCTTCCAGAGATGCGACACGAAGGCTTTCAGGAAAATCCCCCCACCCCAGATTACCCTTTACATGGAACATTTTTCGAAAATTTTAATTTTCTCAAAAATGGCTCTAATGATTTTGATAAAAATATTATATGTTTAAGATATTTTCATGACAAATAAAATTTATATCTTGAATTTTCTGGGAAAGTCTCCAACCGACATTGTGAACGACTTCTGCATAACTGGTAAACCCTAAAAGATAGACAAAATCTTACTGCACAAAAAATGTAGATCGCGTTAAAATACACAATTTATGTCATATACATTTTTTTTGTTGAGTGAACCAATTTTGAGATATTGCTTGTTATTCCCTTAAATTTTTCAATACTTATTTTCTCAAATGGGAATTAGTTATTCATTTTTTGTCTTGTATATGCAAAGAGTATTAATCTGTGGCAAAGGGAATGGTGCTGCACCTAGCAACCAGCTATTAAGAGATATGTATATGCTTAAAGGCTACTGTATTTCTATATTGCCCTTGTAAATATGTATTCCCCTTACATCTACAAGAAAATTAGGAATAAGATAGAGTCTGCAAATGTTTATCTCGATTAACATGAAGTAGATGGAGAATAAGCGTTTGTAAAAATAGTTTGTACAAGAGTAGAGAAAGTCATGTGAGTGTAACACATCAGACATTTTTTTAAGAGAATTAACAGCTAGGGAGCGTAAGTTTGCCTTATTTTTAACAAGACTCTGCAACAGCGTATACGACGTATATTTCGATAAGAATAATTGAAAGTGTGTTTGAGGACAGAATTATTAGTAGAGATTTGTGGCCCCCTTTGTCCCCCGAACTAACCCCCTGCGATTTCTATCTCTGGAGTAACTTAAAACAAAGTGTACAAGACAAACCCACACACCCTGGAAGAATTAAAACAAATATCCGCCAGGAAATTGCCAGCATTTCTCAACGTGAATTACGGCGAATGATGGACAATTTCCTAAAGAGGTGCCAAAAATGTATGGACAACGATGGTGGCCAGTTTCAGCATCTCCTTTCATATAGTTGGTAAGTAAATCCTTTAAAAGTAGTTTTAAAAATGTTGTATGGTTTCTATGACAGCGGCAGACGGCAACGAGCACTAAGGACGCAGACAGGAAAAACACCGCGCAGCCGGTTCGTAGATTTTTGGCTCTCTCCCTGTATAATGACGTTGCTTTTAGAAAAATTCGGCACAATTTATATTTGTTTTATTCCTATACACCCATATTGTTTTTACCTTCTGCCGAAAGTGATTTAATGCATATGTGTTCGGACTGATTCAAATAGTATATACCTTGTCTCAACCTTAAACGACAGTATGGAAGTAAATGGAATATCTATGTCTCTGTCTAACACACACACACATATACACACACACACACACACACACACACACACACATTGGCATTAGCTTTGTGCTTTTCTACTCTCACGCTGCCGCCAAGTTGCTAGTAATATGGTGTAAATATTCAATGTATAAATTAGCAGCTTTGAACACCTACTATGCAGAATATTTTTCTCTGTCATTTTTAGAGCCATTATGGATTACTGTGGGAGCAATTTTTACTTTCTCTACTACGTATAGTAAGTAGGGGAAGTATTGCATTCCACCCAAAAATTCGATACCGAGATTTCACCGGAAATACATGTTTTGAGACCTCCTGAATCCAAAAAAAGCATTTTTGGAAACATGTCCGTGTGTGTGTCTGTGTGTGTGTATGTGTCTGTGTGTGTGCCTGTGTGTGTGTGTGTCTGTTTGTGTGTCTGTGAACAGCATAACTCAAAAACTAACAGTCGGATAAACACCAAACTTGGTATTTAGGTTCAGTATCTTCCAGAGATGCGACACGAAGATTTTCAAGAAAATCCCCCCACCCCAGACTACCCTTTACATGAAACATTTTTCGGAAATTTTAATTTTCTCAAAAATGGCTCTAACGATTTTGATGAAAATATCATATGTTTAAGATAATGTCATGAGAAATGAAATGTATATCTCGAAATTTCTGGGAATGTCTCCAAAAGTATTCTTCATTGTGAACGACTTTTGCATAACTGGTAAACCATAAGAGATAGACAAAATTTTACTACACAAAAAATGTAGATCGCGTTAAAATACACAACTTATATCATATACATTTTTTGTTGTTGAGTGAACCGTTTTCGAGATATTGCTTGTTATTTCCTTAAATTTTCCAATACTTATACTTTTTCTCAAATTCGTTATTCATTTTTTTATGTCCTGAACATGCAAAGAGAATGGAATGCGCCACATAGCAACCAGCGATAAAATATTTTACTATCGCTTAAAAGCTACCATATTCCCCTTGCATCTACAAGAAAATTACAAATAAGATTGACATCTCGATATCTCGATTAATATGAAGCATATGGAGAATAGGCGTTTGTAAAAATAGATTGTACAAGAGTAGAGAAAGTCATGTGAGTGTAACACATCAGATTTTTCTAAATAAAACGCGTTTTTCGTTAAAAGTAAAATATTTGCTGTTTCTATGACACAGTAACTAATAAAATAACATTTAGAACATAACCATATAGTTTTCCTAGCTTGAGTAAATTAGAGTACTGATATATGCGTAGTCTGAATTATCTATTTTTTTAAGAAGAGTGTTATACTTTTTTAAATTAAATATTTTCGGAAAATTGTATATCTATGCACTAGAAAAGTTAGGCGTGAGAAACTTTTCTGTTATTAGACATATAACGGGGACCAAGCGAGAGAGAATGTTGCGGAGGGTTGGGGACAGTTTTAAAAAGAAACCGGAATCCTGTAACTTCTTGCTTTCTTTGTTAATGGCAAACAAAATCATTCTTGTATTTAGCTAATAGACGCGAGGCAGAAGGCAGATACTGTGCTGCAGTAAACACTAAACACTTAACATCAGATTTTTAAGGAAATGTGTACGCTTCTGATCAGTGTGAAGTGTCATGTAGGTTATTTATTTAACATTTTACGTAACTGTTATGAAGGGAAAAGCTAGGGAAAGAAGAACTTTTGATAAATTAAGAAGATACGCGAATGTATAATGTATGTGTTAGTTTTCAAGTAAAATGAATGTTCAGAAAAGTAGTGTATAAGATAAAAATGGAACGAATGAAAGGACCTCTGAGCATTAAATGTTATGTAATAGCCTTAAATATCAGCGCAGATATTTCATTATTTGGTAATGTGACATTAAATTGTTAGACCGATCGCAGCTGGATGCCCATGTTGTGAGCGCACGTACAGTACATGTGGCAACCGTGCGCTCTGTTTAACTTGTACTGTATTTTAAGCGTCAGAAGTGCTATAGCTGGTGTGCATTTCAGCATTGCTGGTAACCCTGTTCTCCCCCATCCGTTCCTCTACAAGATCATTCAGTTTAGAGTGGGCTAGCTATTTCTACTTGTTTACATGAATCGGAGTAGAATTCATTGAGATTATTTCTCACCCCTCCTTCGTTTTACTGAAGAGTAACATCGATCGTTGTTTCATGCGGTATCTTGCCACTTGTTTCAAGCCATTCATAGAGGTAGGAGGGCTGTCCCAGAAGCACCCGATTTAACAAAGAAAACACAAACATTTTGGTAAAAAACATCTTTATTTCTCCACAAAGCCTCCTTTCTCCTTTTCCCAGCGATGTTCAATAGCTTCGATACCCTACTTATGGTGAGAACCGATAAGTTCTGCAAAATAGCCATCAACTGCAAACTCCACCTCTTCATTGGTAGCAAATCTTTTTCCTCCAAGCCGTTTTTTCAACTTTGGAAACAGAAAATAATAAGAGACGGCTAAGTCTGGCAAATAGGGTGCATGAGGAAGCAATTCTAACTTTAACTCATTGATTTTGGCCATGGCGATAATGCATGTGTGAACTGGTGCATTGTCTTTATAAAACAGAACCTTCTTTTTCGCTAAATGCGCACGTTTTTGCTTGATTTCATCATCAAATACTGCAATAAGTTTGTATAATACTCGCCATTGATTGCTTTTCCTTTTTAAAGATAATCAATGATAATTATGCCACGCGCATGCCAAAAAAATGACGTCATGATCTTGCCTGCACATGGAACTGCCTTCGCCTACTTTGGAGCCGATTCTCCCCTTTAAATCCACTGTTTTGACTGTTCCTTTGACTCAGGTGTGAAGTGGTGGGCCCATGTTTCATCCATGGTTATGAATTGACGCAAAAGCTCGGCTTTATTGCAGCGAAACATCGCCAAACACTCGACTGAAACATCCTCACGACGCTGCTTTTGTTCGTGGGTAAACACGATACACAACCTGCGCACAGCTTTCTCGTGTCAAACTTTTCAGTCAGCATGCAATGTACAGCACTTTTTGAAATGCCTACGATGTCTGCTTGCTCGCGCACTTTCAGTCGACGGTCATACAATATAATTTTGTGGATTTTCTTCACACTTTCTGGCGTGGTCACCTCATTTGGTCAACCACTGCGATGTTTGTCGTGGCAGCTTTTACGGCCTCCCTTAAACTCTGCAACCCAATATTTTACTGTTGTAAACGAAGGAGCTGACTCCCTCAGAGTAGAATCTAGCTCAGCTTTAATATTAGTTGGACTAAGACCTTTCAAATGAAAGTATTGTATTACATAACGATGGCCAGTTTTATCCATGTTTACAAATTTGCTGAGAGAGTTCACTATTAAGGCTGCAAAACAATTACTAAACAATTTAGCATCGCCAAACTTGAGCTTTATAAGGGTCGTACTTTCTACCATACTCATTTGTTTGAAACAACTACCGCTATATATATATGTCAGGTCGGGTACCTCTGGGACTGCCCTCATACGTTATAAGGTCTGGGTGTTGGTTAGATAATTGTGTAATCTTACAATTGCGATCTAAGGGAAGGGCCATATTCGCTTCTTCCTACTCTATCACACCAACCATCGCAGGTGTAGACTTTCACACCTCAATACAATATTGACATTGCACGTACTTAACGCGTTAAGTCGTAGACCATTCTGCTTCCCGGAGTAGTTTACAGCAATTACTGGAAAGAGAATCGCAAACAGGATGCAGACAAGAAAGAGGCGAAAGTGTTCAAAAGCCACTAGAGAGAGAGTTCCGCTATTTCTAATTGCTAATTGAAGACCACAATACCTATTCGCATTACTTCGGGTTCACTCTAAAGTCGAACATCCGTTTCTCACTACAAATGTGTAATTGAAAGAAAACATTTGAATTAATACTGTATCATTGGCCTCGAAAACTTTGTCCTAAATGTCTATATACGTGACGAAAACATAACGTTGTGGAACACAGGCAAGCATTAAGTCCCTTTAGGTGGGTGTCTTCTCTTTTGAAAATTACCAGGTAACTTCAACCTTCATTTCAAGTATGCCGTTCATCATCTGGAACGACCTCGACAGTTGAAGTGACGTGAAACTTATTATTGAAAAATCCGATGTGTTACACTAACATGAGTTTCTCTACTCTTGTAAAAACTATTTCTACAAACGCTTATTCTCCATATGTTTCATGTTAATCGAGATATCGAGGCGTTAAACTTATTTTCTTACAGATGCAAGGGGAATTTGGTAGGCTTTAAGCGATAGTCAAATATTTTAAGAGCCGGTTGGTATGTCGAGTATTCCATTCTCTTTGCATTACCAGGACAAAAAAATGAATAACGAATTTGAGAAAAAGTATAAGTACTGGAAAATTTAAGGGAATAACATCCAATATCTCGAAAATGGTTCACTCAACAAAAAAAAATGTATATGATATAAATTGTGTATTTTAACGCGATCTACATTTTTTGTGTAGTAAATTTTTGTCTCTCTCTTATGGTTTACCAGTTATGCAAAAGTCGTTCACAATGAAGAATACTTTTGGAAAAATTCCCAGAAAATTCAAGATATACATTTTATTTGTCATAAAAATATCTTAAAACATATGATATTTTAATAAAAATCGTTAGAGCCATTTTTGAGAAAATTAAAATTTTCGAAAAATCTTCCAAGTAAAGGGTAATCTGGGGTGGGGGGATTTTCTTAAAAACCTTCGTGTCGCATCTCTGGAAGATACTGAACCTAAATACCAAGTTTGGTGTTTATCCGACTGTTCGTTTCTGAGTTATGCTGTTCACACACACGCGGACATGTTTCCAAAAATGCTTTTTTGGTTTCAGAGTGCCTCAAAACATGTATTTCCCGTGAAATCTTGGTATCGAATTTTTGAGTGGAATACAATACTTCCCCTACTTACTATACGTAGTAGAGAAAGTAAAAAATCTTAAGGGTGGGAAAACAGATAAGCGGAAATACGGGTTACCACAAATAATTATTCCATTCATACGCAGCGTATTTGATATTGTCCAATAGCGTTTAGCAATACCTCGATATCGACCAATCACGGTCGTTTATCTATTAATATGCTTGTAAGTATACGATTTTATCGGATAAAATGCCATCTCACTACTGAACCGTACTTTTCTAAGTTAAGAGTAATTTAGGGTGAGAGGGTCTACTTTAAAATGTTCGTGTTGCATTTGTAAAAGATACTGAACTTATATGCCAAATTTCGTATCTATCCAACATTTTGTTTTTGAGTTATGCGTTTCACATATATTTATTAAAATGTCCTTTTTATTCAGAGAACCTCAAAACAAGCATTGCACGATGGAATGTAATACTTCCTCAATCTACTAGGGTACATGGTGGAGAAACTAAAAATATCTATTAAAATTACACAAATAAATGAATAAATAAACACAAAATTTGAAGAAGTTAGTTTCTGCCTCCCGTATGGAAAGTCAGTTTGAAGATGATGTATTATATTTCGACTGTTGGGGAGCCGAACTTGAAGTTCGTTGCAACCGCACGTATAGTAAACAGTTTCCGGTAGTCTTCGCCCCAAATTTACTTTCAGGTGGCCTTTGCCCCAAGTTTAAAAAATAATATTAGCTTTAACTGTTTCTTTAAATATTATATATTTATGTTTGCCTCGGCTGCGTCAGTATTTGTTGGAGACACGTTTCTCTTAGCAGGGTTTTGGTGTGACAAGAATGTAGGCTTACACAGATTATAATTTTACTTCACTCCTTTTATTAATACTTGATACGATTTAAATAACACTTCATGATATAGAGGGCTGTGAGATTCTTTTATGAATTACTTCCACTTTTTAACACGTAAACTATTTTTCGTCTCACATGAATACATATTATATTTCTTGACGACACTTTATGCGTCTGGTTAATAACGCTGTTTACAAGCAACTGACTTCTGAATTTGTAAAATTTTCTCCTTTTAGTTTCTGATTGGCTAATCCTACTCCAATAGAATACCTCCATTTAACTAAAGCTTTTTCCGGTTGTTGATAGGCTTTTTTATAAACTGTCACAAAAACTACATTATTGCTTCCAAGAATCAGAAGTAGTGTTGTTAAACTCTAAAACTCATTATTGCCTCAAGGTTACCTCATTGTTAGCAACTTTCAACTTATTATTCTCACAGCTTCTACATTATTAAATTACGTAATACATTCACATAACATTTTTAAACATGGATACATAATATAAATGTGTACAATGACTGTAATATACACTTTTTATGTATTATTACATACACATATTACTTTAAGGTGGGCTGTTATTATATTTTATATTATATAATTTGACTAAAATCATATAAGTGTTAAAAATACTGCCTCAAAGTAAGAAGCTGCTAACTTCAACAAAGCTGCCACAAGATTATAATTTACCCTAAAGGTTGCACTGAAAATGAAACTGTCTGGAAACCTAGTTATTTAATGGTAAGTCGTTTGTAGGTAGAAAATTGTACATCTATGCGAGAAAGTTCATTTTGGCGCACCTTAATGTATAACAATGAGTTGATCTGAAAGATTATAGAGATGAGGTTAGGCGGACAGTGGATGAAATGAAAGGCAGAAAAACCCAAGAACCCGGAATACAGCGTCGCTTCGTGCATTACAAACCCACTAATGGCATCTGAAATGGAAACCAATTACAGACTTTCGCATTATAAGGATGTAATACGTACTTGATGCTGGCTTAAACGACAGTAGTAAAATTGCGCTTTCTAATTCGTTTAAATGTTTTTTACGTTTAAAGCGACCAACCTGTGAAATTCTGATATTACGTATTTCTTATGCAATTAGTTTTGATTTTTCTATCAGATTTTTCAGATAAATTCCTTGAAGTTCCTAAGAATACAGATTTTCCTGACTTTTATTGAACTGCAGATAAATTTCCTTGCGGTTCGGTTTTCAAATTTTTGAAACAAGTTTTAATTTTATGATCAAAACTTACTAAAACTTAATACTGCACTAAATCTATCTTTTTAGAATTTTCGACTATTTTCACAGGAAATATTAATGCTATGTAGCTTTTGTTTTATGAAACTTCAAGAATAGTAGCCTTATTAACGAGCCATTTTGTTTAACTCTCTTGATTGAACGATCGACATTTTCATACAGATAACAGTATGATTGAAACTTATTTCCCACTAGAATTAAACGAATAGGTCTGTGTTTAAGCGTTTCTGTTGTCAGATATCCTAGAAACGCAGTATTTTACTAAGATTGGTATAAATTCCTTGTTTTTACAATAATAATAATAATAATAATAATAATCCTGTGGCGCTACAGCCCATGAAGGGCCTTGACTTGCCAGCGCGAATGCCGACCTCATGCCCACGAACGCACGACAGAGGTTGGCCTCCATGACCGGGATCGCAGCCTATCGCAGCTCCTCGCTTTCCTCACGATGCTGAATGTGCACTGGTCCTACCAGAGCTCCGCGATCAGGACTGGTTTTCACCATAGCTCCATAGAATTTTGTTTTACGTGTTTTACATGCACGAATGGCTATTTACGACGGTCATCTGAAAGTCATGAGGAAGCGCTTTTTAATCACCATTTTATACGTAAATGCTGCTCGCCAATTGAAGATTGTTTTCACAATCTTATACTTCCTTATATATGGAATGCAATATATATATAATTTTCTTCTTAATTCATCTGTAACCATACGTAGATGATTGTTGAATCCGAAAAATACAGCAAACATTCCAAAATTAAGATTTTTCATCAGTATCCTGTTTCTTTGTCATATTGTAAAATCCCGCATTCCGAATTGGTGTCACCTTTGCTGGCAATGCCCACTACATGCTTTTAGCACTTTCTGATAAATCAATTTTTAACATTTTTGGGGAGTTAATATATATAGAAATTAAACCATCTATATGTATCGATTCTGCATGATAGCAGAAATGAAATATGTATTGCAAGAAAATTATTTTCTCTGAGTGGTATAAAATAAATTGTACAAGAATTCTATCGCGTATTTATATTGTCTCACCTCTGACTGTGAAAACACACTTAGGCTAGGGACAGAACTATGCCGCTTTCCTGTGAAGGCAATGCATTTCGCACAATTTTCTGTAATTTTCGTGGTGTAGTGTTTTGGAAGCTCGTCTTCCTAGTGCCACACATTCCTTACCTAAGAACGCAGGTTGATCTAAAATATGTCAGAGCTGATAAGTTTAGTTGCACAATAAGGTGGGTAGTGGCCCGCCTCTGTGGTGTAGGCGTAGCGAGTCTGCCTCACATTCAAGAGGTCCCGAATTCGAATCTTGATTGGGGTAAGGTTTTTTCCGGCGTTTTCCCTTATCCTGAAAAGATGAGCTGGATAAGTTTAAGCCCTATAGACCCAGATCTCATTCGAGCATAATTTCAACCATTTCATTAATCATCAGATATGACGGAACGGTTAAGGAACGTTATATATATATATACACTATGGGATGAAACCCCACGTAAAAGAAAACAAATGTGAAACTCTTATAAAATATGTTTATAATGCAAGTAGCCGGAAATTATGATATCAGACTTGACGTTACGAATTTATCCGATGAAACTCGTGATCTCGAGTGGGATTTACTAAGACTACAGAAGAAATATGCACATCAGCCACAAAAGACATTAGGAACATCGAAAAATTATCCCTTGACACAGTCTTGAGACTATGCCACATCAAAATTGTCTCGTTAGCATGCTATGCAGTCACCAAAATTGGACTCTGTGCAGAGCCCTTCGACTATCCCGAACGACAGTGACTAGACTCGTCTATGTCTGGCCGCCACAGATTTTTGCATCAAGGGGGTAGCAACAAAGAACAATATGTATACACCAGCATGCGAAGCCCACATTAGAGAAAGGGAAGAAAAGTCTCTGGCAATATTCAGAAGAATGGAAAGAACCAAATTTCCAGCTCCGACACGTGTATACAAGAACTGCAGCATATGGCTTTCACTTCAGAATCAGCAACCAAAGCGGACCAGGCGTCATTTCAATATTCTTGCAGCCTATGTGGACCACAATGTGAACAATATCATGTACTGGACTGCGAAGCAAAGACAAACTCGCTAACATTTTATGCAGATGACAAAACCTTTGTATAATCTATTTCTTGTACACAGCGTGTTTAATAAACCTTATTAATTAAGAGTATTTCATTAAAAAAATCTGATGCGTTGCAGTCACACGACTTTTACAAACGCTTATTTTTCATGTACTTAATCGAGATAATCATTTATAGAAACTATCTTATTGCTAATTTTCTTGTAGGTGCAAGGGGAATATGGTAGGACCGAGCGGGGGATGGCTCAGGCGGTAAAGTCTGTGGCCCGCATTCGGGAGGTCCCGAGTTCAAATCCCGTGAGTCGACCAATCTGTCTGAGGTTTTTTCGTGGTTTTCCTCAGTCGCCAAATTTAATACCACGACCCAAAGTTCCATCTTAAGTCTAAAACAATAGTAAAATGAAAAATAAGTGGTAATAGTGAATGCTATGCCATCTATCTACAGACAATGTAAGCAGTTAGACTGGATGGCACCCTAATGCCATCTGCACGGCATGAAGCAGGGGTTACAGGGATGAGACCTTGAAGGCTAACCGTCCGCCTTTCTGTGTAAGGGCGGCAGTTAGACTGAACGGCACCCTAATGCACAGCATGAAGCAGGGGTTACAGGAATGAGACCTAGAAGGCTAACTGTCCACCACATATCGTTCTAAGAGATATCCTCCAACAGATCCGTCGCGATATGACCAAGGAGTTAAAGCGACGTAAAATAAAATAGAATAAGAATATATATGGTAGGCTTTAAGCGATAGTCAAATGTTTTAAGAGGTGGTTGCTATGTGGAGGATATAAAAATTCGAATAGCAATTCCCATTTGAGAAAAAGTATAACTATTGGAAAATTCAAACGAAAACAAGGAATATCTCGGAAACGGTTCACTCCAGAAACAAAATGTATATAACATAAATTGTGGTTTAACGAGATCTACATTTTTTGTGTAATAAAACTTTGTCTATCTCTTACGATTTACCAGTTATACCAAAGTCATTCAGAATGAAGAGGACTTTTGGGGGCATTCCCAGAAAATTCAAGATAAACATTTCATTTGCCATGAAAATCTCCTAAACTTATGATATTTTAATCAAAATCGTTTGAGCCATGTTCAGAAAATCTGAATTTTCGAAAAATGTTGCATGTAAAGGGTAGTCTTGGGTGGGGGTATTTTCTTCAAAATCTTCGTGCCGCATCCTTGGAAGATAGTAAGCTCAAGTACCAAGTATAGTATTTATCCAACTTTTCCTTTTTGAGTCATGTTGTTCATAGACTGACAGACAGACACACTCACGGACATGTTTCCAAAAATGCTTTATTTGGATTTAGAGGTCCTCGAAACATGTATTTCCGTTGAAATGTCGATATCGAATTTTTTGTGGACTGCAATACTTCCCCTACGTACTATACGTAGTAGAAAAGTAAAAATGTAACAAATTATATAAATAACAATTCATTTTTTACTTGCGTTGTTTAAAATAAAATTGTCATTGTGTCAGCCATCAGATCCTAGCATACCAAATGAATGAATTATCAAGTACGTTACGGAATAGGTACTAACCAATGCTACCAACAGTGGGAACGAGAAAATGTTTAACCTCAAAATAAACTAAAATCAGAACATAAAAAGACACGGTTTTTCAAAAGCATGGTTTATTTGAAAATTTCAGGCAGTATTTTTAACACTTAAATGATTTCAGTCTAATTATATAATATACGTATAATATAGTAACAGCCCGGCTTAAAGCAATGTGTGTATAAATAACATATAAAATGTATGTAACAGTAATTGTATTAATGTTTATATTATTGTATACATGTATAATAATGTTATGTGAATGTATTACATAATTTAATAATGTGTGAGCTGTGGGAATATAAGTGAAAAGTTGCTAACAATGCGGTAACCTTGAGGCAATAAAGAATTGGAAAGTTTAATAAAGCTACTAGTAATTCTTGGAGCAAAAATGATGTAATTTTTTAGACAGTTTATAAATAGCCAATTAACCACCAGAAAAAAGCTTAAGTTAAATAAAAGTATTCTATTGGAGTAGGATTAGCCAATCAGAAACTTGGAATAGATGAAATTTACAAATTCAGACGGTAGAATTCAGTTGCTAACTGGACGCGAAACGCGTTCCAGAAGTTTAATACGTATCCAGTGTGAGACGAAAATTCATTACGGCGAGAATATAACGTTTACGTGTTAAAAAGTACAAGTAATTAATAAATAATCTCACAGCTCTCTATATCAGTGAAGTGTTATTTAATCGTGTGAAAGATTAATAAATGGAGGGAAGTAAAAATTATAATTTGTGTAAGCCTACATTCTTTAGCCGTATCACACCCTGCAAAGAGAGACATGTTTCTTCAAATCAATACTGACGCAGCCGAGGCAAACATAAATATATATCATATTTAAAGAAAACATAAACATTGGGGCGAAGGCCACCGGAAACTTTGTACCATACGTGGGGCAATTATTTCATCAAGTTTTTGGCTCCCAACAGTGGAATTACAATACAACACCTTTCTCAAATTGACACTATTTGAATGTCCATTGATTAAAAACACAATCTGGAGGATATAGACGTTTAATTACTGCATACTAACATAATTACGGTTTAGTGACCAGCTGACGTTTTATTCTGACAAAATAGTATCTTTGCAAGCATATTATAAGATAAACGACCGTCATTGGCCGATATCCGAGTATTGCTAAGAGTTGTTGGTCATGTATCAATTATGTGGCATGTGTATGGTATAGTCAAATTTGCTGACAAACCTCTCCAATTGAGCGGGATGGCACAGGTAATTTCTGTGTCCGACATTTGGGAGGTCGATTGGAGATTTTTCGTGGGTTCCCTCAGTCGCCAAGGTAAATACTGGTTTGAATATTTAATTTCAGGACCCAAACGCTCCACCTTAAGTCTAAAACAATACTAACAATGAAAATAGATGGTAATAGCAAATGCTCTGCCATCTATTCACAGATAATGAAAGCAGGTAGATTAGAGAGCACCATCTGCCTGGCACGTGTAGAAGCAGAGATACAGTTGCTTGTCACGAGGGTCTCTGTGGAAATAAACACTGTTGAGGCTGCCATCTGTCCGCCACCGAAACAGAGGTACATTTGCCTGGGGCTGAGGCCTTTGGACACGCGACAAAGCAAGATGGTGTGATACAGCGATGATACCTAGAGGGCTAACTGTCTGCCACACACTAATCCAATAGGTATCTTAATGTAGTGTCTGCTCCATAGAGACACAGAAGGTGGGACGCAAAAGAGAATAGACCACAAATTTCAGCCGACATCTTCGAAAAATAATAAATTCTGTAGCTGACGGATCTGGAATTGAGTAAAAGAAAAATTATTTCTCTTTGAGTTACTTTACAAAACTTAAGCATTAAGTATCTTTGTTAATTTCATAAAATTATCCTTTCTCGCGGTTTTACGATGAATCAAGGCTGTGATTGTTTAATGCCTAACGTATTCTTACGCTGACTGATCTACACTGGATGGCGTATCATCAAAGAGGCAATTACTTTATAAACTGCGGCGAGTTGGTTTTCTATTTCACCAGTTCGCAAAAAGGTTTCTCCGCTCACTTGCCTGAATATGTGAAGTTAAATGTCGAGTGAACACAGTAATTATAGACCGAGGTGTTTCTCAAGAAGTGTGCAATTTTTCCTTCTTGTGAGAAATTCTTTAGTTGCGCGTATTAAAGCATAGGTCTTAAAGTTATGGTTAAACAAGATGTTAATGCCATTCATAGCACTTAAATTTGCCGAGCCGAAAAAGGAGTGAAAATAAAATTAGCTATGCTATAAAAACATTTCCTGTTTCAAAAAGCTCTTTATAATCTTGCGTTTCTTTCCCTTTTTTTCAGCATACTCATTTCCTCATCCTTTTCTATGCTTAATTTTCTTGTATAGTTTTCTTAGTCCCCATACTTTTTCCCGTTATTGATCATTTTCTGTATTGGCTATCTTAAATGCACACACCTTTGCTTCATTTTTTTCCAGATTATCACGAGGTTTTGAGAGTATCCAATAAGTTTGCGAGTGTTTAAACTCAAAACTTCGAGTTCATATGTATTATGATTATTTCATGAATGACATCTACATAAATGTTATTGTTATAAACTAAATACAGAATTAGTTTCTACTACATTCCTTTTAAGGGAGGTTTAAAGCCTATCCCGCCTATATTAAATCGGCTACTTTCATGACCCATTACCTCAGAGAATATTTAAGATATTAAACTACACTTTTACCGGATGTAGATTATGCATTCTAATTACACTGAGTCATCTTCCGTTGTCTAGGGGTATCATACCAGCCTCTGGTTCCCCAGATCGCGGGTTCAAACCCGACGGAGGGCGATGGATTTTTTCGGGCGTAAAAATCCTTGGCGGCTTCTTTCGGAAGGGAAGTAAAGCTGGTGGTCCCGTGTCATAGATTTACGGCAAGTAAAATAATCTTAAGCTTGATAAAGAGGCCTCTTAGCAAAATTTCCGGTTTTTCACGCCCAATATAGAATGGAACGCTAAGAACCATAGTAGTTAAACAGCGTCTATACATAAAACTCAATTTTTATCTTGCAGTTTACCAAAAGAAACCGTAATAAAATAATCTCCATATAGTCCGTAAACGCACCGCATGGCAATTAGAAGGCGCTCGTAGCATACTGGCTTCTGTAAAGTAAATATTGCCATCAATTTGTCTGCCTGATTGGCAGTAAGCATGAAACAGCTTATGAATTACTATAGTGTGTGTTGAATTTGTTCTATAGCTTTGTTCAGAAAGCTTATCTACGCATTTCAGATTGGTTAAAACTGGCAGAAACAATATATAAAGGACCTGCTAAAATGTATACAAAATAAAGGAATGTCATGGAGGGGAAGTTCTGATTAAAGCTCGGAAGTTAAGGAAAAGTCCTTTTCTTTTCGAGTATCCAAAGATCAGGTCCAACATTACATGTACATTTTTTTAATTTTTTTTATTGTTATTGTATAAATTAATTATACTTTTAATAGACCTTAGCCTGGCCTAGGCAAGTTTTACGGTAGAGTCAACTGAAAAAAAATAAAAATAACATGTACATTTTGAGTCACATGTCATTTTAAGCCATAAAATGGTACGTTTTATTTTTCCCGTTTTTGCCTTTTTCGTTTCGTTTTTAATTTTGTACTTATACTTCTTTAGCGTTTACTTAGATCTTGACAGCTGTTTTGCAACTTCACCGTCTGTCGATTGTATTTTACTACTATTTTTCAATTGAAAGAGACAATAATAATTTACATAGATTAACACAAGAATCTAAAAATATGACTGAAACAATGAACATTTTATTCCTAAAGGTTTTCGCACTATATGCTCCATGCCATAAGAATGGCATTAGAATGCAAATTGGGGGAGAATAACACACATTCTCTGTTAACAATGACTGATATAATGATATTGATGCCTAACTTCAAGCATTATATTCATTACTTAAAAATGTAATTAAAACTTGAAGATGTTATTTTAGGAGGAGTTGTATTGTATTTCGACTGTTGGGGAGCCGAACTTGAAGTAGTTGCAACCGCACGTATAGTAAAAAGTTTCCGGTAGCCTTCGCCCCAAATGTACTTTTGACTGTTTCTTTAAATATTATATATTTATGTTTGCCTCGGCTGAGTCAGTATTTATTTTCAGAGACATGAATGTCTTAGCTGGGCGTAGTGGGGCTAAGAATGTAGGCTTACAAAGATTATAATTTTTAATTCTCTCCTTTTTATCAATGCTTGACACGATTTAAATAACACTTCACTGATATAGAGAGCTGTGAGATTCTTTTATTAACTTGCATTTTTTAACATGTAAACTATTTTTGTCTCACGCTGAATACGTATTAAATTTCTCGAGGACACATCTCGCATCTGATTAGTAACACTGTCTGCTAGCAACGCGTCCAGTTATGAGCACTGTCTACAAGCAACTGAACTGATTTCTAGCGCCTAAATTTGCAAATTTCTGTATTTCAAATCTCTGATTGGCTAATCCTAGTCCAATAAAATACTTTTATTTAACTAAACATTTTTCTGGTTGTTGATTGGTTATTTTATAAACTGTCTCAAAAATTTACATTATTGTTGCTCCAATAATGACTAGAGTATTATTAAACATTCTTACTCATTGTTGCCTCAAGGTCACCTCATTGTTAACAACTTTTAACCTATTATTCTCACAGCTCCTACATTAATAAATTACGTAATACATTCACATAACGTTATTGAACATGTATACAATAATATAAACATTTACAATGACTGTAATATACACCTTTTATATATTGTTACATACACATATCGCTTTAAGGCGTGCTGTTATTGAATTTATATATTATATAATTTTACTGAAATCATTTAAGTATTAAAAATACTGCCTCAAACTAAAGTTGTTAAACATTCATTTGCATCAGTTTCTTACGTTCTCTCTTCCAATTGTCAGTAGGAGTAGGAGGGGGACTTTGCATCTCGACCTGCAAGGTCTTTTGTGCCTAAGCCCCTGACGGGGTGACCCCGGCAGGGAAGGAAGGGGCGAGAGGAGACAGAGGGAGGCCGGATCAGAAGGCACGACAGGGCAGAGTCCCTACCTCTTACAGTTTGAAACTCCGCGAATGACAGCTGGTGCAACCGGCTGCCCTCCCCCTGCAGGCTTGAACATCCCATTGAGGGCCGAGACGCGGAGACCGTACCCATTCCGGGGGACGAAGCGTTACATAGAGCATGCTTTTCCCCTGTCATGCAACGCTGAGACTCCCGCCGACACTTGCAACCCTGAAACAGATAAACAGATGAAAGGTGAAGTGAAATGAGATGTGAAATGGAGGGACAGGAAATTCAGGAAAGGTAATGAACCTACCCAGCATTCGGCTAGCGATCCGGGGAAACCCGAAAAAAGTCATGCGTCAGAAAGGTCCCGAAAGTGGGCCACAAACGTTACCGCCTGAGCCATCCCGCTCAGTTTCCAGTCCTTTTAGTATATTTAAACCTGATATCAATCACTGACAGAGTAAGCCAATTTATGCTCATAATCCAAACAAATGACGTTCTCCAAGCAGACCCTCTCAGCACCATGCCCTTCAGCATATTGACCCGTGATGTGCCAAGGAAGTTATGTCAGAGCAAATCACTATGCTTCTCCACGAGAACGACATGGTTCTTCTCTCGAAAAACGGACCGGCCCCGCAGGAGGAACTGAACAAGCTTTAAGTGGTCGCAAAGAAATTAATTAGACATAAACACCAACAAAACAAAAATCATTCAATTCAGGAGAGGAGGCAACATCGCCAAGATAGAACACCTTAAGGCAGTATTTTTAACACTTAAATGATTTCAGTCAAATAATATAATATGTAAATTCAATAACAGCACGCCTTGAAGCAATATGTGTATGTAATAATTTATAAAATGTATGTAACAGTCATTGCTTATGCTTATATTATTGTAAACATGTTCAATAATGTTATGTGAATGCATTACTAATTTAATAATGTAGGAGCTGTGAGAAATAGGTCAAAAGTTGCTAACAATGAGGTAACCTTGAGACAATAAGGGTAAGAAAGTTTAACAGTACTACTTGTGATTCTTGGAGTAACAATAATGTAAATTTTGAGAAAGTTTAAAAATAGCCAATCAACAACCAGAAAAAGCTTTAGTTAAATGAAGGTATTCTATTGGACTAGGATTAGCCAATCAGAAACTGAAATATAGCAACATTTTTAAATACAGAGTTCAGTTGCTTCTAGACAGTGCTCATAACTGGACGTATTGCCTGCAGACAGAGTTACTAACCAGACGCAAAAAGTGTCCTCAAGAAATATAATATTTATTTGTGTGAGACGAAAAATAAGTTTACGTGTTAAAAAGTGCAATTAATTAATTAAAGAATCTCACAGCTCTCTATATCAGTGAAGTGTTATTTAAATCGTATAAAGTATTAATAAAAGGAGTGAAGTAAAAATTATAATCTGTGTAAGCCTACATTCTTAGTCGTATCACAACCCTGCCAAGAGAAACGTGTCTCTAACAAATACTGACGCAGCCGAGGCAAATATAAATATAATATTTAAAGAGACAGTAAAAATACATTTGGGGCGTAGGCTACCGGAAACTGTTTACTATACGTGCGGTTGCAACTACTACAAGTTCGGCTCCTCAACAGTTGAAATACGATACAACTCCGTCTAAAATACACCTTTCTGAAATTGGCGTCCATACGTGGTGCTAATAAACAACGTAATAAAAATCTTTTCTCAACCTTCCACTGCGGAAATGATAAGTTAGAGTCGGTAAACTCTTACAAGTACCTAGGATTAACACTCCAAGCCACGGGGAAAACTTTCACGAAGCATATAGAAGAAAGATACACAGAAGCCATAAAAGGCGTTTTTGACTTTAGAAACATCGAAAAATTACCCCTTTACACAGCCTTGAAACTATTCCACATCCAGATTGCCCGATAGCATGTTATGAGTCACTAAAATTTGGATCCACCTCACCCGCAAATCTAAGCAGACTGCAGGCAATGAAAGCAACCTGTCTACGCACAGCCCTTCGATATCCCGTATAACAGTGACTACACTCGTCTATTCCTTGGCTGCCACAGATTTCTTCATCAGGGAGGTAGCAATAACGAACAATCTACTGTATACCCAGCATGCGAAGCCCAACAGCACATCAAAGCTTTCATCATACTGGCCACCAATTTAGAAGAATGGAAAGAACCAAATTTCCAGCTCCGACATGTGTATACAAGAACTGCAGCACAGGACTTTCACTTCAGGAACTGCAACCAATGAGGATTTCACCAGTCGCCATTTCAATGTTGCTACATCCCATGTGGACAACAATGTGAACAGTACATTGTTATCGGGAACCACTGTCCCGCCGAGTCCAACCCAATCCAAGGGAAACCCCTACGGTTGGGGCTCGGACGTTTGGCCCAGCGTATTTCTAGTAACGTCAGAAGTACCACGAGTTTTCAGGGTCCGCAGCGCCTGCACCACGGCATCTAAAGGGGTCAGAACTCCCCCTTATGGGGGTTATAAATGGAACAATAAAAATGACTTAAGTATTTGAAAATTCAAACCAATCGCAAAGAATATCTCGAAAATTGTTTGCGCCACAAAAATTTATTTGACATAAATCGTGTGCTTTAATGATATCTGTATTTTGTGTAGTAAGATTTTATCTATCTCTCACGGTTTACCGGTTATATTAAGCTCATTCAGAATGTGGAGACTATACGCGTTATTCGCAGAAACTTCAAATTGTACATTTTATTTGTCGTGAAACTAGCTTTTAATTTTATTAAAACATAATATAAATTCTGTGCTCCAAAATACTCTCTTCAATGTTTCAATCAAAATCGTTAGAATTTTTTAGATAAAAACAAACGATATTTTTCATGTAAAGGGTAGTTTAACATGAGGGGATTTTCTGGAAAATCTTCGTGTCACACCCTTGAAAGACGAAGTTTGGTGTTTCGCTGACTTTTCGTTGTTCACAGACACACACATATGGACATTTTTTGAAAATAATTATGTTCAGTAAGTCTCACAATGTATTTCTGGTGAAGTACTCCGGAGAAAGCAAAAATAGGCAAGACATTTATATTAATTTAAAAGGGAAACTGCGTTCTACTACCAGCGTGTTTTATCTTCCTTTTTTTAGTTCCATTTATACACCGCCTTAACTACAATGGTCTATTGGCGACCTTTCTTTCCGAACATATTGTTGCCTATAGGCAATGGGGTTAACCCGTATTCGCTTGTCGTTGGATTTCTTAAACTTTGTAAAATTTGTGTTTTATTCATTAGATCACACATTCACACTCTCATTCATACTTCTAGACCCTGGGGAAGATAGGAAATAATCTTGGCTAAAAAAAGATTCCCACCCCTCAGCCGGGAATAGAAGCCTGGACCTCTCGAACAACAGGCAGGTGCTCTACCGACTGGGCTACAAGGCCAGCTATGCCTTTTTGTGCCACTTCCTTTTGCAATTCTTAAATAGAATCTTGGGAATACGTTTTTAAAACCACTAATAACAAAATAAAATAAAGATTAATATTAAAAGCGGAACAGTGCTTGGAAACCAGTTAGGTATTAGGTTAAACGATGTAGCATTATTACTTTTATAATCAAACTACACAAAAATAAATGTTGTTGTTCACCAATTTTATTGGAGATTAATTGATCTGCATCATTTTCCCTCTGGCTTCCCAATATAAAGTCTGCAAGTTATCACCTTTAAGGCTTTTGCATTTGGCGAGATGTTGTTTGTTCAGGATGACATCTTCACAGAGAGTGCACTTGGGTGTAGGTAGGCATCGTATCTTGTAGAGGTGTTCTGTGAGGCAATCGTAGCCAGTTGCCATCCTAAATAAGGCCACTGCAGTCTTCCTAGGCATGTTTTGTATATCAACTCTATCTTTAATATTCTTATGATCTTTATCTTTTAATTTATCTTCATCAAGTCTCTGCTGTCTTTTAAAATGTTGTTTAATGTTATTTAATTGTTTATTTATTTCGATTTGTCCTACAGGTTTTATTTGTTGTATTGCACCTTTCTTTGCTAATTGATCCGCATGTTCATTGGCCAAAAGTCCGACATGAGCTGAGATTCATTGTAGAGTGAAATGATTTCTGGTTTCAACTGCTTTAATTGGGTTTTTTATTACTTTAATATTTCTTGTTGTTTTATTATTGTAATTTACTATCCCATCTATGGTTGATTTTGAGTCTGATAAGATGACTATTTTTTGTTTTATGTATGGTCTATATAAAATGTTCTGTAATGCTGCTTTTATAGCTGTTAATTCTCCATCATAGTGGTTTGACGTTTCATCTAATGTTAGATACTGTGCAAAATGTTTACAGTATACTCCTGCACCGGCGTTTTTTGCTTTCTCTACTACGTACAGTAAGTAGGGGAAGTATTGTATTCCACCCAAAAATTCGACACCGAGATTTCACCGGAAATACATGTTTTGAGACACACTGAATCTAAAAAAAGCATTTTTGGAAACATGTCCGTGTGTGTGTGTGTGTGTGTGTCTGTGTGTGTGTGTCTCTGTGAACAGCATAACTCACAAACGAACAGTCGGATAAACACCAAACTTGGTATTTAGGTTCAGTATCTTCCAGAGATGCGACACGAAGGTTTTCAAGAAAATTCCACCACCCCAGATTACCCTTTACATGGAAAAGTTTTCGAAAAATTTAATTTTCTCAAAAATGGCCTTTACGATTTTGATTAAAATATCATAGGTTTAAGATATTTTCATGACAAATAAAATGTATATCTTGAATTTTCTGGGAATGTCTCCAAAATTATTCTCCATTGTGAACGACTTTTGCATAACTGGTAAACCATAAGAGATAGACAAAATTTTACTACACAAAAAATGTAGATCGCGTAAAATACACAATTTATGTCATATACATGTTTTTTGTTGAGTGAACCATTTTCGAGATATTGCTTGTTATTCCCTTAAATTTTTCAATACTTATTTTCTAAAATGGGAATTCGTTATTCATTTTTTTGTCTTGGATATGCAAAGAGTTATAGTCTGTGGCAAAGGGAATGGTGCTGCATCTAGCAACCAGCTATTAAGAGATATGTATGTGCTTAAAGGCTATTGTATTTCTATACTGCCCTTGTAAATATATATTCCCCTTACATCTACAAGAAAATTAGCAATAAGATAGAGTCTGCAAATGTTTATCTTGATTAACTTGAAGTAGATGTAGGATAAGCGTTTGCAAAAATAGTTTGTACAAGAGTAGAGAAGGTCATGTGAGTGTAACACATCAGATTTTTTATTGATGGATTCGTGTGTATATATTCGGAGGCATTATTTTTCTGGGTATCTTTCATTTTCCGTAGCTATTGTTTAATAAAAATGTTTAATAGGTTAAAAGTTCTAAAATCGTAAATTTCACCAGATTAAGCATAAGAGGGTCAATAGGCATGTGTTAAGGGGGCTCGCTCAGAATAAACCTTGAAGCATTTACAGCAGTACAAAAGCAAGGAAAAAGCCAAACATGTGTTAAGTCAACAAACGTTAACCTTCTAAGTGCTTGCTTTGCTAATGTTTTCCGTTGCTCACGTCAGTTTGCATTGCTAATCAACGATACTTTTTAGTCGGAAGGTACTCTGCTAAATATTTCCGATCCTTTCGTCCAAATGGAAGAATTTGCATAAATACCGAGGGGTAATGCATCTCTTTGGCTGCTAAATAGAGATTGTTGAAGGTAGAAATAAGTAATCGAGCCGGTAGCAGATGGTAGCACCTCTAAACATCGGTTCTATTAGATTAGGTGTGTTTTGGTGATAGAAACATACACTGCACGTTGAGACATCCCACTGAGTACTTAAGCCATTATGTGTGTCTTAACAAAACATACCTATAGCTTGACAGGAGTCAATAAATGTCTTTTTTATTTTGTCGGCACATTTATAATGCTAATCGAAACATAAATATTTATCCGCATTGTTGAGTAGAAACTCAACACGTATCCCAGTTCGATACATCGACGTTTTCCTGGAAGAGGGAATGGGGAAAATATTTGCTCAATTATAACTTTGAGAAGAATTGCTATGTAACGTCGTCTCGTACTTGTGCGTCAGTTTAATTGTCTAATGTGACATCTATTATTCCTTTCCCTACTACTTACCTACAGTAAGTACAGCAAGTATTTATTCCACCCAAAAATTTTATATCGAGAGTTCACCGGAAAGACGCATTTTGAGACCCCCTGAATGTTTTTTTTAAAAAGGTGTTTATGCTAACAGCATAACTGTTGGAGGGGACTCGGCAATCCTCCAGTGAGTATATTGTACCTATGGCCGTACAGGGGTGCGCCCCGGGGGGAGGAGGTGAGAAGAGACACTGAGCGGCCGGAAACAGGAGTGACGGCACAGCAATGACAGGATCCCTATAGTTTCCTGATTGAGGAGTCCTGGCAGTCCGAGGCCCCCACCTCCGTTTTGAAGGGGCGACCCCGACGACCAGCCGAAAGCCGTGGAACGGAGAAAGTTCCACAGAGAGTATCCTTTTCCCATAATACGCCGCACCGAAACACCATCGCTGACGTTTCCAACTATGCAACAGACCTAACGGGGTGATGGATGAATGAATTGATGAATGGAACGAAATGGAGGGACAGGAAATTCCGGGGCTAAAATAAACCACTCTAGCATTCGCGTGATTACTCGGGAAAAACCCTCGAAAAATTTCGAACCCGGGACCTCCCGAATGCGAGCCGTACGCGTCACCACGGTGCCACCTCGCTCGATAAACTTGGTATTTAAGTTCAGCATTTTCCATGGATGCAACACGAAGATCATGAAAACTTCCCCACCCCGAATTGTCCTGCACATGGAAACATTTTCATTATTGTGTATTTTCCTCAAAAACTCCTTTAGCGATGTTGATTAAAATACCACATGTTAAAGATATTCGCATAACAAATCAAACGTTTATCTTGAATTTTCCTCAAATAGCCTGTGAAGTTCTCTTTATTATGAATGACTGTTATACAACTGATAAACTAAGAGATAGACAAAATCTTACTATGCAAAAAATGTAGATCTAGTTAAAGCACACAATTTATAATCAATAGAATTTTTTGTGGACTTAGCCATTTCCGAAATATTCCTTGTTATTTGTTTTAATTTTGAAATCTGGCTATCGCTTTACCTAATTTATCCTACGACGAGATTTTTGTAAATGAGAATTAAAAATTTACCTGGAATAACAAGAAGTAGACAAAAGAATAGCTTTTGTAACAATAGTTTGTAGAGGATTCAGCAGACAACCCCGTGAATACATCACCTTTATTTTTTCCTTCAAACTGTCATTTGTCTCCTAGTTTTAAAATTAACCGTTATGAATATAATATGTCAAAAACTGCATACCTTACAAATGTACAGACTGCTAATTCCATCATTTTATTTTTATGTTTTAAAAATGCGGTGTGTTACATTCACGTGACTTTCTCTATCCACTGCAGTTTATTTTCATCTCTCCACCACAAGCTTTTCTTACAAAAGCTTCATTTTCTACCTACTCCTTATTTATGGAGATAGACGTTTGAGAAATGGTTTAATTATATATTTCGTTATACGTACATGGGTGATACAAGACGCTAAAACCATAGTCAAATCTTTAAAAAGCGAATCCCTGTTTATTCGGTTTGAAATTTCATATCCTTTGCATAACATTACAAGAACAAAAGAAAATGACCAAGCTTATAAGAGAAATTAATGGAAAATTCAAATCAAGAGCAGCGAATATATCGGAAAAGGTTAATGCTAACACATTGTGTTTTTAACGAGGTCTATGTTTTTGTGTAATATGCTTTTGTCTACCTCTTATGAATTCAGAACTTTCAAGATATAGTCATGATATAGCTATGTATATCTCTTATGTATGTGGTATTTTAATAAAAAATGTTATCCATTTTTTGACAAAATAAAAATAACGAACATGTTTCCATATAAAAGGTAGTTGAAGTAGAAGAATTTTTCTTTTCAATATTCACTTCGGATCCTTGGAAGATGCTTTATATAAATACCAGGTCTGGTATCCATTCGAGGTTTCTTTTTTGGAGTTAGCTGTTTATAAATACCTTATTCTAATATTCAGGATCTCAAAACGTGTATTGTTGTGAAATCTCGAAATAGAGGTTTTGGGTGAAATATAATACCTTCTCTTCCTACTATAGGTAAGTAGTAGACAAAGTAATAAGACTGTTCAATGAACTTTGTGTAACTTTGTGTTGAATATATCAGGATACCAAAGCTTTGGAAAACTTTGTTTGGCAGGTTTACATACCTGGAAAATTAAAGTGGAAGCTTTTTTATCTACCTTAACTGGACTTAAAGTCATATTTATTAAATATTACACCGACATTTTGCTGTATCTCAAAAAAGAAAACATTATTGTTGAATTTCGAAGCGCGAATTTAACTGATATGATGTTAAACTTGAAAGGCAGAAAGTAAAGAAAGAAAGAGGAACTTCGGTAGATAAGGAGATAGTTCAAGAACATAGTGTAATAATTATTTGCATTGGCAAGTATACAATTGCGATAAGGCTAACTAACCTAACTAAATCAAAATATTGAACTAGAATGACAGAATGCGCACAGAGATACACACACACGGGCCTTTTAAAAAAATCTGATGTGTTACACTCACATGACTTTCTCTACTCTTGTACAAACTATGTTTACAAACGCTTATTCTCCATATGCTTCATGTTAACTGAGATATCGAGATGTCAATATTATTGCTAATTTTCTTGTAGATGCAAGGGGAATATGGTAGGTTATAAGCGATAGTCAAATCTTTTAAGCGCTGGTTGCTATGTGGCGCATTCCATTCTCTTTGCATGTCCAGGACAAAAAAATGAATAACGAATTTGAGAAAAAGTATAAGTAGTGGAACATTTAAGGGAATAACAAGCAATATCTCGAAAATGGTTCACTCAACAAAAAAAAATGTATATGACATAAATTGTGCATTTTAACGCGATCTACATTTTTTGTGTAGCAGCATTTTGCCTATCTCTTATGCTTTACCAGTTATGCAAAAGTCGTTCACAATGAAGAATACTTTTGAAGACATTCGCAGAAAATTCTAGAGATACACTTCATTTGTCATAAAAATATTTTAACATATGGCATTTTAATCAAAATCATTAGAGCCATTTTTGAGAAAATTAAAATTTTCGAAAAATGTTCCATGTAAAGGGTAATCTGGGGTGGGGGGATTTTCTTGAAAACCTTCGTATCGCATCTCTGGAAGATACTGAACCTAAATACCAAGTTTGGTGTTTATCCGACTGTTCGTTTGTGAGTTATGCTGTTCACAGACAGACACACACACACACACACACACACACACACACACACACACACACACACATGAAGACACACAGATACACACGGACATGTTTCTAAAAATTTTTTTTTGGATTCAGGGAGTCTCAAAACTTATATTTCCGGTGAAATCTCGGTATCGAATTTTTTGGTGGAAAACTATACTTCCCCTACTGACTATACGTAGTAGAGAAAGTAAAACTGCTTTTTTATTTTATTTATTCACTCAAAACATATATTTCCGGTGAAATCACAACATGGAATTTTTCGGTGGAATGCAATACTTTTTCTGCCTACTTTGTACGAGGTAGAGAAAGTAAAAATCTGATGCGTTACATTCACCTACTTTCTCTATTCACTCTTCTACAAACTATTCCTACTAAAGCGTATTTTTCTGTGTTAGTTCTAATTAATCTAGTAAAGTTTTTATTACACCTTTCGTTTATACATAGAAGGATGCAGTAGGCTAAAGCTTTGAAATCCCGTACTCTTTGTATGACCACGAGAAAATCCAGTAGCGAGTTACACTTGAAAAAGGTAAAATATTTGAAAATTTAAAACAGTAACAAAAAATATTTCGCAATTGATTAAGCTCAAAAAAGTTTGATATAATTTGCATGCTTTAGATTTTGTTTACTAATTATCTATAGACAAGAAATTCAGAATGAAGAGGACTTCAAAGGCTCTTTCCAGATACACATTTTATTTTTCATAAAGGTATCTTAAACATAGGTATTTTTATCGAAATTTTAGAGCCATTTTTGAGAAAATAAAAAACTTCGAAAATGTTTCCGCGTAAGTGGTAGTTTGGGATTATTTTGATAAAACATTCATGTGTGCTACTCTTAAAAACAAAGCTTGTTATGAATCCGTACTTTGTTTTTGAGTTATGCTATTCACATACACACACGGACCTTTTTCTAAAAACTATTTTTTATTCAGAGCGACAAAACATGCTTTTCCGGTGCAATCTCAATATCGAATTGTTGGGTGGACTGTAATACCTTTTCTATGATGTGATTATATTGAAAAGAATCTGATGTGTTACACTCACATGACTTTCTCTACTCTTGTACAAACTATTTTTACAAACGCTTATTCTCCATCTACTTCATGTTAATCGAGATAAACATTTGCAGACTCTATCTTATTGCTAATTTTCTTGTAGATGTAAGGGAAATATATATTTACAAGGGCAATATAGAAAAACAGTAGTCTTTAAGCATATACATATCTCTTAATAGCTGGTTGCTAGGTGCAGCACCATTCCCTTTGCCAAAGATTAATACTCTTTGCATATCCGAGACAAAAAATGAATAACGAATTCCCATTTTAGAAAATAAGTATTGAAAAATTTAAGGGAATAACAAGCAATATCTCGAAAATGGTTCACTCAACAAAAAAAATGTATATGACATAAATTGTGTATTTTAACGCGATCTACATTTTTTGTGTAGTAACATTTTGTCTATCTCTTATGGTTTAACAGTTATGCAAAAGTCGTTCACAATGGAGAATACTTTTGGAGACATTTCCAGAAAATTCAAGATATACATTTTATTTGTCATCAAAGTATCTTAAACATATGATATTTTTATCGAAATCTTTAGAGCTACTTATGATAAAATCAAAAACTTCGAAAATGTTTCTACGTAAATGGTAGTCTGGGATTTTCTTGAACATCTCCATGTGGCATGCTTGGAAGGTGCTGCTCCAAATTTGGTATTAATCTGATATTTCGTTTTTGAGTTATGCTGTTCACAGACACACACAGGACCTTTTTCTAAAAATTATTTTTTTTTAGAGCGACTCAAAACATGCATTATCGGTCAAATGTCGATATCGAAATTTTGGGTGGACTGTAATACTTTTCTATGATATGATTATATTGAAACATAAAGTACATAATCAATAGAATCTAATGTTAGCTGTGGATCCAAGTTGTGCAGTGATGAGACCAGTAAACCACCAACAGACATTAGCTCTACTGTGAAATGTTTGGGTTTCTTTAAAAATCCAAAAGACAATACTGATATTTTTTGTTTAAAGGTTAAGTTCTACTAATATTTTCTTCATTTTAAGTTAAGGGTTGTTTTGATACCGCAGCTATAAATACAGTAAAATCAGCTTTAGTTCTGTGCGTAATACAAGTTCCACGTGTTAGTTACGAGTATAAGATCCAAGAAGCGACATACAATTGCATTAAATTATGAAAAAGTAAATTATTCCCACAATCTTATAAAGGAATGCTTTTTAGTCACTTCATTCAATGCTAATTCAATTCTACAGGTAAAAATTTGCGTCTTTCAGTTTCCATTATTAAAATAGTACAGTATATCAACATAGATTCTTTCAAAAGAGCGTCGAGTCACCATAGGTACAGTGTTTTTACAGCGTACAGAGCTACACAGGCTTATGCAAGCACGAACTAACTATTGCGGTGAGTAACATACACTATAACAGTCGACATCAATCAGGTCTATTGGGAACACAATAACGAATTTAATAAAATCTGATGTGTTGCACTCACATGTCTTTCTCTACTCTTGTACAAACTATTTTTACAAACGCTTATGCTCCATCTACTTTATGTTAATCGAGATAAACATTTGCAGACTCTATCTTATTGCTAATTTTCTTGTAGATGTAAGGGGAATATATATTTACAAGGGCAATATAGAAATACAGTAGCCTTTAAGCACATATATATCTCTTAATAACTGGTTGCTAGGTGCAGCACCACTCCCTTTGCCACAGATTAATACTCTTTGCATATCAATGACAAAAAAATCTGATGTGTTACACTCACATGACTTTCTCTACTCTTGTACAATCTAATTTTACAAACGCTTATTCTCCATATGCTTCATGTTAACTGAGATATCGAGATGTCAATATTATTGCTAATTTTCTTGTAGATGCAAGGGGAATATGGTAGGTTATAAGCGATAGTCAAATCTTTTAAGCGCTGGTTGCTATGTGGCGCATTCCATTCTCTTTGCATGTCCAGGACAAAAAAATGAATAACGAATTTGAGAAAAAGTATAAGTAGTGGAACATTTAAGGGAATAACAAGCAATATCTCGAAAATGGTTCACTCAACAAAAAAAATGTATATGACATAAATTGTGTATTTTAACGCGGTCTACATTTTTTGTGTAGTAAAATTTTGTCTATCTCTTATGGTTTACCAGTTATGCAAAAGTCGTTCATAATGAAGAATACTTTTGGAGACATTCCCAGAAATTTCGAGATATACATTTCATTTCTCATGACATTATCTTAAACATATGATATTTTCATCAAAATCGTTAGAGCCATTTTTGAGAAAATTAAAATTTTCGAAAAATGTTCCATGTAAAGGGTTGTCTGGGGTGGGGGGGATTTTCTTGAAAACCTTCGTATCGCATCTCTGGAAGATACTGAACGTAAATACCAAGTTTGGTGTTTATCCGACTGTTAGTTTTTGAGTTATGCTGTTCACAGACACACACACAGACACACACACAGACACACACACGGACATGTTTCCAAAAATGCTTTTTTTTGGATTCAGTAGGTCTCAAAACATGTATTTCCGGTAAAATCTCGGTATCGAATTTTTGGGTGGAATGCAATACTTCCCCTACTTACTATACGTAGTACAGAAAGTAAAAAATCTGATGTGTTACACTCACATGACTTTCTCTACTCTTGTACAATCTATTTTTACAAACGCCTAATCTCCATATGCTTCACATTAATCGAGATATCGAGATGTCAATCTTATTTGTAATTTTCTTGTAGATGCAAGGGGAATATGGTAGCTTTTAAGCGATAGTCAAATATTTTATCGCTGGTTGCTATGTGGCGCATTCCATTCTCTTTGCATGTCCAGGACATAACAAAATGAATAACGAATTTGAGAAAAAGTATAAGTATTGGAAAATTTAAGGAAATAACAAGCAATATCTCGAATACGGTTCACTCAACAAAAAAAATGTATATGATATAAGTTGTATATTTTAACGCGATCTACATTTTTTGTACAGTAAAATTTTGTCTATCTCTTATGGTTTACCAGTTATGCAAAAGTCGTTCACAATGAAGAATACTTTTAGAGACATTCCCAGAAATTTCGAGATATACATTTCATTTCTCATGACATTATCTTAAACATATGATATTTTCATCAAAATCGTTAGAGCCATTTTTGAGAAAATTAAAATTTTCGAAAAATGTTCCATGTAAAGGGTAGTCTGGGGTGGGGGGATTTTCTTGAAAACCTTCGTGTCGCATCTCTGGAAGATACTGAACGTAAATACCAAGTTTGGTTTTTATCCGACTGTTAGTTTTTGAGTTATGCTGTTCACAGACACACAGACACACACACACACAGACACACACACACAGACACACACACGGACATGTTTCCTAAAATGCTTTTTTTGGATTCAGGAGGTCTCAAAACATGTATTTCCGGCAAAATCTCGGTATCGAATTTTTGGGTGGAATGCAATACTTCCCCTACTTACTATACGTAGTAGAGAAAGTAAAAATGAATAACGAATTCCCATTTAAGAAAATAAGTATTGAAAAATATAAGAGAATAACAAGCAATATCTCGAAAATGGTTCACTCAACAAAAAAAATCTGATGTGTTACACTCACATGACTTTCTCTACTCTTGTACAAACTATTTTTACAAACGCTTATTCTACATATGCTTCATGTTAATCCAGATATCGAGATTTTAATCTTATTGCTAATTTTCTTGTAGGTGCAAGCGGAATTGGTAGATTTTAAGCGATAGTCAAATCTTTTAACCGCTGGTTGCTATATGGCGCATTCCATTCTCTTTGCATGTCCAAGAGTTAAAAAAATCTGATGTGTTACACTCACATGACTTTCTCTACTCTTGTACAATCTATTTTTACAAACGCCTATTCTCCATATGCTTTATGTTAATCGAGATATCGAGATGTCAATCTTATTGCTAATTTTCTTGTAGATGCAAGGGGAAAATGGTAGCTTTTAAGCGATGGTCAAATATTTTAACGCTGGTTGCTATGTGTCGAATTCCATTCTCTTTGCAAGTCCAGGACATAAAAAAATGAATAACGAATTTGAGAAAAAGTATAAGTATTGGAAAATTTAAGGGAATAACAAGCAATATCTCGAAAACGGTTCACTCAACAAAAGAAATCTATATAACATAAGTTGTGTATTTTAACGAGATCAACATTTTTTGTGTAGTAAAATTTTGTCTATCTCTTATGGTTTACCAGTTATGCAAAAGTCGTTCACAATGAAGAATACTTTTGGAGACATTCCCAGAAAATTCGAGATATACATTTCATTTCTCATGGCATTATCTTAAACATATGATATTTTAAACAAAATCGTTAGAGCCATTTTTGAGAAAATTAAAATTTTCGAAAAATGTTCCATGTAAAGGGTAGTCTGGGGTGGGGGGATTTTCTTGAAAACCTTCGTGTCGCATCTCTGGAAGATACTGAACCTAAATACCAAGTTTGGTGTTTATCCGACTGTTCGTTTTTGAGTTATGCTGTTCACACACACACAGACACACACACACAGACACACACACACAGACACACAGACACACACACGGACATGTTTCCAAAAATGCTTTTTTTTGGATTCAGGAGGTCTCAAAACATGTATTTCCGGTGAAATCTCGGTATCGAATTTTTGGGTGGAATGCAATACTTCCCCTACTTACTATACGTAGTAGAGAAAGTAAAAATGTATATGACTTGAATTGTGTATTTTAACGCGATCTATATTTTTTGCGCAGTAAAATTTTCTATATCTCTTATGGTTTACCGGTTATGCAAATGTCGTTCACAATGAAGAACACTTTTGGAGACATTCCCAGAAAATTCAAGATATACGTTTTATTTGTCATGACAATATATTAAACCTGTGATATTTTAATCAAAAACGTTAGAATCATTTTTAAGAAAATTAAAATTTTCGAAAAATCTTCCATGTAAAGGGTATCCTGGGGTGGGGGGGATTTTGTTGAAAACCTTCGTGTCGCATCCCTGGAAGATATTTAACTTAAATACCAAGTTTGGTGTTTATCAGCTGTTCGTTTCTGAGTTATGCTGTTCACAGACACACAGACACACAGACAGACAGACAGACAGACACACACGGACATGTTTCCAAAAATCCTTTTTTTGGATTCAGTGGGTCTCAAAACATGTATTTCCGGTGAAATCTCGGTATCGAATTTTTGGGTGGAATACAATACTTCCCCTAATTACTATACGTAGTAGAGAAAGTAAAAAATGAATAACGAATTCCCATTTGAGAAAATTATTGAAACATTTAAGGGAATAACAAGCAATATTTCGAAAATGGTTCACTCAACAAAACAAATGTATATGACATAAATTGTGTATTTTAACGCGATCTACATTTTTTTGTGTAGTAAAATTTTGTCTATCTCTTATGGTTTACCAGTTCTGCAAAAGTCGTTCACAATGAAGAATACTTTTGGAGACATTCCCAGAAACTTCAAGATATACATTTTATTTGTCATGAAAATATCTTAAACCTATGATATTTTAATCAAAAACGTTAGAGCCATTTTTGAGAAAATTAAAATTTTCGAAGAATCTTCCATGTAAAGAGTAATCTGGGGTGGGGGGATTTTCTTGAAAACCAAGCATGCTTGAGGTAATCGTTTCGAATCCTTGTCGGGTGGGCAGATCGCCGGCCGAGAGAAACGAATGCTGCTCCGGAGATGTTCGGAAGTTTATGGAAGAAGTCCTGAGCCCAGCGCGCGAATGAATTGACTATGGTGAGTTCACTCTGCAGCTGCGTATGCGTCAACTGCAATGCGGAGTATTTTGTTCTAGAGGGACTGTAGTGCTTTCAGTTTGCTTAGAGTAGGGTTTGTGTAGGTTAGAAAAGGACGTATAAGTGAAGTGTAAAGTAGGTTAGTGATATACCTTCAGAGGATTTTCTTTTCATCAATGGATATCGTTTGGAAAGTCGGGAATATGTCAGGTTTGAGCTTGATGTTACAGAGTCCCAAGTCTGGGTACGAATTCCAGGTATGGGAGTGAGGGCAATACACAGGAAAATGTTTGAAATCAGGTACATGGTATATGTAGATTAACAGAAGGCTGATTCTCACAACTTACCGAATTGAGGTCACAGAACAGACACCTCGTAACTCGATATTGAAGGTCTCTGCGCTGTTCGTGGTCACGAAGAGTATTTTAATATTTATGAATAAAAACATCTTCACCACCAACCAGGTATGTAATAAAGTGAGGTACTTATAGACTGGGCCGTAGGTCCTTAGAATAGAATAAAGGGCTCAACACTTGGGCAGGAATGTTACCCGGAGTTCTCATTGGCCAGGAACCCTCTCCTCATTCCCGAGCACTGGACGCCCCCTAGACGGATGCTCTTCCCCTGAGTTACATCACCCGGGATATATTATACAATAGCTTCTTCCAGTTAAGGCGACGATCGAAGTGTATTCCCAAATACTTCACGTTTTCATCACGACGCTTCCATAGTATGATTTGGCCGTTAATCACAAGGGAGCTGCAGAACAGGTCGGGGGAGGAGGTCATAGTCTAACATTTCGACGGATTAAGTGCACTGCGCCAAGGGTTGAGCCAGAAAGTTAAAGAGTAAAATGCAGTTTGAAGGTTGTCGACATAATCAAGGATGTGGTCATGTGAGGTAAAGAGAGCGGGGTCATCCGCGTACATAAAATATTGACTGAACGTACAGCAGGAAGGTCGTATGTATAAATTTTACAAAGTGTGGGTCCCAGTACAGAGCCCTCAGGTATACCAGCAGATATGCTACGAGGAGTAAATGTGGTATAATCTAATTTGATTAATGCAATTCAAAGAAGAGCTTGAGTGATTATAAAGAGATAATTGGGAGTCTTTGTGACACAGTTTGTAAATAAGTTCTGGATACTAATCCTTTTCAAAGGCTTGAGTGAAGTGAATAAAAGCTTCTGAAATGTTTACTCTCAAAGGCATGACAGTGAGATGCTTATACTCTTAGATAGTTAGGCAGCCCCGAATGCCTTGCCTTGGTTAAGCCCAAGTTGGTCTTAGATTGCCGCGAGTCTCTCATGGCACTAGCTAACTACAATTTAGTTCAGCTGATGTGGGTGTCGGGTCGTGGGGATTCTGGGCAATGATAGAGCAGAGGAAGTTTCTAAGAAGGTAAATCAGCAACCTTTTTTTACATAAACCAGCACTGAGGCTATCATCAAGACCGGTTAAACTGGCTATCAGGGACTAGTTGCTCATAGAACACAAGAAATACTGGAAATTATCTGCAGGTTTCAAGCACTTAAAACCTCTCGTGTAGAAATTGAACATAATTAGATCCTGAAAACTGGTAAAATTAAGTAGCGAAAAGATATCACGGGCAACGGGCTTCTTTAAGAACGCTTTCCCCTTAGAGGGACCTACAAAGAATGGGACAGGAAGTGACTCCTACCTGTAAACTTTGTGAACAGACAACTGCCCATCTATCTGCTAGTGCCCAGGACTTGCTCGTCAAAGGGCCTTCATTTTTGGCAGTCAATTTCCAAAATTGGAGGAGCTTTCAACCATCACTGTCCAGAGCCTGATTCAGTTAATTATGAATGTCAAACTTCTGGATCGATGATAATAAGACTGGGGATGCGCAATAGATCTGTAGGCCACTTTTATCCCCCTGCACATACTAAACTAAATAATATGCTCTGTAACTCGTAACAGGGATGACTGTTGAATGCTGGATTCCAAAGCCGAACTGAAACGGAGGTAATACGGTGGATACAAAAAGAAATTTATTTATATGTTTTGGATGATTTTCTTCATATACCTTAGGCAGAGATAAAAGTAGGCTTATTGGACGATAACTTTAAACAAGTTCCGGGAGGGGGATTCCAGGTTTATGCAGTACAATAATTTCGGCATGTTTCCAGGAAGAAGGAAAATTGCCTAAACGCTGAAGAGCGTTAAATATAGAAGCCAGAAAAGCCAGCGCTTTGGGAGTAAGATTCTTCAAAGTTATGTTAGGGATTTGATCTTGTCGAGGAGCTTTCATAGAAACCAAGTGATGCAAGTGAAAACGTATTTCACCAGGGGAGGTGAACTTAGGCGATAAAATATACTCCTCTTTTTTAAAACATGTCAGTTTTAAGAACCCGTTCCATTCCTAATGACCAGCTCTGAGCTCTAAACCCAACGATTATAATCAAAGATAAAACAAATTACCATCATTTCCAATAAGCAATTCTTTTCAGGGTCAAACCGCCAATGTGACCTTAGATGTTAAAGGCGCATTAGAACAAAAGAAAAAAGCTGCTTAAGCGCAATTTCATAGCGTTATAAGTGCACAAATAGAAATAAATTATCTTATTTTTCTTCAGCATAAGCTGAATGTACCTTGAGATACACCAGTAAAGGAAAACTTGATCATAAAGAAAGGGCAGCTTTGTTGTTTGCGATGAGATCTGTTAATGTGAAACATTTAATAGATCTCATCCATTTCTCTTTAAGTATGCCCCTAAGCGGCTAAACCTTACATAAACGCTCTTATCGTTTGATATTATCATTATTATTATTGCTGAACACCTGCAATGTGCTGTAAGGGAACGTAAGGCATATTTATGAATTAGGACATTAGTGCCTCCTGAAAAGAAAACAGTTAACTACAGAAAAAAAATGTATTGATGTAACGATGATTTAAAAGTAAATTGTGTTTTCTATTACTAGTGCCAGAAGTGGTGGTTGTTCATATCTTTAGTAGCCTTAACAGCACTTATACATCAGAGAAAAGTTATATAAAATGAACTATTCGTATCAGAAAATATAGTTACAGAACGAGAACTTTCTCAATTCGTGTCAGTATTTTCAGCACCGAATACTTAAATTAATGAATACTAACAATCACAGCAAGAACTGTCAAGCTTTAAAGTATAAGAAAATGAAGAAAACTGTTTCCTGAATGAATATTTCAGGATAAATATTTTCCAAAATGTCAAGATGTTCAATTAGCTACACGTGTTCTGAACACTTTAGACCTTATCATTACACACAGGGGCAAGACTTTTACCAGTCATGCAGAAATTTATACATTGGGTAGACGGTTTCAAGATATAGGAATAAGTTCACTTTCTAAATTCTTGGAGTGATACTGAAGAAGACGTTTTTCCAAATATTATAAGTTGTGATGTAAACATATTTCGGTTCCACCCACTGTAGTTCTAGATTTCGTTATTAAATTCTGAATTCTGTTAAAGCCAAATAATTGTACTTTTTATATTAAATCTCCAGGCAACTTTTGTAATCTTATCTCACACTTCGTTCCTTATTTCAATTGTATTTATTCCAAGAATTGCTGCATAGGCATCTAAAAATACCTACTAACTCCTGTATTTAAAAATCTAATGTGTTACACTCACATGACTTAGAATTACATTTTACACATAGCGACCAGTTCTAAAAATATTTGACAATCGCTTAAGGCCTACTATGTTCCCTTGTTTTGTACTTGCGAGGGCAATATAGAAATACAGTAGCCTTTAAGCATAGACATATCTCTTAATAGCTGATCGCTATGTGCAGCACCATTCTCTTTGCCACTCATTGCATATCCAAGACAAAAAAAAATAAATAACGAATTCCCATTTGAGAAAATAAGTATTGAAAAATTTAAGGGAATAACAAGCAATATCACTCAACAAAAAATGATATGAAATAAATTGTGTATTTTAACGCGATCTACATTTTTTGTGTAGTAAAATTTTGTCTATCGCTTATGGTTTACCAGTTATGCAAAAATCTTTCACAATGAAGAATCAATGAAGAGACATTCCCAGAAAATTCAAGATATACATTTTATTTGTCATGAAAATATCCTAAACATATGATATTTTAATAAAAATCGTTAGAGCCATTTTGTGAGAAAATTAAAATTTTCGAGAAATGTTCCATGTAAAGCGTAAAATGGGGTCGGGGGATTTTCTTGAAAACCTTCGTGTCGCATCTCTGGAAGATACTGAACCTAAATACCAAGTTTGGTGTTTATCCGACTGTTCCTTTCTGAGTTATGCTGTTCACAGACACACACACGGACATGTTTCCAAAAATGCTTTTTTTGGATTCAGGGATCTCAAAACATATATTTCCGGTGAAATCTCGGTATCGAATTTTTGGATAGAATATACTTCCCCTACTTGCTATACGTAGTAGACAAAGTAAAAATGGCATATTTTTAAGCACAATTCCATTTTCAGTAGTTGGCAGGGCATTTAAAACTGCTCACCTCTCATCCACCGGACTCGCTTAGCTTAGAAATCTACGTCAACGTGGATTTTATTCGAGTCTACACGAGAAAAGCAATGAATGGAATTTTGTATTATTAATGTATCAAATTAAAGAGGTTCGTGTGTGTAGATTTGACATCACTTTTTTGAATTTGGAAATGTGAGCATTGAATTGCAGGAATCGACCTCAAAGAATTCACCATAGCCTTTGTCTTTAATCTCCTTAAATCCGTGCAAATGAATTGAGCGATTTATACCTCGCATACTTTTCCGATGACTGCCGTTTGAGAATGTTTGGAGGCGCTAGTAAGCCTGAGATAACGTCCCATAATTCCCGTGTACTCACCGTTCCCCATCATTGTTCTCAGATGCTAGTTTTGTACCTCTGTTAATGCTAGGTCATATTTGAAATTGTGTGTTTCACATGCAGTTTTATTGTTCTGCTTCGTTTCGTTTTTGTTAATTTGTTTTTTCTTACGTTACTGTTTTGTTTATTTTGTTTTGTGAGTTAACCAACTATTCGTTGTTAGTTATGCTTGGTCTCCTTGGTATCATGACCTTCTTGGTATTAATATCATGGCCTTCAGCATTCTTTTGTGCAATTACATTTGTGTTTATGCAAATAAAGACAGTTTACCAGTTACGGGTTTAAAAGCAGTTTGGATGTCACCAAATAAACGTCAGTCGAGAACGAAATGCTGACCGAAGTCGAAGTTGAACAAGAACAACCAGTAACCGTAAAATCAACTATGCAGGCGATGGTAATGACATAGGCTTTGATGGCTACGAAGATAAATATGGCGTTCCTTCAAACCTTGGCCCTATGAGCTGCAAATGCCAGTACTATGGTAGTTTACACTTTAACGCCTAAAAGATACTTGGCGACAACAAGGATTTTACGTTGTGTAACCAAACTTCTGTGACTGTTAAGCGTACAATGCATTTTAATTTAATTAAGATATAGTATGTAATTAGGGTTGCTTATACTTTATGTAAAAAAAATGGGAGTCACTGCTGTATGTTACAAAATGTTCAGAAAATAGAATATTAAATTAATTTGCTCCATTTTCAGTAGCGGGTACACTACAGAGTGATAAAAATTCAAGGTATTAGTAATTAAGGTAAATATTATAAGTGGGATATTTTAAAAGATAATATGTTTTAAAGATTTAATACGACTAGTCAGAATTTATTTGTTCAAAAAATAAATAAAATAAATTGAGTTTTATTTATGGACACTTTAATGCTGTGATCCTTAGTGTCCCTTCTATATTGGGCATGAAAGACCGGAGATTTTGTTCAGAGGCCTCTTTATCAGGCTTGAGGTTCTTTTACTTGCCATAAATCTACGGCACGGGACCGTCGGCTTTACTTCCCTTCCGAAGGAAGCCATGCTAAAGATTTTAACTCCCGAAAAAATCCATCGCCCTCCGCCGGGTTTGAACCCGCAACCTAGGGAACTAGAGGTAACCACTACACCACGGAGGACGACTTCTTGGTTCTAAGAAAAACAATTTAGTTACCTAGTAAAAATTCACCGAAGTTTTAAAGGATTTAAAAGAAACTTCTGTCTAAAATTCATCATTCTGGTATTTTTGTTTCTGCAATTCCAAATAGTAGTACTGTAAATGGTCGTTAGATGCTACAGAAGCAGCCTAACTTTTATGAACTTATTTAAACTGAAGTAATGGTTTTAATTTATTCATTCCATACGCGAATAAATAAATGGCAAAGTTGCCAAAAGTAACAGTTTTAGTTGTTTTTTTTTGTGTGTGTGCAGTTTTATAAGTTACAATTTACTTTTTAATTTGAAATATATTTTATCACCCTAGACACAATACCTCTGATTTGACATTTTCTGATATAAATATAAGCTACTGAAGATAGCTAAATTAACTGTTAGGATGACAGAAAACAATAAATTAATACTGTTGAAAAATTAAGTCTTATTTATGGAGCTCTTTAATTGTTATGGTTCTTATTGTCCCATTCTATATTGGGACTTTTTCAAAATGGTTTCAATACTTATTTCGTAGAAGGTGCACAAGGGCACATCTGATATGACTGTTGTCTGTTCTTATTGCCTTTACATTACATTTGTTTTCTATGAAATCAGGAGAAACAAACTAATATTTGAAATTTTTTACTTAAACTGCTTGAAAATTCAAACAAACAGCAAATATCTCGAAAATAGCTAATGCTACGAAATAAGGAGCTCTTTAAACTCCTTATACAAGACTTTATCTATCTTCTGTGGTTTTCAAATAATACAAATTTATATTACCTATACAATAAAAACGGAGAGGACTTCAGGCTATATTGGGCGTGAAAGACCGGACAGTTTGCTCAGAAGCCTCTTTATCAGACTTGAGGTTCTTTTACGTGCTGTAAATCTACGACACGGGACCACTGGCTTTACTTCCCTTCCGAAGGGAACCATGCTAAGGATTTTTACGCCCGAAAAAAAATCCATCGCCCTCCGCCGGGTTTGAACCCCCGACCTCGGGAACTAGAGATGAATTAAGCAAATTGAACATTTACAGAATAGGGATTTTAAAATTATTAATTTCATATAGGGTGCAAAATAATTCCAGGAGCTATTATTGAAAATAATATGTGATAAACATAACAGCTTGTAATTCAGCATTGCCATGGTAATACTTCGGAGAATAAGGTAATATGTACTTCTTGCGAGCCCTGATAGATGAAAATAATGAAATGCAAGTTGTCTATGTAAACGCTTATGTGTCTGGATTGGTGAGAACATGTTTTAGATAGTTTATGATGTGACACATTTTGTATTTGAAAGACAACACGGTTCCTTACTCGGCTCAAGTAACGAAAAGTGAAAATCCCGTCACCTCAGAATTTATTAATTAACAACAGATTCATTGTAATAGTTTACAAATCTAAATATCAAAGCAGTCAGATTTGGACTCTTATTTCTGTAATGTGTACTTCATTTGTCATCTGCCTGACATTACTAAAAAATTTATTATTTTAAATGAAAAGAAAAATCTGATATGTTACAATCATAGGACTTTCTCTAAATGATTTCAGTATTTATTTCATAGCAGGTGCACAAGGGCACATCTGATACGACAGTTGTCTGTTCTTATTGTCTTTATATTACATTCGTTTTGCATGAGTTCAGGAGAAACAAAACAATAATTGACAGTTTATTACTCAAACTACTTGAAAATTCAAACAAACAGCAAATATCTCTAAAAGGAGCTCTTTAAATTCCTTATGCAAGATTCTGTGGTTTTCAAGTAATACAAATGTATATTACCTATACAATAAAAACTGAGAGACTTCAGGCTATCCACAGGAACTTCAAGATAAACCATTCATTTGTCATGTTAATACTTTATATGTACTAGATTTTAAGCAAGATCGTTAGCCATTTTGCAGAAAAAGCTATGAACATTTTTGCCATAAAAATTGTGTTGTGTGGGAACGTTTTCTGGACTATATTTCTGGTATTCTTACAGTGTCTGATTCCAGTATGAAATTCTCCATTTAAATAATGTTCCATTTTGATACCGCTATTCAAATACTTTCACGACTACATAATTGTCCATCTTTACTTTCTCTACTACGTATAGTAAGTAGGGGAAGTATTGCATTCCACCCAAAAATTCGATACCGAGATTTCACCGGAAATATATGTTTTGAGACCCACTGAATCCAAAAAAAGCATTTTTGGAAACATGTCCGTGTGTTTGTCTGTGTGTGTGTGTGTGTGTGTGTCTGTGTGTCTGTGTGTGTGTGTGTGTGTCTGTGAACAGCATAACTCAAAAACGAACAGTCGGATAAACACCAAACTTGGTATTTAGCTTCAGTATCTTCCAGAGATGCGACACGAAGGTTTTCAAGAAAATCACCCCACCCCAGACTACCCTTTACATGGAACATTTTTCGAAAATTTTAATTTTCTCAAAAATGGCTTTAACGATTTTGATGAAAATATCATATGTATAAGATAATGTCATGAGAAATGAAACGTATATCTCGAATTTTCTGGGAATGTCTCCAAAAGTATTCTTCATTGTGAACGACTTTTGCATAACTGGTAAACCGTAAGAGATAGACAGAATTTTACTACACAAAAAATGTAGATCGCGTTAAAATACACAACTTATGTCATATACATTTCTTTTGTTGAGTGAACCGTTTTCGAGATACTGCTTGTTATTTCCTTAAATATTTCAATACTTATACTTTTTCTCAAATTCGTTATTCATTTTTTTTATGTCCTGGACATGCAAAGAGAATGAAATGCGCCACATAGCAACCAGCGTTAAAATATTTGACTATCGCTTATAACCTACCATATTCTCCTTGCATCTACAAGAAAATTACCAATAAGATTGACATCTCGATATCTCGATTAACATGAAGCATATGGAGAATAGGCGTTTGTAAAAATAGATTGTACAAGAGTAGAGAAAGTCATGTGAGTGTAACACATCAGATTTTTTATTCAGGAGACCCCAAATATATATTCGAAAGTGTTCCACTTATGGATACAGATCTGTGAAGAAATAGACCAAAAATGCTATCATATATATATATATATATATATATATATGGATTTTACTGTTATTAAACGCTACAAAACGTACTTTAGTTCTACATAGCTTTTATAGCTGTACGAGCTTCTAAAGCTATTTAAATGTGTGTCTTATAGCCTAGCTTCCTGTAGGCTAAAAACCGTAAGTTTTGCCAACATTAAAGTGAACACCCATTCAAGCCTCAGGAATCTTCAAATACTGAGTTTATTGTAGAGAAACACGGGAAAAAGAAAAGAAAAAATTCTGATTTGTACACTTGTACAAATTATTTTTACAAACGCTTATTCTCCATCTAGTTCATGTTAGTCAAGATAAACACTTCCAGACTCTATCTTATTGCTAATTTTCTTATAGATGTAAGGGGAATATATATTTACAAGGGCAATATAGAAATACAGTAGCCTTTAAGCATATACATATCTCTTAATAGCTGGTTGCTATGGAGCACCATTCTCTTTGCCACAGATTAATACTCTTTGCATATCCAAGACAAAAAAAATGAATAACGAATTCCCGTTTGAGAAAATAAATATTGAAAAATTTAAGGGAATAATAAGCAATATCTCGAAAATGGTTCACTCAACAAAATAAAATGTATATGGCATAAATTGTGAATTTTAACGCGATCTACATTTTTTGTGTAGTCAAATTTGTCTATCTCTTATGGTTTACCGGTTATACAAAAGTCGTTCACAATGAAGAATACTTTTGGAGACATTCCCAGAAAATTCGAGATATACATTTCATTTCTCATGAAAATATCTTAAACATATGATATTTTAATCAAAATCGTTAGAGCCATTTTTGAGATAATTAAAATTTTCGATAAATGTTCCATGTAAAGGGTACTCTGGGGTGGGGGGATTTTCTTGAAAACCTTTGTGTCGCATCCTTGGAAGATACTGAACCTAAATACCAAGTTTGGTGTTTATCCGACTGTTCGTTTCTGAGTTATGCTGTTCACACACACACACACACGGACATGTTTCTAAAAATGCTTTTTTTGGATTCAGGAGGTCTCAAAACATATATTTCCGGTGAAATCTCGGTATCGAATTTTTGGGTGGAATACAATACTTCCCCTACTTACTATACGTAGTACAGAAAGTAAAAAACGAAGAGTGCACTGTGTATGCACTAACAGCATAAAGTCGGAAAATGTTGTTTTATGCTATAATTTTGAAACTCTTATTTTCTCGGGGTCTTATTTATCGGCATATTCTCATTTTCAAAGTATTTCACACAATGTACTTTTCGATATAAATTAATGAAATTTTGTATGCTTCCTTGTAAACTTTCTTCTTCTTTCTCTGATTGCTCTCCCAGTTTGGAGGACTTACAAGCCAATGCCTGGGGTCAGACGCCTCTCGGGCATCAGACACACTAATTGGATCGGATAGAATAGTCAGGATGGGCGATTACCCCGAAGCCTGGTATGAGAGCGTGGAAGGAGATGATGTGAGATGGCGGTGAATGGATGAAAGGAAAGGTGGTGATGAAGTAGGTGGTGGAGAGAATGACGGGGGAAATAGGAGAAAACCCGCTCAGACGCCGCTTCGTCTACCACAAATCATACATACAGGTTTCCTGGGATCGAACCCGGACCGACTTAGTGAGAGGCGAGCGTTCTAACCACTCGGTCAAGGCATCGCCCACCACCTTGTAAATAACAGGATAAAATAATGACGACTATTTTGTTAACATACTTAGAAAGTTGCGATGTTATTAAGCAATAATATTCACATTGTGTAAATTTTAAAGAAAAAAATTTAAGTGCATATTTAAGATTTATTTTCTCCCAAAGTAGTAGGGTAACTAATTAAAAATTCATCTATTCAATTTATTGTTAAATTATTAAAGAGCTTAATTATAAAATATTACCTTTTTAAAAAAAAGTAAGCATAGTGTGGAGCAGGTTTTCAAGAAACTAAAAAAATAAAAAGTGAATACATCGGGAACTAATTAAAAAATACCGTTGGGTTTGATTGCTGTATTAAAGTTTCAAATGCATGCATCTAAAATTGTAGATTTTATAAATTGCACACGAATGTCCTTAAGATCTTGAAAGATTACTTGTGAATTTGCGTATACAATGCATACATCTTCACAACATTTAACAGAAAATCTTTAAATTTGATAAAACAGGTTTTCCGAAAACCTAGCAATTTGAAGGTGATCGATTTGGCAAATTGGTACCCATTTGCTATTTTTCCTTTCTCTGCTACGTATAGTAAGTAGGGGAGGTATTGTATTCCACCCAAAAATTCGATATCGAGATTTCACCGGAAATACATGTTTTGAGGCCCCCTGAATCCAAAAAAGCATTTTTGGTAACATGTCCGTGTGCGTGTCTGTCTGTGTGTGTGTGTGCGTGCCTGTGAACAGCATAACTCAGAAACGAACAGTCGGATAAACACCAAACTTGGTATTTAGTTTCAGTATCTTTCAGAGATGCGACACGAAGGTTTTCAAGAAAATCTCCCCCCACCCCAGACTACCCTTTACATGGAACATTTTTCGAAAATTTTAATTTTCTCAAAAATGGCTCTAATGATTTTGATTAAAATATCATATATTCAAGATATTTTCATGACAAATGCAATGTATTCCTAGAATTTTCTGGGAATGTCTCCAAAAGTATTCTTCATTGTGAACGAGTTTTGCATCACTGGTAAACCATAAGAGATAGACAAAATTTTACTGTACAAAAAATGTAGATCGCGTTAAAATACGCAATTTATGTCATATACATTTTTGTTAATGAGTGAACCATTTTCGAGATATTGCTTGTTATTCCCTTAAAAGTTCCAATACTTATAGTTTTTCTCAAATGTAAATTCGTCATTCATTTATTTTGGTGCTGGTAATGCAAAGAATACTCCACATAGCAACCAGCTCTTAAAATATTTGACTATCGCTTAAAGCCTACCAATTCCCCTTGCATCTAGAAGAAAATTAGCAATAAGATTAACATCTCGATATCTCGATTAACATGAAGCATATGGAGAATAGGCGTTTGTAAAAATAGTTTGTACAAGAGTAGAGAAAGTCAGGTGAGTGTAACACATCAGATTTTTTTCTTTGTTCTGTTATAAGCAGAAATTCTATTTGTTGTGCTTTTTTACCCCTGCTGCCATTGCACATTTTCCTTCTTTTCCATTATTAGCCCTATTATTCCACTAGACGCCCCGCATTCTTTCTGCGTTTTTTCTTCCTTATGTCATTACAGATTGCTTAAAGACATCCTGACTCGACTCTCTTCTGAAGCATGGCCTACATGTTCTGAGAGTGCATGTACGCAAATCATATAAACGTTTAAGTTACTTTCACAGCAATTTTTTTCACCTAAGAAGGATAATGAACGACTTATAAGTGATTCAGAATGCATTTTTGCTGATTACGTTTATAAGAAAGAATCGGTCGCAATTACACCGCACTTTTTAATTTTTTCCCTCTCATCCTTGAAGCAGTACTTACCACATAACCAGTAATTTGTAACTTATTGCAACATATATAATGTGAAATTTCTTATAAAGTAGCAGACAGTAGAAAACCTGTGCTTATACAACATTGCAACTACTTTTAGCAACCTACTTACGAGTTCCCTTCATTATTTCTTGGCTTATTTTGGAACAGAACCACTCACTACTGCTCCAATATGTCTCTGATCACCATGAAAAAACCAAAGAAGCATCTAGGCTTAAGTTCTTAAGAAATGTATAATACCTATATGCCTATAAGAATTCGTTATGACCATCACTATTAAAGAAAGGCTTGGAAACTGTTTAGGATACATTTTAGTGGTGGGTAGGGGAAAGAAACGGAAGGTATGCGGAAAGATTAAGAACGCCTTTGGAATAATGATTAACAACAAAGTGCGCAATGCAAAAAAAAATCGGATGTGTTATACTCACATGATTTTCTCTACTCTTGTACAAACTATTTTTACAAACACTTATTCTCCATATGCTTCATGTTAATCAGATATCGAGATGTCAATCTTATTGCTAATTTTCTTGTAGATGCAAGGGGAATATGGTAGGTTTTAAGGATAGTCAAATATTTTAAACGCTGGTTGCTATGTGGCACATTCCATTCTCTTTGCATGTCCAGGACATAAAAAAATGAATAACGAATTTGAGAAAAAGTATAAGTATTGACAAATTTAAGGGAATATCAAGCAATATCTCGAAAATGGTTCACTCAACGAAAAAAATGTATATGACATACATTGTGTATTTTAACGCGATCTACATTTTTTGTGCAGTAAAATTTTGTCTATCTCTTATGGTTTACCAGTGATGCAAAACTCGTTCACAATGAAGAATACTTTTGGAGACATTCCCAGAAAATTCAAGATATACTTTTTATTTGTCATAAAAATATCTTAAACATATGATAGTTTAATCAAAATCGTTAGAGCCATTTTTGAGAAAATTAAAATTTTCGAAAAATGTTCCATGTAAAGGGTAATCTGGGGTGGCGCGATTTTCTTGAAAACCTTCGTGTCGCATCTCTGGAAGATACTGAACCTAAATACCAAGTTTGGTGTTTATACGACTGTTCGTTTCTGAGTTATGCTGTTCACAGACATACAGACACACACACACAGACACACACACGGACATGTTTCCAAAAATGCTTTTTTTTGGATTCAGGAGGTCTCAAAACATGTATTTCCGGTGAAATCTCGGTATCGAATTTTTGGGTAGAATACAATACTTCCCCTACTTACTATACGTAGTAGAGAAAGTAAAACGAATGGTTGTAAGTATAGTGGGGGCTAAAATTTAACTGGGGTACGTGGCAATACATCCAATACCCATGTGGTTACATGAATCCATTACTAATGGAGATAGTAGGTAAGGCTGACCGAATTGAGACCAGGAAGAATACTTTGTCCATTTGGGGTGGGGGAATCTGTAGGGCCACCGAAGAACGGAGGGAAAAATGTAGCCCACAATATTTTATACGGCATGTTGGGCGCAGAGGCGACAAAGAGACGCACAAGTTTTCACTCAATGCGAGACAGCTCAACTATTAGAAGGCTTATAATAAGGGTGGGGATGTTAATGCTTTATTACTTTCTCTACTACGTATAGTAAGTAGGGGAAGTATTGTATTCCACCCAAAATTTCGATACCGAGATTTCACCGGAAATACATGTTTTGAGACCCCCTGAATCCAAAAAAAGCATTTTTGGAAACATGTCCGTGTGTGTGTCTGTGTGTGTGTGTGTGTGTGTGTGTGTGTGTGTCTGTGTGTGTGTGTGTGTGTCTGTGAACAGCATAACTCAAAAACGAAGAGTCGGATAAACACCAAACTTGGTATTTAGGTTCAGTATCTTCCAGAGATGCGACACCAAGGTTTTCAAGAAAATCGCGCCACCCCAGACTACCCTTTACATGGAACATTTTTCGAAAATTTTAATTTTCTCAAAAACGGCTCTAACGATTTTGATTAAATTATCATATGTTTAAGATATTGTCATGGCAAATAAAATGTATATCTCGAATTTTCTGGGAATGTCACCAAAAGTATTCTTCATTATGAACGACTTTTTCATAACTGGTAAACCATAAGAGATAGACAAACTTTTACTACACGAAAAATGTAGATCGCGTTAAAATACACAATTTATGTCATATACATTTCCTTTGTTGAGTGAAGCGTTTGCGAGATATTGCTTGTTATTCCCTTAAATTTTCCAATACTTATACTTTTTCTCAACTTCGTTATTCATTTTTACTTTCTCTACTACGTATAGTAAGTAGGGGAAGTATTGCATTCCACCCAAAAATTCGATACCGAGATTTCACTGGAAATACATGTTTTGAGACCTCCTGAATCCAAAAAAAGCATTTTTAGAAACATGTCCGTGTGTGTGTCTGTGTGTGTGTGTGTGTCTGTGTGTGTGTGTGTCTGTGTGTGTGTGTGTCTGTGAACAGCATAACTCAAAAACGAACAGTCGGATAAACACCAAACTTGGTATTTAGGTTCAGTATCTTCCAGAGATGCGACACGAAGGTTTTCAAGAAAATCCCCCCACCCCAGACTACCCTTTACATGGAACATTTTTCGAAAATTTTAATTTTCTCAAAAATGGCTCTAACGATTTTGATGAAAATATCATATGTGTAAGATAAAGTCATGAGAAATGAAATGTATATCTCGAATTTTCTGGGAATGTCTCCAAAAGTATTCTTCATTGTGAACGACTTTTGCATAACTGGTAAACCATAAGAGATAGACAAAATTTTACTACACAAAAAATGTAGATCGCGTTGAAATACACAACTTATGTCATATACATTTCTTTTGTTGATTGAACCATTTTTGAGATATTGCTTGTTATTTCCTTACATTTTGCAATACTTATACTTTTTCTCAAATTCGTTATTCATTTTTACTTTCTCTACTACGTATAGTAAGTAGGGGAAGTATTGCATTCCACCCAAAAATTCGATACCGAGATTTCACCGGAAATATATGTTTTGAGACCCACTGAATCCAAAAAAAGCATTTTTGGAAACATGTCCGTGTGTGTGTCTGTGTGTGTGTGTGTCTGTGTGTGTGTGTGTCTGTGTGTGTGTCTGTGTGTGTGTCTGTGTGTGTGTCTGTGAACAGCATAACTCAAAAACGAACAGTCGGATAAACACCAAACTTGGTATTTAGGTTCAGTATCTTCCAGAGATGCGACACGAAGGTTTTCAAGAAAATCCCCCCACCCCAGACTACCCTTTACATGGAACATTTTTCGAAAATTTTAATTTTCTCAAAAATGGCTCTAACGATTTTGATGAAAATATCATATGTTTAAGATAATGTCATGCGAAATGAAATGTATATCTCGAATTTTCTGGGAATGTCTCCAAAAGTATTCTTCATTGTGAACGACTTTTGCATAACTGGTAAACCATAAGAGATAGACAAACTTTTACTACACAAAAAATGTAGATCGCGTTAAAATACACAACTTATGTCATATACATTTCTTTTGTTGAGTGAACCGTTTTCGAGATATTGCTTGTTATTTCCTTAAATTTTCCAATACTTATACTTTTTCTCAAATGCGTTATTCATTTTTTTATGTCCTGGACATGCAAAGAGAATGGAATGCGCCACATAGCAACCAACGTTAAAATATTTGACTATCGCTTAAAATCTAGCATATTCCCCTTGCATCTACATGTACATTACCAATAAGATTGACATCTCGATATCTCGATTAACATGAAGCATATGGAGAATAGCTGTTTGTAAAATTAGATTGTACAAGAGTAGAGAAAGTCATGTGAGTGTAACACATCAGATTTTTTTATGTCCTAGACATGCAAAGAGAATGGAATGCGCCGCATAGCAACCAGCGTTAAAATATTTGACTATGGCTTAAAAGCTACCATATTCCCCTCGCATCTACAAGAAAATTACCAATAAGATTGACATCTCGATATCTCGATTAACATGAAGCATTTGGAGAATAGACGTTTGTAAAAATAGATTGTACAAGAGTAGAGAAAGTCATGTGAGTGTAACACATCAGATTTTTTTTTATGTCCTGGACATGTAAGGAGAATGGAATGCGCCACATAGCAACCACCGTTAAAATATTTGACTATCGCTTAAAAGCTACCATATTCCCCTTGCATCTACAAGAAAATTATTAATAAGATTGACATCTCGATATCTCCATTAACATGAAGCATATGGAGAATAAGCATTTGTAAAAATATTTTGTACAAGAGTAGAGAAAGTCATGTGAGTGTAACACATCAGATTTTTTTTATACAATTTGTTACATTAATATATTGTTTTTGTCTTTCTTTAATTTTCTGTAGGTGTTATATTAGGGTACAACTGTGCCACATCACTGTTTACCATTGTTATGTGTTTTGTTTCTATTTCATTCTTTTATGACATCCATGTTTATATTACTCTTTTAATACTGTGTTATTTTTATTGTAGTGAGTTTTATGCTCAATTTTCTACGCGTGGGGTATGTTGGACTCGTGCTATTGAGTTAAGAATCGATACATCCATAACAATTTTGAGGTAACATTATTGGAAATAAAAAGAAGATATATTTTCCAACTAAAGGACAAGTAAAACCAAATCCGATGCGTAACAATCTCAGACCACCACATATTCTTTACATTTATGTTCATATGCATTCTGTGGATTATTCGCATAAACAGTTTGCTATATGTTTAATAAGATAATACGTTAATTATTTACTCTTGTAAAACTTTCATCATCGTCATAAATAACATTAATGATCCCGGTTTCCATTCTCGGCCGGAGGATGGGAGTTTTTCTTTAGCCAGGATTATTCCCCATCCTCCCATCTGAAAGTATGAGCGTGAGTGTGAATTTAATGTTTAAGTACAAAACCCAAAGTAAACAAACCTAAACATTAACATGAAGGTAAACGAGTGAACATCATTGCTGATGACCAATTGTTCCAAAGGCAAACCCGTGATATAACCTTAGAAAACAATGATGTCTGTTATACTAGGAAATTTAAACTTGGGCAGAAATACATTACAAAAGCCTTTCGTTTGCGGCAGCAATGGTGTGTGAAAACACCGTATGCAAAATACCCACATGACTTTCTCTACTATTATCGTTTATTTTATGCCTTCTAAATTTATCCTTACATGAATTTATTTTTCCATCTACTTCACGTTAATCGAGATAAATGTTTGGAATAGTTTCATTGCGCATTTCATTGTATGTACAAGGGGGATACAGAAAATCGCGAAAAAAAAACGATAGCGTTGAAAAGTTCAAGCAATAAAGCATTTCTCGGAAATGGCTGATGCCACGAAAACAGTACTTGAAATAGATATTGTGCGGTAAACTTTTGCACATCTCTTATGGTTCACAAGCCACCACATAGCGAGCCCTTTTTAAAATCTAACTATCGTTTTAGCCTTGTGTATCCTTCTTATATCTACGATGAAATGATGAATGTGTAATGAAAGTTTATCTGTATTAACAAGAAGTAGATAGAAGAATAAGGTTTTGTAAGAATAGGTTATACAAATCATAAGAGTTTTTTAAAAATAAGTTTTAACACCTTTTAATTGGGTGGGCTATTTTGGATGGTGAGCGAATATAACGGGTGAAGAGTTGCTCAAATGAATCGATCCATAGAGTATAGAGTTACGAAACATTCATCTTTGAAGAATAAGGGAAAACCTTATACAGGTTTTTCTACTCGCCCCAACCAAGATTTGAAATCGGGACCTCTGTGTGAAGCAGACATGCTACCCTCACAATACGGTTGTGGATATTTATCACTTCTCACTTCAAGTGACCCCAAGATGTCTATTGTTTTGTTTGTCCTGTATGCATGTAGGTATTGGTTTATTTAGTTTCAGCTGATCTAGATAGGATATAAAAGGTGAAAGCCCGCTTCCTAAAATATGCAATGAGAATAGGAAAAAGCAGCACCCTCAAGGCTTGCCTATGAACTAGCAAAGGAAACCTTCTACCATTTACAGATCCATACAATAAAGCATTGGAGAAAAGAAGACAGAAGCAAAGACTCATAGAAGAGTAGTTATAGGCACCAGGCACAATGATTGAGAGAAACTGGACTAAGGAAATCGAACCTAAGGCATGTAGTTACAAGATTCACTTATACACGTATTTCATCACAAAATATGTAAAAGTAAGAAATTCCATGAGCCAGGAGAAATTGCGTATGTGTTTTTTCGGGCGTAAAAATCATTTAGCATGACTTCCTTCGGAAGGGAAGTAAAGCAGATGGTCCCGTGCCTAGATTTACGGCACGTAAGAGAACCTCAAGCTTGATAAAGAGACCTCTGAGCAAAATTACCGGTCTTTCACGCCCAATGTAGAATGGGATGCTAGAAACCACAGTAGTTAAAGAGTGTTCATAAATAAAACTCAACTTAATTTTGTTACCATACATCAAAAAACTCTATAGATTCAACCTCATTCCCTGTTCTTAGCAAAAATTGAAGAAACATACTTAACGCTCATTCCTTCTGAATGGATGACTGTGTAGAAAATTCAAGATATGGTCTTATTTGTCAGGTAAATATTTAAATCAAAATCGATAATCATATTTTGAGAAAATAAAAAATAAGGAAAATATTTCCATGCAAAGCATAGTTTGATGTGGGGAGAATTCTTTTGGAAAACTGTTTGTCGCATTTTTGGAAGATACTGAACTTAAATACCACATTTTAGTTGACGTTTTGATTTGAGTTATGCTATTCATTGACTCACCCACACCCACACACACACACACTTCTTCTCAAACTGTCCTTTTTATTCAGTGGACCTCAAAACATATACTTTCGATAAAATCTCGGTGTTAAATTTTTTGGTGGAATGTAATTACGTTCTCTACCTACCAGGTACGTGGTAGAAAAAATAAAAACATACCTTACGCTTGAATTTTCCATGATTGCACAGTTGTCCTTTTGAAATAAATATTTCTGCTTCGCCAGCTGACGTACTTTGATTTCTACGAAATTCTATAATATTAACTCTAAAGCTGTTGGCCTTGTTCGGCACTACGTGCTGTTCGGCTGCAGGTGCTTTTGTTCAGGTTTGAGCTGATATCATTTGTTCTGCTAAACAAACCTGCAATGTGACGCAGAGTAAGGAAGTGAGGATGTTATCTCCATGCGCTATCGACTCTTCCTTGTTTTGTGAAGTATAACTATTATCAGATACAGCACGACACCAACAGCAATTCCAAGATACTTACCACTTAATTCCGTCCTCAATACATAAGAAATTTAATTTAGATAAAGTGAAAATGAAATCTTAAGTTACATCTGCATGACTTTCTCTACCCAGTATCGTTTATTTTATATAGATTTTATAAACTATGTTTAAAAACGTTTTTTGTAACAGCTTAGTGTTAATCGAGATAAACGTTTGCAGAAATAGCTATATTATACATTTGTTTTAGGTACAAAGGAGGCTGAGGTGACAGTAAAGTCTTAAAAATGTTGGGCTTGACATTGCGAAAAACAATTGAATAGTTGAGGCAGTGTTTTTAACACTAAAATGATTTCAGTCTAATTATATAATATGTAAATTCAATAACAGCCAGCCTTAAAGCAATATGTGTATATAACAATATATAAAAAGTGTATATTACAGTCATTGTATATGTTTGTATTATTGTATCCATGTGTAATAATGTTATGTGAATATATTACGTTATTTAATAATGTAGGAGCTGTGAGAATAATAGGTTAAAAGTTGCTAACAATGAGGTAACAATGAGGTAACCTTGAGGCAATAATGAATTTGAAATTTTAAATGCTACTAGTCATTATTGGAGCAACAATAATGTAATTTTGTAACAGTTTATAAAAATAGCCAATCAACTACCAGAAAAAGCTTCAGTTAAAGAAGGTATTTTATTGGATTAGGAATAGCCAATAAGAGACTTGAAATACAGAAATTTACAAGTTTAGGCGGTTGAAATCTATTCAGTTGGTTCCAGACAGCGTTACTAACCAGACGCAAAAAGTGTCCTCAAGAAAATTAATACGCATTCGTGTGAGACAAAAAAAAATAGTTTACGTGTTAAAAAGTGTAATTAATTAATAAAAATAATCTCAAAGCTCTCCATATCAGAGAAGTGTTATTTTAATCGTATCAAGTATTAATAAAAGGAGTGAAGTAAAATTATAATCTGTGTAAGCCTACATTCTTTAGTCATACCACAACCCTGCTAAGAGAAACGTGTCTCTAACAGCAATACTGACGCAGCCAAGGCAAACATAAATATATAATATTTAAAGAAACAGTCAAATTACAAAGTTAATATTTTTTTAAACTTGGGGCAAAGGCCACCTGAAAATACATTTAAGGCGAAGGCTACCGGAAACTGTGTACTATACGTGTGGTTGCAACGAATTTCAAGTTCGGTTCCCCAACAGTTGAACTATAATACAACTCCTACAACAAAATAAAGTAACAAACCATTTTCAATACAATCTTCTTCATAGTAACAGCGCTAAAATGTTTTTATTTTTAGTTCAATTTATATCCCTCTTTAACTACATTGGTCTTATCGGCGGCCTTTTCTTTGGAACTTATTGCCTATTGGCAATGGTATTAACTCGTATTCGCTTGTTGTTGGGTTTCAATCATTAGATCATACACACATTCACAACCTCATTTATACTTCCAGACCCTGGGTAGGATAAGGAACAATCTTGCCTAGAGAAAACTTCCCACCCCTCATCGGGGAATCGAACGCGGGATCTCTCGCACACCAGGCAGGTGCTCTACCGACTGAGCTACGGGGCCAGCCTATAAAGCGTTGCTGAAAATGCTAACTAATAATAACGAATATCTCGGATAGGACTGGTGTCATAAAGTTACATGAAATACATTGTGTTTTTTACTGCAGTAGGTATTCTCGAATGAAGAGGTTATCGCAAACTATTCGTAGAAAATTAAAAATTTACATTTTATCAGCCATGTAATCATTTGAAGCATATTAACCAAAAGATTACAAACATTTTTGAGAACAAATATAACGAAAAATTTACCAAGGGAAGTTAGGTGCGCGCAAATTGTCCTGTAAATACTTGTACTTGGAAGATGTTGAACCCAAATACGAGGCTTGGTATTCATTCGACTTTTTGCGTTACAACTACTGTTCACAGACAGGCACTCACACACATTTTTTTCCCTACCACCTATATAGTAGATAAAGTATTGCATTCCACTAAAAAATACGACACCAAGATTTCACCGGAAATACATGCTTTGAGACCCCCTGAATAAAAAAGCATGTTTGGAAAAAGGTCCGTTGTGATAAATACCAAACTTGGCATTTAGGTTCAGTACCTTCCAAAGATGTGACACGAGGATTTTCAAGAAAGTCCTCCTACCCCAAACTAACCTATATATGAAAGATTGTTTGAAATGTTTGTTTTTCTAAAACAAAAATGGCTCTAACGATCTTGATTAAAATACCATATATTAAAAATATTTAAATGGCAGATAAACTGTACATGTTGAATTTTCCGAAAATAGCCTGTAAAGTACTCTTAATTCGGAAAGAATTTTATATAATCTTGTATAATTGGTAAACCCGAAGCGATAGACGAAAACGTACTTCACAAAAAATGTAGAACCTTTAAAACACGCAACTTAGTTTTAATAACTTTTCTGTAGCATCAGCCATTTCCGAGATATCTGTTATTAATGCTTCCAGCTGTTCAATAGTTAGTCATTCTTTTCAAGTCCTGTCGATTCTGAGCAGTTTCTCGTGATTGCATGGAAACAGTATGGAATTTTAAGACCAGCATAATTAGCGTCCAGTTCTTAAACATTTGACTGTCGCTGTTCCCTTTGTATCTATAAAGAATATCGCGGTAACTTTCGTGTTATCTTATTTGCTGAGCGCCTGTTATTGTTTTATTATTTTGAATTTTGAGTACTTTGTCCTCCGGCTAGCTATTATTACCCAGTCGAGCAAATCTCTTAAACAGGATGTGTAAACGGAAAGAAGTTGTTACTAAAAGATAACGCTGATAAAAGAATTTGTTTTTGCACTTTTATTGCCGTCACACTTTATTAATTTCACATAATTACTCTTGATACACACCCGACTGAAACTGTTGTATTTTCGAATGTAACTATTATCACTTATTTGCCGCACATTATTAATTCGCGTATTTCACATCTTTTAACTAACTTTACGACGCGAGAGATTCTGTAGAACTACGCGTTACCCGTCTCTGGCTTCAGCATTTATACTCCCTCACCCCGATATGCCTAAACATTATAACAGAGCTGCTATTGGTTAATAAAACGCGCCAACATTAGCGTCTATTTTTATATCCAATCAAAATTACGAACACATATGCTCTAGGGAAGATATTCCCTCCATTTCTAAAGAAAAGCGCGCTACTCTGACGTCATTTGTTTGTCTCATCTAATTGATAAACAACTCACCCCCTCGCTACATTGTTACCCGCTCCTATTGTCAGTTTCAGTGAGGCCGTGTAAACTTATTCCCTAACAATGCTTATAATTAACAAACATCTCAAATCATTGTCATACAATAATGCTAATTTACACTACAATCACTCTGGTATTCACAGTGTTGTGATATAAAATACTGCCTCAAGAAATATATAATGTAGCCATTTCAGCAAAGCTTTATCTCGATAAAAATGAAGTAGATAGGACAATAAACTTTCGTAAGAATAATTTGTATAACTGTATAACTAAATGCTTCAATGAGGGCATATTTCCAAGTAAACTTAAATTAGCAAAAATAATACCAGTTCATAAAAAAGGTTATAAATCACTATTGGAAAATTATCGACCGTAATCTCTGGTGCCAGTGTTTTCTAAAATATTTGAGGTATTAATCCACAACCAATTGTATTGCTATTTTGAACAAAACAAGGTCTTTTCTATCGATCAATTTGGATTAGGGCTGGTAAATCTACTATTGATGCAGTTCGATTACGTATTGATAATATAACGAATACTTTTGAATCAAAGAGCTTGGCTTGGGTCACATGCTGTGACTTAAGCAAGGCCTTTGATTGTGTGGATCACTGTAGACTGTTAGATAAATTAGCACATTATGGTATTTGTGGTACGCCTAATAAATTGCTCTCTTCTTATCTATCTAACCGCAAACAAGTTGTTCAGATTAATGATAAGGTTTCGGATGTGGCTTCAGTAATGTGCGGTGCTCCTCAGGGCTCTATCCTAGGTCCTCTGCTATTCCTAATTATGATTAATGATTTACCATTCAATACTGAATCTAAAACCATATTATTTGCTGATGCCACAACTTTTATTCACAACAATGCAAATATACAGTATCTTGAAACTGAGGTTCAAAATAATATAATGTATATATCATAATGGTTTCAAGCAAATAATTTTTTACTTAATGATTCTAAAACTAAGAATATAACTTTTACTTTAAATAATGTTGTTGTCCCAAAGCTTTGTACTGATGTAAAGTTTTTAGGCATTTTTATTGATAGATTTTTTAACCTGGGAGTCAGATATTACATTTTTATGCAGAAAGTTGTCAAGGGTTTTATTTTTGATGAGAAACTTAGTCAATTGTGTACCCTTTGAGTATATACGTCTCTCATATTTTGCATACTTTCACAGTATTATTAATTATGGTATTTTACTTTGGGGTAATAGCTCATATATCCAAGATGTATTACTTGTGCAAAAGAAAGCTATAAGAATTATGGCTAAGATAACTACTAGAACACACTGTAAACCCTATTTTAAAAGATATACTATTTTGACTGTTATAAATTTGTATATTTATACTGTATTGGGTTTTATGAAACAGAATCAACATATGTATGACACGAGATCCAATATTCCTAATTATAATATCCGTAATGGTCAAATGATTGATATTCCTCAGCATAGACTTAAGAAAACTTCTCAAAGTTACTCCTATATTGGCATTAAACTTTTTAACAAGCTACCTCAAGCTGTAAAAGATTTGCCTTATGAAACATTTTGTAAGCGATTGCATTCTTGGCTTGTGGATAATCCATTTTATTCTATTAATGAATTTATTGATTTTAATGCATCTGATATTGATATTTAATTGTTACTTTTTTGCTGTAAAAGTTGTACAAGGTGTGGCTTATGTTGTATTATTAATTTGTATTATTGTATATACTGACAATGTCTATTGCAGTTATATAACTGTTTAATGACAATAAATTGATATTGATATTGACATAGCATACAGCGTCCAGTTCTTAAACATTTGACTATCGCTGTTTTCTTTGTAACCTAACGAAATGTATAATGTAGCTATTTCTGCGAAGGTTTATCTCGATTAAAATGAAACAGATAGAAAAATAAGCTTTCTTAAGAATAATTAAGTATACCCACTGATATACGATAGAGGGTAGAGAGCGTCATGTGAATACAGCACATCAGAATTTTTTTCCTTCGTTTCCTCAAGCATTGTTACGGCAAATGCGTTTATATGCGCTCCCATACCTTAAAGCAGCTCCCCGTGAAGTTAAATAACTTATATGCGCTTACCTAGAAAAGAAAACGTCTTAGTTCCGTTATTATATCTACGAGATAATAATATATAAAGAGAAAATGCCGTTTATATCCCGGAAAGCTATCCGGAAGTTAAGCAACCATTTAAATACTTTGTGACATAGGCTATCACTTTGTATGTTACTGTTTAAAAGCTATTTTGAATATTATAAAAACAGTTTGCAGTAACTCTGTAGCCCAAATCCCATGGACCGATCAATCTAACAGGATTTTTTTTTCGTGATTCCCCTCAGTCCCCAGGATAAATATCGAGTTGGATATTTAATACCACGAACCAAAGTTCCATCTTAAGTTTAAATAATAGTAAAACATGAAAAAATCGATGTGTCCCACTCACATGACTTTCTCTACTCTTGTACAAACTATTTTTTACAAACGCTTATTCTCCATATGTTTCATGTTAATCGAGATATTGAGATGTCAGTCTTATTGCTAATTTTCTTGTAGATGCAAGGGGAATATGGTAGGTTCTAAGCGATAGTCAATTGTTTTAACCGCAGGTTGCTATGTGGCGCATTCCGTTATCTTTGCATGTCCAGGCCCAACAAAAATGAATAACGAATTTCCATTTGGGAAAAACTATAAGTATTGGAAAATTTAAGGGAATAATAAGCAATATCTTGAAAATGGTTCACTCAACAAAGCAAATGTATATGACATAAATTGTGTATTTTAACACGATCTACATTTTTTGTGTAGTAACATTTTGTCTATCTCTTACGGTTTACCAGTTATGCAAAAGTCGTTCACAATGAAGAATACTTTTGGAGACATTCCCAGAAAATTCGAGATAAACGTTTCATTTGTCATAAAAATATCTTAAACATATGACATTTTAATCAAACTCATTAGAGCCATTTTTGAGAAAATTAAAATTTTTGAAAAATGTTCCATATAAAGGGTAATCTGTGGTAGGGGGATTTTCTTGAAAACCTTCGTGTCGCATCTCTGGAAGATACTGCACCTAAATACCAAGTTTGGTGTTTATCCGACTGTTCGTTTCTGAGTTATGCTGTTCACAGACACACAGTCACACACACGGACATGTTTCTAAAAATGTTTTTTTTTTTGGATTCAGGGGGTCTCTAAATATGTATTTCCGGTGAAATCTCAGTATCGAATTTTTGGGTGGAATACAATACTTCCACTACTTACTCTACGTAGTAGAGTAAGTAAATAGATGGTAAAACTAATGCTCTGTCATCTATTCACAAATACCTAATGACAGCAGGTAGACTGGACGACACTAATGCCATGTGCCCGTCACAAAGCAGAGGTATAGTTGCTGTACACATGCCTCTGTAGACAAGTGACGAAGTAAGATAGTATGCTACAGGTATGAGACCTAAACTGCATTCACTCTTAGGTTGATCCGCGTCAAAACAAAGCCCAACGACCAGTTCACCGTTACAAAGTATCCTTCCGCCATTTGCGTCAGAAATAGACATACTTTCATGACCATGTGGCAAATACACGCGGTACATAACGCAAAAAAGGGGGGGGGACCTTATTCCGACAACTTAAACGATGGTTTAAAGGAGATAGGATTTATAGTTATAACAAAATAAACGTCTGCACATATAATAGTTACTTTTAATTCTAAAAGAAACGAGTGAAAAGGAAAGTAATAGGTATGCGATAACCTACATTTCTTCATTCTCTGGAAGCGGCACTTCAACAACGGTTGACGGCTCATTAAAAAAGAAAAAAAATGTGCAGCGTTACGTGAATTGATTCTTCACAATATTCTCACATGCTTGCATCGCATATTTCACAGCTTTCTTTTTTTTCCTGGGGGTAACCACTTTTCCCGTTTCAGATTTTTCTTTACGAGCACTGTATATACTTGAACTCGAAACACGGTGAACACAGAAGTTAATTTCCCCACTTTTTTCACGGGAAGTGACGGATATTTCCCACGTAACCTATAATAAACATTCAACACTGTTGGTTTTTTACCACTACTCAATGGTTTGCCCGGCTTATGCTTTACATAAGTCTACGAACGCAAGAACAAAATTGCCGTCCACAATGATAATAAGTAGCAAGTGCTGATTTCTAGGTGTAGAAAATATTCTGCTCATACCTACCCAGATGCCAGGTGGCACACGAATTGCATGTTGGGACTTGTAGCTCTGTTAAACTGTATAAATCAACTATTGGGTCTTTATGTAGAATATTGTGCCATTTAAGGATAATCATTCTAAAATTTAGATTATCATATTGGGAATACTCTCCTGCGCGCATTGTTACTGTGTTGTACCGCGGTACATTGGTCATGTGGGTTTATTTTGGTGCGGATCAACCTAAGAGCGAATACAGAGTAGAAGGTATTTCCTAACAGATCCGTCGCGATATAACCACTAGTTAAATCGACGTAGAATAATAAAATGGTGGATTTGGGGGACAGGCACAACCATTTACGTCCAAGTATGCTCATTGGCAATCTAATGCTGGTTTTGTTCGGTGTTTTTACATTGCCTACTCTGACGTAACCATGTCAGTCAACATGAACAACTGTATATTTAAAAGGAAACTTCCTTCTCATTTCTTTTTCCTCAAACTAACTTCTATTATGTACACTATGTGATCAAAAGATCCGGACACACCCATAAACATACATTTTTCATCTTAGGTGCATTGTGCTGCCACCTACTGCCTGGTACTCATTATCAGCGACCAGTAGTCATTAGACATCGTGAAACCGCAGAATGGGACGCTCCGCGGAGCTCACCTACTTTGAACGTGGTCAGGTGATTGGGTGTCACTTGTGTCAGAAGTCTGTACGCAAGATTTCCACACTCCTAAACCTCCCTAGGTCCACTGTTTCTGATGTGATAGTGAAGTGGAAACGTGAAGGGACATGTACAATACAAAAGCGTACAGGCCGACCTCGTCTGTTAACTGACAGAGACCGCCGACATTTGAAGAGGGTCTTAAAGTGTAATAGGCAGACATCTATCCAGACCATCACACAGGAATTCCAAACTGCATCAGGATCCACTCCAAGTACTATGACAGTTAGGGGTGAGGTGAGAAACCTTGGATTCCATGGTCGAGCGGCTGCTCATAAGCCACACATCGCGCAGGAAAACGCCAAACGATGCCTCGCTTGGTGTAAGGAGCGTCAACATTGCACGATTGAACAGTGGCAAAACGTTGTGTGTAGTGACAAATCACGGTACACAATGTGGCGATCCGATGGTAGGGTGTGGGTATAGCGAATGCTCGGTGAACGTCATCTGCCAGCGCGTGTAGTGCCAACAGTGAAATTCGGAGGTGGTGGTGTTATGATGTGGTCGTGTTTTTCCTGAAGGGGGCTTGCATCCCTTGTTGTTTTGCGTTGAGCGATCACAGCGCAGACTACATTGATATTTTAAGCACCTTCTTGCTTCCCACTGTTGAAGAGCAATTCGGGGATGGCGATTGCATCTTTCAGTACGATCGAGCACCTGTTTATACTGCACGGGCTGTGGCGGAGTGGTTACAGGGCAATAACATCCCTGTAATGGACTGGCCTGCACAGAGTCCTGTCTTGAATCCTATAGAACATCTTTGGGATGTTTTGGAACGCCGACTTCGTGCCAGGCCTCACCGAACTACATCGATACCTCTCCTCAGTTCCGCACCCCGTGAAGAATGGGCTGCCATTCCCCAAGAAACCTTCCAGTACCTGATTGGAAGTATGCCTGCGAGAGTGAACGCTGTCATCAAAGCTAAGGGTAGACCAATACCATATTGAGTTCCAGCATTACCGATGGAGGGTGCCACGAGCTTGTACGTCATTTTCAGCCAGGTGTCCGGATACTTTTGATCACGTAGTGTATATTCACATTCATAGCAGTTACAATCCTACTTTTAAAGAGTATTTATTTTACGCGCGTTGCTATCTGTATACTAATTCTGAGCTCCCACATTTCAAAGAACGCAGACTTGGTCTTAGTATTTGGCGTTTTGGCGTGATAGGTACCCGAAGTCCTTAATTGTTACTCACCTATTTTAACGCCTAAAAGAAAAGCAAAAGCACAACTATTTGGACTTGGGACATTTAAATTAAGCCGAACTGGATAATTCACCACCAGAGCGCAGAATAGGACTTATTAGGTTATTTCCACACTTACTTTGCATTTCGCCAATTCCTGTTATTTCCACAATATATAATAAATCATCAATATCTTTTGTAATCACCCACAGTAATTTTTATATAATTTGAAGCGACTAAAGTTTAGTTCATGTTCTAGTTATCAGGCACTCGATTGAATTTCTAAAGGAATTTCAACCAATGTTGCCAACTAATTTTCTACTTGTAAATACTTCTTACCAAAACATTCGTAACCGAAATTACTTTCGAATGCTGTAAACGTCCGTAGCCAAAAATAGTCATTTATACTATTTATTTTTAGGCAAGAACAATGTTTAACACACATTTTAAGAACTTATTTATGTTATTACTTTAATTTAAAAAATCTGATGTGTTACACTCACATGACTTTCTCTACTCTTGTACAAACTATTTTTACAAACGCTTATTCTCCATATGCTTCATGTTAATCCAGATATCGAAATGTTAATCTTAGTGCTAATTTTCTTGTAGATGCAAGGGGAATTGGTAGGCTTTAAGCGATAGTCAAATATTTTAAGAGCTGGTTGCTATGTGGAGTATTCCTTCTCTTTGCATGTCCAGGACATAAAAAAAATGAATAACGAATTTGAGAAAAAGTATAAGTATTGGAAAATTTAAGAGAATAACAAGCAATATCTCGAAAATGGTTCACTCAACAACAAAAAATTATATGACATAAATTGTGTATTTTAACGCGATCTACATTTTGTGTGTAATTTATGGTTTACCAGTTATTCTTCACAATGAAGAATACTTTTGGAGACATTCCCAGAAAATTCTAGATATACATTTCATTTGTCATGAAAATATCTTAAACATATGATATTTTAATCAAAATCGTTAGAGCCATTTTTGAGAAAATTAAAATTTTCGAAAAATGTTCCATGTAAAGGGTAATCTGGGGTAGGGGTATTTTCTTGAAAACCTTCGTGTCACATCTCTGGAAGATACTGAACCTAAATACCAAGTTTGGTGTTTATCCGACTGTTCGTTTCTGAGTTATGCTGTTCACAAGCACACACACGGACATGTTTCTAAAAATGCTTTTTTTGGATGCTTTCAGGGGTCTCAAAACATGTATTTCCGGTGAAATCTCGGTATCGAATTTTTGGGTGGAATACAATACTTCCCCTACTTAATATACGTAGTAGAGAAAGTAAAAATTACACATGATAAATACTATGCAAAAAGAAATACAATAAATTCCAATGATTTGGTCTTCTAGTAACATGAAAGCCCTTCGTTGAGAGAATAAAAGAAATAAACTGGTTACTTTATAAGGACTTAACATTAGTTAAGTTACATTACAAGTAGTTCACAAATTTTCGCAAAACGTTGCATCGTCCATTAGTATTTTTTTCTGTGAAGAACAGATTTTATTTTGTAAATCTGTTAGATTAATATTTTCTGGTATTTCACCGCTGTTACATTCAAGTAGCATTATTTTCCAGCAGTAACTCAAATGGTTTTTCCAAACGTCTGAAACTGAAGGCAATTATTCCTTCCGATCTTCTATTTGTTAGAGTAAGGATCGCAGTTTTCTTGATAATTGTCTCGATACCACATCTGGAAAGACCGGTTCGTTGTCAATAGAAAAACTCGTATTAACGGAGGGTTAAAAAGATGTGATGCATACTGTAGAAATACAGGACGTAAAATAAAATGAGTATGAAATTTATAATAGGGTTATTGTAGAATTAATTTCGGTTCCAATGTGACACTAAAGCATGGGAGTTTCGTAGAATTGTAATCGTATAAGAAACAAACGGAATTATTCATCAACGATCGAAGAAACAAAATGCCGTTTACTGCACAAGCGAAATATGTCTTGTTTGCTAAAAGTGTAAGTGTGACATGTGTTCAACGGCGGTTTCAACGAGAATATGATGCTCGGGGACTTCCAAATTACTAGTCGGTAGTGTAATGTTTTAGCTAGTTTGAAAGAATTGGATTCCATGTAAACTCGGTTGTTCCTAAAACCGAAGCTGCTGTAACAGCAAGTACATACCATGAAAAGTCTCAGACGACTGTCTGCAGAAATAGCTATGTCATACGCAAAGTTTACTTTAAACAAAGAACAAATGTGACAGTTATTGGAGGGGCATGTTTCCGTGCAGTTTCCATAGCAACTATCCCTCCGCTGTTGCTGAGCCAGCAAAGTTCTGCAACCCTCCTTTTCCCTTCACCTACAAGCTGAACTTAGAGGATAGTACGTTGCCATGTTATACACTGAGAGGCCAAAAGTAACGGGAAGGTTTGTGCCATTAGAACATGTTCCGTGTGTGATTTCCGAGATGGGGCATATGGTGCGTGTGTAGATGCGATATCTGAGCTATTTGTTACAGACATGTGTGTAGTGAATATGACAACACGTCGCGAGTTAACCGACTTTGAACGTGGGATGATAATCGGTCCTCTACGCATGGGTCATAGCATATCGGAGTTTACGTGAGAATTCGGGTTTCCGATGTCAACAGTGTCTAGGGTAGATCTTCAATGTCGCAGAGAGAATGTTTCCTCACGCGTAAACCACCGCACAGGAAGACCACAAGTGATTAATGAATTAATGAACGGACATCACGTCGCCTCAGCAGAACCATACGGGGCACTCGAAGGGCTGCTGTGAATCAGGTGACCACCCAATTGAATGCTGGAAGTCAGAAACCCATTTCCACCAGGACTGTAAGGAGACACATGCACCGCATAGACGATGACCAACTCGCGTCCCTTTACTGACACCTCGACACAGCTTAATTACGTGCATGGGCCCACAAACATCGGCAATGAATCACAGAACAGTGGCGGTGTATGGTATGGTCCGATGAATCCCGGTTCCAGTTGTATCAAGCTGATGGGCGTAAGAGTGTAGCGTATACCCCGTGAAGCTATGGATCCTGCGTGGCAATAAGGTTGCGTCCAGACAGGAGGTGGCTCAGTTATGGTCTGGGATGCGTTGTCCCCCCTGTCCGACTGCAGGGATCAATGGCAGACGCACATAATGTGGGCATCCTGTCAGACCATCTGCATCCCGTTCTGATCCTAGAATACTCTGATGGAGATGCCCTGTTTCAACAGGACAATGCAACATGTCACTGCTCTCTGGTGTCACGCAGGTGGTTTGATGAGCACTCAATTGAAGTTACGACCATGGTTTGGCCTTCCAGATCATCCGATCTGAATCCAATCGAGCATTTATAGAATGCTTTCGATGCTGGTGTACGCTCCCTGAACCTAACACCATCTACACAAAAACAATTGTGAGTGGCACTGCTAGATATTTGGGTCCATATCCCTCCAGAACGACTCCAACACCTTGCCTCGACGTATTGGTGCAGTTTTGAGGGCTCGCGGAGGAGAAACTCGTTATTAACATTACATTAAGTGCCTTACCATGACATTTGGCCATTCAGTATGCTAGGGGGGTTTATACTGCTTACTAGCTTTCTAATACAATCTGGCAACGCTCTCTTCCCACTTCCCTCCTATGAATGAACTGTCACAAGTTGCTTCTTGTTTAAACACTACTGTAACATGAGAACGCATCGTTAGAAAAAAGTCTAAACCTCTACCACTACAAAATGCAACATGTTCAGGAACTAGGTGAGATTCCTCAAAGTGGCGTTTCACATTTGCATCCATTATGTGCGATCATATGGACAGATAAGACTTCTTGAATACATAGGCTTTTTTGTGACGAAGCAATCTTCCATGTCGGTGGATGAATTAATACTCATAATGCAATGATATGGGACGTGAAACATCACATATCTCGTATTAAATGGAACGGGCTAGTCCGTTAATGTCTGGTGCGCGGTATAACGCTATAAATTGTATAGGCCATTTATCTCCGTACAGGAAACAATTCGATCACAACAATGCTTGGATATGTTGCAAAACCTTTTCGTACCACATTGCAACAGGAAGACAATATGGATATCGTGTTCCAACAGGATGGTGTACCGCCTCATTGGGCAATAGCCGTCCGTGATATATGGATGACACATTTGGTAACCACTAGCGTGATCGAGGGGGCCAGTTATGTAGCCTACAAATTCCCCACACCTGACACCACCTGATGCCTTCTCTGGGGTTTCGTGAACAATGATATGTTGTGTATGCACATTGACCAGGGAAATACATGATCTCCGAGTAAAAGTTTTCTCAGCTTTTTTGAAAACTCTCCTGAGATGTTAGACCACAAAATGGAAGGAATTAGCTTCAAGATATGAATTGCCTCGTGTTCAGAGTGGTGGGCACGTTGAGGGCTATTTTGGACAAAACTTCCATTTTTCTGGAATACATGTAAAAATTACTGAACAATAAACAGCAATAACTCTCAGTGTATAACGTTTTTACTTTCTCTACTACGTATAGTAAGTAGGGGAAGTATTGAATTCCACCAAAAATTCGATACCGAGATTTCACCGGAAATATATGTTTTGAGACCCCCTGAATCCAAAAAAATCATTTTTGGAAACGTCCGTGTGTGTGTGTGTGTCTGTGAACAGCATAACTCAGAAACGAACAGTCGGATAAACACCAAACTTGGTATTTAGGTTCCGTATCTTCCAGAGATTCAACACTAAGGTTTTCAAGAAAATCCCCCCACCCCAGATTACCCTTTACATGGAACATTTTTCGAAAATTTTAATTTTCTCAAAAATGGCTCTAACGATTTTGATTAAAATATCATATATTCAAGATATTTTCATGACAAATGAAATGTATATCTCGAATTTTATGGGAATGTCTCTAAAAGTATTCTTCATTGTGAACGACTTTTGCATAACTGGTAAACCATAAGAGAAAGACAAACGTTTACTACACAAAAATGTAGATCGCGTTAAAATACACAATTTATGTCATATACATTTTTGTTGTTGAGTGAACCGTTTTCGAGATATTGCTTGTTATTCCCTTAAAAGTTCCAATACTTATAGTTTTTCTCAAATGGAAATTCGTCATTCATTTATTTTGGTACTGGTAATGCAAAGAGAATTGAATACTCCACATAGCAACCAGCTCTTAAAATACTTGACTATCGCTTAAAGCTACCAATTCCCCTTGCATCTACAAGAAAATTAGCAATAAGATTAACATCTCGATATCTCGATTAACATGAAGCACATGGAGAATGAGCGTTTGTAAAAATAGTTTGTACAAGAGTAGAGAAAGTCATTTGAGTGTAACACATCAGGTTTTTGTTTTATGTCTTTCTCAAATTTATAGCGACATGCAAATGCGAGCTCATTTAGTCATACATTTGTAATTTTTCACTAATAGAAGCCGATTTCTGTTTTATCATATTGTTACATCGCTGTCTGCGTAGCACTGTGGTAGCGCTGCTGCCTGTTGATGTGACGGAACATGAAATCGTTTCCCAGTATTGGCTTGGGGAGTTTTCTCCTGCTGGTAGGCCTGATACGGAGTGTACTCAGTCTCCCAATTCAAGAGCTACTTGATGGAAAGGTAGTGGCTCCAGTCTCACAAAGGGCAACTAAGCGCCCGGGGATTGGCAGCATGCTGACCACATGCCACCCTATTACTGCTTGCTCATGCTATCCCATATGGACGGAGTCAGAATTTGAGGCGGCCGTGCGGTAAGCATTGGCCTACTCGAATTGTTGTTCCACGGAGGTAATTTTGTACCATCACAACTTACTCTATGCAGCGGAAATTCAAATAAATAACTTTATAGAGAGAGGAATACTGAGAGGGATTCTTTTGTCTGTTTAAATTTTTTTCATGCTAAGGGAAGTCTTTTAGGTGTTCAGCACTACTTATGTTAAGAGAGGTTGAGCTACCGTGTCAGTAGCTACAGGAGAGGTAGGTTTCCACTTTCCTAGTAATTTGGTTTCTATATATCGGCCATAGCAACAAATTTATTCGCGTAACTTTCAGAACATACTTTTGTTTAATTTGAAGGGAGTTTTGCATATGTTTGATACTCCAAAACGCTAAAACTTGGCTTTATAACAGTTATAAGGGCAACATTATGCATGGCATATCTAGACACATGTAAAGGAACGCAATAAATGTCGTGTAGTGGTTACCATGCTAGCCTCTAGTTCCCGAGGTCGCGGGTTCAAACACGGCATTTTGGGCATAAAAATCCTTAGCACGGCTTACTTCGGAAGGGAAGTAAAGCCGGTGGTTCGGTGTCGTAGATTTACGGCACGTAAAAGAACCCCAAGCCTGATAAAGTGTTCTCTGAGCAAATTTACCGGTCTTTCACTCCCAATATAGAATGGGACACTAAGGACCATTGTAGTTAATGAGCGTCCATAAATAAAACTCAATTTTTGAACGCAATAAATGGGATAGATATATAATCAAAAGCGTATTATCAAATTTTTACTGCATTTAATTTCAGTTTTCAAATAACCTTCATCTCAAAAAATGTTCATTTTGTTCCATATATGAATTAGCTTTAGAATGACACAGTATATCAAGAGAAAGGCCTTCTTCCCGGCTGCTTCAATAAATGCTGGTTTTTGAAAACCCTGTACCTTCGACCGGTGGTTACAAAGAAGATGGAGTCTACTGGCAGGTAAGATACACAGAAACTTTTCACTGATCCAGAAACATTTTTCTTAGCTGTCGTTCTAATTACAACCTAGATGACCCGTTCGAATTAATTCCAAATCTTGACAAATATCTAAATAGACTATAAACCATCATTCATCATAATTAAACACCGGATTCGCCTAGCTTACGTAGTGACAAAGTATAATATAATGGTAAATAAAGTTGTAAATATTATTATAATGTAAGTACTTTTTTTAACCAATCGAGATTCGAATTTCAGTTCTCTGCAAGTCCAGTCCAAGTATATTACAAGCGTACCTACCCCTGTGGAGATTTTACGGCTGCTTTGTGTGATAGGATATTTTATAAATCTTTGATATTCTCCCAATGTTTTACTTACATTTAACGACAGCATTGTCTTCAGTTGTTGCATTCCTGACGTACCTGAGCACATTCTCAATTTATGCAAATAAATGCAAAATAGAAAGCGTAATGATTTGGTCGTCGACAAAGAAAATGTAATTTATGTTGTGCTATCGAATCTGGTCATTTAAATGATAGGCGCTGAAATGGAAACTCTAGGCCGAGCCCGAGCTATTAATTACTAATAATTTGAGTAATTAATTTTTAGTGACATTAAATTATGCTATGTATAATTATTTTTCTTTTTACTGCCTGTGTAGCTTAAGAAGAGTGATTTAATGATATTTTTGTATTTAGGTTACTAATAGTAGAAAAGTAATAAATTGTTTAATGTAAATAATTTAAGCGCTATGTTAAAATACTGTCCACGACGAGATATTTTAGCTGCAGGAAAAGTGTCTTCGAAGGCAACAAGTTTAGTTTTACGATGTCTCTCTGCTAGCAAAAGTATTGTTCGTACAGCGAGGGTGTAGAGCTTTTGTGCTTTTGTACGGTAATTCGCCGAGACCGGAGTGAGGGAGACAACAAGCTTAACGGTAAAATTAGGAAAAGCCGCGATTTATGTTAAAATTGAGCAAGAGGGGGTGTAATGAGATTCCAGTAAATCGATACGAAATAGTGAGACACGTTGAGTGGCGCTAAAAATGCACCAATAGGAAATTAAGTAGCCCAAGAAGCCCGCGACTATAAATAGATCTGTTAAGACCAAAGATCAGGGGGTTACTTCGAAACTACAGGCAGAGAAGTATGCTGCCGGACACTTAAGAGATGTCGCGCCAAAAGTTAGTGAATTAAGACAGGTTTCGCTACACACATAAGAATCGTTACAAGTAAAGAGATTTGTTAAGTATACAAACTTCGCGTCATATCAGCGCCATGTTTCAACAGCAGTGGACAGTGTTCTAACGGCGACAATATCAGTATTGTGAACCACCAGAAGTAACAAAATAAATAAAACACTGGTGTCGTCTTTTTGTAACTGAAGCACGTCTATGTTCTCTCCGTTACCACACCCGAGATCTACGTTTCCTTTACCGAGGAAAAGTCCATGCTCTTACATATTTCAGTATTTACTTCAGCTAGCCGAGGATAGAAATGCAGAGAACCAGCCCACTTCGAACATGTAGAGTCGACGCGGAGGCTGCAGAAAGGTAAGCCGCGAGCTACGGGCATTACGAACCAAAACAACTTCGGACAGGAGCTACTGCCGCAGCGCCTATCTTAACTATTACACCACGTTAGACGTTGTAGTCATGGCATAAAGACATGAATACCGTTACAAATACTGAAGAGTATTGCAATGTATTTTACCTCTAATGACAATAAACATTAAGTGGAGATTAACCGCCCTAAACTCCCAGTGTTAAATCAATTCATTTAGAGACGCCTTATCTCGGAACTACTGAAGATACCATTTTGAAAATGTTACCAAACACAATATCCTTAAGTGAATTGACCCATATTTGTGAAGAAATGCATATCAGTGAAGCAAAAAGCTTAAATCAATAAAGACTAAGATTGATTTTTCCTGTAGATTACTTAAGAGTTTCCTGTCTCTACCATGAACATTTGAAAAGAGCGGGGTTTTATCTATAATGTCTATAGGCAGCAGCACTCTCGTATCGGTAGGTTGGTAGTAATGCTGTATATTGTTGACCCTAGTTGAATTTCGCATACCACAAAATGAAGGTGACACAAGAGGAGCAATAAAATTTTATTTTACTTTAAATCATACAGCCTCTGAAACTTTGGAAAAGCTGAAGCAAGCATACGGTGAAGATGCACTACCTCGTGCAACAGTGTTTAGGTGGTTCAAAGATTTCAAAGTAGAGCGAGTCCTCTGTGCTAAGCAAGATGGGCCTGGTGCTTCGGCTTCTGCTATGACAGAAGTCAACATCAACACAGCTGCTGTGATTGTTGTTCCCACTCACACCACTGTTACAGCAGCGTACTACACGTCAGTATTGGCTACACCGAGGAAGCACATTGCAAAGAAACATCCAGAACTTTTCACAACAACGTGCGGCCTCACGTTTCAAATCAAGTCCAGGAATTTTTGGCTAAATTCAACATTACCTGCGGGCCGCATCTGCCTTATAGCCCCAATCTTGTCCCCTGTGATTTCTTTTTATTCCCATCACTAAAGGCAAAGTTCCGGGGTATTCGATTTGAGAGCACTGAAGCAGTGCTGAAGAAAAGTGAGGCGATTCTCAAATACCTGACAAAGAATGGCCTGTACCATGTGTTCGAGGACTGGCAGAGACGTTATAAAAAGTGCATCAAGTAGGAGAGGACTACTTTGAAAAAGACAATGTCAACATTGAAATGGACTAATAAATATCTGTGAAAAAAAAATTAGTCTCAGTCTTTATTGATCAGCCCTCGTACAAATTATGTTTGACTTGCCTGTTTGAATAAGCATATGAGATATATGGAATTTTCATTATAATACTATATTTATGTATGTATTGTGCTATTGGCATATTTTTATGTTATCATCATGATTAATATGTAGTATTTGTTATAGGATTGCAAATTTGTTCTATGTTAACGTATATTTATATTTAGAAGTTGAAGTTATTTATTTAGATAGCAACCATGGCTAACTTTGGTTAAAATTTATATATATATATATATATAAAGAAAAATATGCAGAAGGCAGTATACATGGCTATTCCACAAAAAGGGAAGTATCAATAGGATAATTAATGTTGCCAAGGAGCAACAAATAGTCTTTTTCTCTTTAGAGCAAATTAGTATCTGATTAGTACTCGTATGGAACAGTTGTGTTTCATTATTAGAGAGAGTGCATCTAAATTTGTAAAATAAGTTTACATTATTTAAATGCAATAATCCGCAAAGATATAATAAGATATAAAAAGAAAAATGTAAAGAAGTACATAGGTTATTGAGAGAAATAAATAAAAAGACTATAATTTCTGAAATTCAAATTATACAGGGTTATTCATAAGTCAGTGTCACATTTGGAAAACATCTTGTGCATGATGTATGATACGTGCGAGTCCGAATCATGTGCATATGGAAACAGAAACTCTCCATGTTTGTGTCACGTGAAGCGCGCATGTTGTGGTGTCGCGGTTGGCCGCTAGGCGACAGAAGTGTACAACATGGCGTTCGCAGAGAGCGTTTTGCGTGATACAATTTGCGAAAACAGAGATTACTGCGACTGTTCAGCGGCGATTTCGCACTCGTTTTCACAACTATGCGCCAGATCGCAGGACATCAAGAGGTGGTATGAAACGTTCGAGCGCACCGGAAGGCCAGGACCGTCAGACGTCACTGTTGTAGGTGTTTGCGATTTGTTTGCGCGCAGCCCTCAGAAATCGACAAATCGTACAAGTCTGCAGCTGGGATGTCTCAGTCGACTGTGTGGCGGATTCTTCTCAAGCAACTGAAAATGGGGTGGTTTTGGTGACAGACTCGTCTTCAGCGACGAAGCAACGTTTCACTTGTCGGGGAAAGTAAGCCGTCATAACGTGCTCATTTGGGGAACCCAACACCCACATGTGACAGTCGAGATCAACGTGTTCTGCGCCCTGTCAAAGGACAAGGCTTACGGGCCCTTTTTCTTCGCCGAATCCACAGTGACTGGCATCACTTATCTGGACATCTATTAGAATAATGGCTTATGCCGCAACTGACAGACAGAGGTGACTTCGTTTTCCAACAGGACATGGCCCCACCCCGCTTTCATCGACCCGTGCGCACGTACCTGAACCAGAACTTACCGCGACGTTGGATTGAACGAAATGTTGACAATGACGTCGCATTGTTTCGGTGGCCGCCCCGATCCCCAGAATTAACACCATGTGTATTCTTTTTCTGGGGATATGTGAAGTATAGGGTGTTCATCCCACCACTTCCAGCTGACTTGAAGGACCTCCGAGATCGCATTACAGCAGCGATAGCAACGGTCGACCGTGACATGCTGGTGCGGGTGTGGGCGGAATTGGACTATCGCCTGGATGTCTCCCGTGTAACCAGAGGCGCAGATATTGAACACTTGTAAAGTATACCAAAAAACTTTGAGAGATTGCCTTTCATTTAGTATATCATTCACACTGATATGTCAAGTGCTTATTTTACAACAAACTTCCGAAATGTGGCATTGACCTGTGAATAACTCTGTATTTCATATAGATAGTACAATAACAATACAGAAATCTTACCTGTCATGCGCCATGAGGATTTAGATAGTTCTCATTGCTCAATTTTCAAATACAAAACGAATTCACAAATTAAAAAACATTATTTTTCACTACATCGGAAAAGAATGTAATTTTTTGCACTCACATGACCTTTTCTACTCTTGTACAAATTATTTTTACAAACGCTTACTCTCCATCTACTTCATGTTAATCGAGATAAACGTTTGCAGAAAATTATATATCTTATTGCTAATTTTCTTGTAGGTGCAGGGGAATATGGTAGGCTTTAAGCGATAGTCAACTCTTTTAAGAGCTGATTGCTATGTCAAGCATTGTATTCTCTTTGTATGTCCGGGACATAAAAAGAACCAATAACGGATTCCTATTTGAGAAAAAGTTCAAACAAATGACAAGGAGAATCTCGGAAATGGTTCACTCGACATACAAAAAGTATCTGCATAAATTGTGTGTTTTAACGCGAGCTACATTTTTTGTGTAGTAAAATTTTGTCTATCTCTTATGGTTTACCAGTTATGCAAAAGTCATTCAGAATGAAGAGGACTTTTGGGGACATACCCAGAAAATTCACGATATGCATTTCATTTGCCATGAAAATATCTTAAACATCTGGTATTTTAATCAAAATCGTTGGAGCCATTTTTGAGAAAATAAAAATTTTCGAAAAATGTTCCGTGTAAAGGGTAGTCTGGGGTAAGGAGAACACTAAACTCAAATGCCAACTTTGGTATTTATCTGTCTTTTCGTTTTTGAGTTATGCTGTTCATAGACATACAGACATATACACGGACAAGTTTCCAAAAATGGTTTATTTGCATTCATGGCACCTCTAAACATGTATTTCCGATGAAATCTCGGTATCGAATTTTTGGGTGAAATACAATACTTCCCCTACTTACTATACGTAGTAGAGAAAGTAAAAAATGTATCATAATCAATTATTCTCCTCTTAAATAAAACAACTGATTGCTTCCACATCCTCGGTACTTTAAATTCCAATCTAATTCTTTAAATACCTTTAATTCATTTTGGATTTTTGGAACAATATAGAATACGAACACTTTTAGAATAAACCACAAAATCTGCTGTATGTTTCAATAGACCGTGCTAACTAAGGTTCTCAAGAATCGTCATTTGAAATACACAGGAGGACAGGATAAAGCGTTTTAAACACAAGATTATTAATCAAGACCAAAAGGTTCATAATCGGTATGGTAGCTAAAGGTCGTCCTCCGTGGTGTAGTAGTTACCATGCTATCTCTAGTTCCTGAGGTCACGGGTTCAAACCCGGCGGAAGGCGATGGAGTTTTTCGAACGTAAAAATCCTTAGTATGGTTTCCTTCCGAAGGGAGGTAAAGCCGGTGGTCCCGTGTCGTAGATTTACGACACGTAAAAGAACCTCAAGCCTGATAAAGAGGCCTCTGAGCAAAATTACCGGTCTTTCACGCCCAGTATAGAATGGGACGCTAAGGACCACGACAGTTAAAGAACGTCCACAAATAAAACTCAGTTTAGCTTTTGGTAGCAAAAACTGGAATTTGCGTTGAAACGTCAGCTCTGAAAATAATTTCACCTGAAGGTAGACCTGCAGAAATATTGACTCATTATACCGGTACAGTTTGGGTACAAAGGCCCATGTACTTCCTTACGGAGATAAGCAAAAAGAAATGAAATCTGAAGACAGTAATTTGCAATGTTGTCGGAGAAATGAAACGCAGTTAGTGACTGCAGTATATCATTATATCAATAATCACCTCAGAGATTGGAGATACACACAGAGCTTTCATAACGGCTAAAGCTGTCGTGCAGCATTCACAAGAAATTACACAAAATGTTAGGTTGTTTCTTTGCAATGCGAGATGTTAGGGCACTTATGTCGAAAAATAAGGGTTAGGTGCAAGCAATAAGTACAGAAGAATACCTGTAACAGCACTTGCTCTTTTGTTTCTTCTATTGGCCTATACTGCGTTCTGTTGGTACCAGTGCTTCAAAGCTAATATTTGTTTTACATGGTAACGTATACAAATAAGTTTTTACTTTATCTACTACGTATAGTTTACAAGAAATACATGTTTTGAGGTGCACTGAATGTATATAAAGCATTTTTGGAAACCTGTTCGTGTGTGTGTCTGTGAAGAGCATAACTCAGAAACGAACAGTCGGATAAACACAAAGCTTGGTATTTAGGTTCAGTATCTTCCAGAGATGCGACACGAAGGTTTTCAAGGAAATCCCCCACCCCAGACTACCCTTTACATGGAGCATTTTTCGAAAATTTTAACTTTCTCAAAAATGGCTCTATTTTCATTAAAATATCGTGTATTTAAGATACTTTTATGACAAATAAAATGTATGTATTGAATTTTCCGGGAAAGTCTCCAAAAGTATTCTTCATTGTGAACGACTTTTGCATAACTGGTAAACCATAAGAGATGGACAAAAGTTTACTACACAAAAAAATCTAGATCGCGTTAAAATACACAATTTATGTCATATGCTTTTTTATTATTTTGTTGAATGAACCGTTTTCGAGATATTGCTTGTTATTCCCTTAAATTTTCCAATATTTATACTTTCTCTCAAATTCGTTATCAATATTTTTTGTCCTGCTAATGCAAAGAAAATGGAATACTCCACATAAGAACCAGCTCTTAAAATATTTGACTATAGCTTAAAGCCTACCAATTCCCCTTGCATCTACAAGAAAATTAGCAATAAGATTAACATCTTGATATCTCGATTAACATGAAGCATATGGAGAATAAGCGTTTGTAAAAATAGTTTGTACAAGAGTAGAAAAATTCATGTGAGTGTAACACATCAGAATTTTTTTAGTTATATTTATACCCCGTCTTTAAGTGCATAGGTCTTATCGGCCTTTCCTTGGCAATGGTGTTAACTCGTATTCGCTTGCCGTTGGGTTTCTTGCACTTTGGGTTTTAATCATTAGATTCACATACACATTCACACTCTCAGACTCTGGGTAGGAATGGGATTAATCTTGGCTAGAAAAAAATTCCCACCCCCTAGCCGGGAATCGAACCCGGGACCCCTCGCACAACAGGTAGGTGTTCTACCGATTGAGCTTCGGGACCAGTAGATAATAAGTTACAGTGTCCGTAAATTTTAAGTTCAACATCATATTTAACAAGAATTACAGATTTTGAGATCCTTTGAAGCCGCAGATGATTGACAATGAAAGATATTTTGCATTTGAAATATTTCAAGGGACACGTCAGATTATAAAAAATGTTGAAGTAATGATATTCTTGTCCAAAGTCCTATTATGTAGCATTATCTTATTGCAAATGTAAAGGAACGTGTTAACTTTACTCATGTCGGCTTCAACGCGCTATCATAGTGTATTTGCTTTGTCGGGTGAACGTGCGGGAAACGTAAACTTGCCCCGATATATTTGCCTTTGTTCTCGGACCTTAGTCTTTAAAACGACAAAGGTGATGTAAGCACAGTGAGTGCCTTTTAACCTTTATATCCGTGAAGTGATACGTCAAAACTCTGTGTCTATCTGTTTCTTTCGTGTTGTGTCTAAAGAGAACCCTACATCAATTTGCTCCAGCATGTCCAAGAGTAAGTAATCGAAGAAGTAGGTTGTTACTTGAAATTACTTGAGAACAAAACAGAATCACAATTTTCCTTGTTTTGTTTCTTGAAAATCATGTTGGTTGCCGCTTGTGAAGGAAAACAAGTTTTCTGTTTCAGTGTCAGAACGTAATCTGTGTTGTTTTCAACGTATACACATATACATAAAGTGTAAGTTGGGGAAAACAGAGTGTGGAAATTGTTTCAGAAGTGCATTGGTAATGTAAGTGTGTGCAAAATATGAGTAACTTTTAATCGTTTAACATAGAATGTAAATGTACTTTGATTAAATACTAACATAAGAAGTGAAATATTGTTAAAACTCATTGCTGAATTAATCACGTTGTTCCAGCCATTCCCACAGGCATATCTTTGGTTATATATCCGATGTGTGACATTCGCATGCCTTTCTCTGCCCACTATGGTTTATTTTTATATAGCTTCTATACGCTACTCTTACGAAGCTTCATGCTAATCGGAATAAACCTGCAGAAATAATTTCATGATACATCTCGTTGTAGCTACAAGGGAATACAGAAAGCAGAACAGATTGTCAGAGGTTGCTACATGTTAACCTTGAAATTCCATACTCTTTCCACGACATCGCGAGAAGCAATTGAATAGCGGCAGCACTTCGAAAAAATTAAGTTTTGAAAAATTCAAACCAATATGACCATATATCTCGATTACAGCTTATGACACAGAAAAAAGTTATTTGGAGTAAACTCTATATTTTAAAAAGATTTCTTATAATTTACCCATTATATGAAATTACTTAAAATGGTACCAAATAAAGAGGACTTTACAGATATTCCCAAAACTCTCTCTCTCTCGCTTGAGAAGATCAAACATTTCTAAAACCTTTCCATGTAAAGGGTAGTTAGAGTTGGAGGGATTTTTTGAAGATTTTTTTTTATTTTTTCATCTTTGGAAGAAACTGAACTTAAATACCCCGTTTGGTATTTTTCTAGTGCTTTGTTTTTGAGTTGTGCTGTTCATACACACAAACACACACTTGTGCACTAGTGGGCCGTTTTCTAGATATACTTTTTTGGATTAGGGATCTCAGAACAGGTATTTCCGGTGAAATCTCGACATCAAATTTTTGGGTGGAATACAGTACTGCATCAACCTACTATAGGTAGGTGAAAGAGAAAGTAAACATTGCACCCGAGTGCAGTAAAGTCATACATTTCAGATTCAAAATCTTTTAGTAGCTCGAAATAATTTCAGTTACGCTATATTGTCAAGTATAGTTAAGGCCTTCATCTGTATCCATCCTGCTAGTCACACACCAAGGATTGTAATGCGTGTCTTAACAGAGATGTCACCTTCCTTTTGCCTTCAAATGCTCTAACTGCTTGCGCAAATTTTCTCACACTGTAGGTTAATGTAGGACATTTGTATTTCATTAGAGATTTAATGTTACATGCAAATAATAAAAGGAACGATTATGATGATAATAACAGTAATAATAGAAGTGTACTTCTGTCAAAATTGTTGACAAGTTTTTACTACGAGAGTAACATTAAAAAGTTTTAGAAAATCAAAAAAGGATTTATTTTTAAAAACTTCAAATTATTTTATTGTTTTTCAAAATGTTCCCCTTTAAAATCAATACATTTTTTATTCGATGATACCAGGCCTTAAAGCAATGAAACCACGCTTTTTATAATGTTCCACTGCTTCATCGATGACGAAAAAATTGATTTCACGCATTTTATCTTTAATTTTTAGAACCAAAAGAAATCATAAGGTGCTAGGTCAGGGCTGTATTGAGGAGGGTCCATGGTGCTGACTTTAGGGCATCCAGTTACTCAGTTTTTGGTTTTGCTATATGCGACGATGTTGTCATGATGTAACATTTTTCCTTTTGGAAGTTTTTCACGAACTTTTTACTTTCTCTACTATATATAGTACGTAGTGGAAGTATTGACATTCTAACCATTGCTTAATATTCAATTAATATTAATTATTTAAAAACCAATATTATTTATTTAATTTGTATTCCACTCAGAAATTCGATACCAAGATTTCATTGGAAATATATGTTTTAAGGCACCCTGAATCCAAAAAAGGCATTTTTGGAAACTTGTCCGTGTGTGTGTCTGTCTGTGTGCGTGTGTGTGTGTGTGTGTGTGTGTGTGTGAACAGCATAACTCAGAAACGAGCAGTCGGATAAACACCAAACTTGGTATTTAGATTCAGTATCTTCCGGAGATGCAACACGAAGGTTTTCAAGAAAATCTCACTACCCCAGATTACCCTTTACATGGAATATTTTTCGAAAATTTTAATTTTTTCAAAAAAGGCTCTAAAAGATATTTTCATGACAAATAAAATTTATGTCTTGAATTTTCTGGGAATGTTTCCAAAAGTATTCTTCATTGTGAACGACTTTTGCATAACTGGTAAACCATAAGAGATAGACAAAATTTTACTGCACAAAAATTGCATATCGCGTTAAAATACACCATTTATGTCATATATAATTTTTTGTTGAGTGAACCATTTTCGAGATATTGCTTGTTATTCCCTTAAATTTTTCAATATTTTCTCAAATGGGAATTCGTTATTCATTTTTTGTCTTGGATATGCAAAGAGTATTAATCTGTGGCAAAAAGAATGGTGCTGCACCTAGCAACCAGCTATTAAGAGATATGTATGTGCTTAAAGGCTACTGTTTTTCTATATTGCCCTTGTAAATATATATTCCCCTTACATCCACAAGAAACTTAGCAATAAGATAGCGTCTGCAAATATTTATCTTGATTAACATGAAGCATATGGAGAATAAGCGTTTATAAAAATAGTTTGTACAAGGGTAGAGAAAGTCATGTGAGTGTAACACATCAGATTTTTTTTAAACTTTCGCAAAGTTGGTTTTACCACATTTGAACTGTAGCATTAGTTCTTTCATAGCCTGTTTCTCTTTTTCATTTAATTCAATGATTTTAACTTTATCTTTTAACGAAAGCGCCACATTTTTACGCAGCATCCTTTACCATAAAGTGCGCAGTTTTTCTCATAATGCACCGTTCCAGGTATGTTCAAGACAATACTGAAGGTATTGTACATCTGTAGCTGTAACCTGTCTCTTTCGCCTTTGACGCAGTCTCCGCTCAGGTATGCATGTTTTAAAAAGAAATCTCGTTTACCTTAATGACCTACGTTTGCAGTTTATGAAGTACAGTATATCCCCCCCAAAATACATAAAACATTTACAGTTTCCTTGAAAGCACAGCATATCCCGAAACAAATGCGTTATAATACTGCAAATTTTCGTTTTAAGTAGTTTAAGACTGCTAAACGTTTCCACGTTTAGCATTTCCATATTATTTAGGAAAATTAACACATAAAGTAAATGATTTCCTCCGAGACGTAGTAGAGAAAGTAATAGAGAAATATAATGAGTTGATGTTTTGTAGGAACTAAGACGAGGGTAATTTTAATAAAGCCCATCATATTGAAACTGCTGGCATGGTGTTTTCGATTAATCTTAAAACTATGTATAGGTATAATAATCCGGAAAGCTCTACCAAACGGGAAAAAAAGTAGGATCATATCACTTCCATCTTGAATAGGTTTCTCTGTGTATTATTATTATTATTATTATTATTATTATTATTATTATTATTATTATTACCCTATAACTCTGAACCGACTACAATGACAGTTCGTATACAGCATTCCTTGTTGCAGTTTGTGTAGAACAATCCCGCGTATAACTCTCACTTTGTTGGGGGGAGGGGTTATGAAACATGTCGGAATTTAAAGCTGAAGTTTCAGTGGTGGCTCCTACACAAGTCGCATCTGCTGTAAGTGATACAAGTTTCTACTGGGTAACACGCTACCACTTTCAACCACAGTCTGAGAAAGAAAATTGTTGACATTTTGCACGTTTGCATTTGTTTGCGTAGTTTCGACCTCGCACCAATAACTACTTGACTTTTCTTGATCGGAGATTTTTGCGATGAAGGATCACAATTTTGAATCTCCTTGATATTATGTTCTGGAGATGCTTCGTCACTTAACCACTAAGATTAAAAGGAGTTTTACTTATGGATGCTCTTTAACTGCTGTGGTCCTTGGCGTCCCATTCTATATTGGGCGTGAAAGATCGGTAATTTTTCTTAGAGACCTCTTTATGAGGCTTGAGGTTCTTTTACGTGCCGTAAATCTACGACACGAGACCACTGACTTTACTTTCGTTCCGAAGGAAGTCATGCTAAGGATTTTTACGCCCAAAAAAAAATCCATCGCCCTCCGCCGCATCACTTAACCACTGCCGATATATAAAAGACATATTCACCTCCCGTCAACTTATCCGCACATAAGAACGTACAAGTAGGAACTGAGAAGCGAGAAAATTATGTAAAATTGCTGGATCTAACATCCGCGCTTATTGAAGTCTGGCTGTGTTTGGCACTATAGCTTCGGTATGATATCATAAATTGAGTGGACCCCTGAGAGAGTGAGCTGCCCCACAGTGAAATGAAAGGGAGAAAATAAGACTTCTATTAGAATCCTCATACTTTTAAAATTTTCACAATTATCGTATCCCATTTTATATTTCTTTAAGATCTTTATTCGCTATATCTATTGAAGAGGTTTAATTGTTGTTGCGATTGCACCACGTATTGCGGGAGATATGTTTCTAGGAGTGTTCGCCCCACTTACGTTACAAACGATCCGGTGCCCTTCGCCCCACGTTTAAGAGCAACTTTTTATTTTAAATGTTTATTTAAATATTATATATGCATACCTCGGCTGCATCATTTGTAATTTATAAAGCACGTATCTCTTAGCAGGGCTGGTACGGCTAAAGAACAAGGCTTATACAAATTAAAATTGTATTGTACTTTTTTTATTAATCCTTCACACGATTAAATAACGCTTCACTGATATATCCTAATATACAGAGCTGTGAGATTATTGTTATTTGCACTTTTAACACGTAAAATTTATATTATTCTCACTGCAATAATTTTTCATGTCTCACACTGAACCCGTACTGTACCGAAACTACTTGGTTACGCTATCTTGTAGCATCTACCGCCTGAATTTGTACATTTCCTCTATTTCAAGTCTCTGACTGGCTAATCCTATTCCAATAGAATACCTTTATTTAACTTTCAGCTTTACTAGTTTTTGATTGGCTATTTATAAACTGTTTTAAATATTACATTATTATTGTTCCAAGAATTATTAGTAGCTTTATTAAACTTTCAAATTTATTTTGTCTCAAGGTTACCTCATTGTTAGCAACTTTCGGCTTCTACTTTGTAATTCTGTTTTCTACGGAAAGCAGCTTACTTCTGTTCTCACAGCTCCTACATTGTTAATCTACGAAATACATTCACATAACAGTTTTATCCACGTACATAATAAAATAAACATAATACAATGACTGTAACATACACTTTATATATTATATTATACACATATTGCTTTAAGGCGGACTTATTATATTTTATATTATGTAATTAGACCGATATCATTTAAGTGTTAAAAATACTGCCTCACTATGAAACTATCACTGAGCATTAAAAACTGTTATTTATGTATTTTCTGGTGTTTAAATATAAGAAAAGTAGGATTTATTACAACACACACCACATTAATACATAGTGACCTCTATGTAAGAATCTATGTAATCATTGAGACTGAGCGAGGTGGCGCAACGGTAACGTATGCAACTCGCATTTGGGAGGTCCCGGGTTTAATCCTCGGCGACACACTGACTTATGGGTTTTTAGTGGTTTCCCCGGGTCGTCAGGCAAATGTTGGGGTGGTTCATCCTCTATGACGCCCACCTGATTCTTATTTCCTGTACTCATGATCTTCTTCCTTGTTATCTGTTTCAGGGTTGTAGGACCAGGCGACGGTATTCGGCCGGTCGTGCCTGGGCTGTGGCTGTGTGCTTTGTAGAGGTTTCTTCCCTAGCTTTGTTGCGGGACTGCTCAGTTAGGCCTCTCTCCCGGTGGGTCCTGCACCGAGCGGACCGCCGGGGATTCGGTGGCTTGTGGGTAAGCCCGGGCGGTGGCGAATGCGTTCGATCTGTAAACGTTAGCGACCCCGTCCATGCTTGCGCCCGTCGTCATCCGATCTAGTCGCCCTTCCGTCCCCTCATCCTACCCTCCCAAGGGTTATGGTAGAAGCAAAAAGGACCGTTGCGGCCTAATTCTGGTTCTCTGCCCTGGTTGTGGGGACCACTCCGTTCGTCCGTACATTTACCATAATAATCATTGAGACAATAGGTTTCACTTAAAGTTTCAATTTAAGCAATTTGAAGCGTTCATTTCAGCAGCAGCAAATTACAAATCACTGACGTAATGTATGTAGTTCTTCAACCGTGTCACTAATTCTGGAATAGGTGAAGCATGTAAGTTTTCAAAAACGGGATGATATACTGCTGGTATGGATTACCCTAGATCACGCAACTCAAATGCAGCAAGTCCTTTAGGGAACATCAGCTCCAAAATAAATAAATGTGTTTTATTTATGGACGCTCTTTAACTGATGTGGTCCTTATCGTCCCATTCTATATTGGGCGTGAAAGACCGGTAATTTTGCTCAGAGGCCTCTTTATCAGGCTTGACGTTCTTTACGTGACGTGAATCTACGACACGGGACAACCGGCTTTACTTCCCTTCCGAAGGAAGCTATGCTAAGGATTTTTACGCTCTCCCGGTTTGATGACGTGCCCTCGGGTATATTGGGGAATGAGATAGGTTCCTACGTACTAGATGAAAGGCGAGAAAATTTAGCTGCCTGAGCGATGTTAATCGTGTGGAGGGATTTTACCGATGTGTTTTTCATTTAGGCTCATTCAGTGTGGTGTTGTAGTGCCGGAGTGTTCTATAGAGGCTGCGCAGTGTGTTTGCAAAGGAACAGGTGTCTTGGGTTCCCTGTGGAGTCTGAAACAAGAGAGTTGGGATATAGATGAGAAAGGATGAAGTTGGTGGTGCTAGTATTGGTGTCGAGCGGTTGGCATCGTGGTTTACGCGGTACAGGACGATACAGGAAAACCTGGATTTCAGCCGCGCTTGTGTTGTTTGTAAGGTTTCGATCGAACAGTGACAGAGGGCGTTTGTGTTTATTTGCTGAAGTGTCGTATGAGCCGAGATTCTTATGAATGGGTATTTCCTTTTCGTGCACCTGTTGTAGAGATCGTCGGATAGTTTTTGACGAATTCTTCTATTGAATGGACCCGGAGTTCATTGCGGAGGAGTATGAAGGGGGCGATCTTGGGGACTTTTGCTATAATTCGTAAGACCTTATTTTGGAAAGACTGGAGCCTTTGAATGTGGCTGCGTGCAGCAAATCCCCAGACGGGAACCGCATATGTCAGAATGGGAGCTTGATACAATGTTAATCCCAAGTGTAAGTGAATTCATTGTTGTAATTGATGGAGGGATGGAGTTTGCATAGTTGCGCATTTGCTTTTTGCCGGGTAGATTGGACTTAACGTTTCCAGGTAAAGCCTTGGTGCATAATGACGCCAAGGTAGGTGATGGATGTTGCCCATGGGACAAGATTGCGGAAGAGTTGGGGTAAGGCACACGCTGCCCTTGTTTGACGCGTTTGGTGAAGAGTAGGAGGGATTAATTTGGGGTCAGGAATAGTAAAATCTCTTGTCTTCGCAGATGACCAGATATTAATAGCGAAAAGTGAAGAGGAACTTCAAAGGATGACGTACAAACTAAATTTAATATCAAAAACATATAACATGGAAATTTCAACTGAAAAAACTAAAGTTATGACATTCAAAATTACTCACTTGGTCCGGTCCAAAATAATTATAGAAAATAAAAGCATAGAACAAGTGTCAATATTTAGGCCTGAAACAGACATTAATAAAAACTTAAATAAATTTAATTACATAACGGGAGCTATAAAGAGAACACTAAGAAATAAAATTAGAAAAGATTCAATAATAAAACTGTATAAAGCAATGGCCATCGCCACAGTAACTTATGGGTCTGAAACATGGACAGTGACAGCAGAAAATAAAAGAAGGATACAGGCAGTTGAAACGTAATTTCTCAGAACTATAGCAGGATACACAATTCTAGATAAAAAAAAACCAAATAACGAAATAAGGCAAAAGTTAAAAATAGAAGAATTATATAAAGTAATAATAGAATATAGAACTGGAAACAACATTTAGAAAGAATGTCATTAAATAGAATACCCGAGCAACATATAACTACAGACCCCAAGGATACAGCAACCCAGGACGACCGAAAAAGAGATGGACACAACAAGATTTTGAAGCCGGAACAGGCTAAACGGCCTAAAATCGTGAAGTAGAAGAAGAAGAAGGTGAAGGGCACGGCTTGGGATTTTTCGGCGTTGACTTTAATGCGCCACTTGGTGAGTCAGTCCTTGTGGGAGGTGATGGTTTTTGCAGGCGTGAGGATAGCAGTTTGAGGCCTCCTGACTGGGCAATTAAGGGAATGTCATCTGTGTAGAAAGAGAAAGCGTGATGTTTGGTGGTTTAGGACCGGACATAATATACTTCCTTGGGGGACGTCTGCCAGTATAGTTCGGGAGCTGGAGGCGAAGGAGCTGACGCATGAGTGGAAAGAACGATCATGAAGGTAGTTAACAACTAGTTTGATCGTTGTATAATGAAAGCTGTACTGCGTAACTTTGCGTAAGTGGCCGTCGTGCCATACGCGGTCGAAGGCGTGCTCAAAGTCAAGTAAGACGGCGCCTGTGGTCTTTCGGTTGTTGAACCGAAGTTAAAGCGTTCGGTGGTTCAGAGTAGCTGGAGTGTGGTGGAATGGTTAGCTCGGACCCCGAACTGTTCCAGATCAGGATGTTGTGTTTTATGAGGTGGAATAAATGAGTTTAGGATGACTTTTTCAAGGAGTTTGCTTAGTGTATTCAGTAGGCTGAGTAGTTGGCTGGGTTAGTAATGTCCTTGTTCTTTTTGAGGAACTGTAAGACTTTGGCGTGCTTCCAGCGAGAGGGGAAGACCCCTGCTGTAGGACAAAGTTAAATTTTTCAGTTAGTGCTTTTAGTGCGCTGAGGGGGAGGTGCTTCAGAGCAATGTTTGGGATGTTGTCTGGGCCAGGGACTTTTTCTTTGTGTAGGTGTTTGATTAGCCAGGCAATTTCCGGAGGGCAGGTTTTGCGCATACGATTGTGAGTTGCGCGTGTGCGCAGGGAGGCAGTTAAGGCCTTTGTTTTCGTAATGAACGTCGGAGAGGAGGATTGGTTGTTGGGGACCACGGTGTGTTAGAGGGAGTCCGCGAGAAATTCACTTTTTCCTGGTCAATGGTATCAATGTCTTGGTTACGGTGGAGGGGAGAAATTAGGATGTGTTCCCGAGTCAAGCATTTGGATATCCACCATACAGTTTGTTTGTTGGTATCCAGAGTTTGGAGGGTGGCGTGCCATTGTTCGGAGATGTGATTAGCAGTAAGTGGCAATGTTCGGTGGTTAGTTGCTGGAGTTCCTGTAGTGTGGCTGGGTGACGGGTGTGTTACAACCTGCGTCTGGCGGCGAAACGTTTGAGGTCAGGTGGTTGGAAGTGCGGGTGGAAGTTGGGCGTGTGAGAGAGTGGACTGAAGGTAATTATGAGTTTGCTGGTTTATCCCAGGTGGAGTATAGAACGATCTAGGTCTGCTTCCGAGGTGATAGGACCAAGTTTCAAGTTTTCGTCAACGGTGGTAGCAAACAGGTCCAAGCTTTCTTTGTTAAGTTGTGATGTAGGATCGTGGAGAGGGTGTGCAGTGTCCCTGTGCTCTGGCGATGACCGGTAGATGGCCCAAGGAAGGGTCATTAAGAACTTGAGTTCTAGTCGGAAGATGGTGCTTGCTAGGATGAAGATGTCAAGGACATTAGGTTGTCTGCGCTGCACGGGGATGTATGTTTGTTCCTGGGGAGTATAAATGACATAGTCTGATATGTTCTCATACCGGAGAAGTTTGTTACCGACAAGGTTTGAAGTATGGCAGTTCCAGGGTGTTTGCAGTTCAGGTCTGCTGTGATGAGTACCGAGGTTAAGCGTTTATAAGTGCATACACATCTGACGTGTCGAAGTCACCTAGTGGGTTGTATGCTGACACAGCCAGTATTTGTATGTTGTCAATGGTTATATAGGTAGCGGTAGCTTCAATTCTGGCCAATGGTAGAAGTGGAGCTTGGGATTGGGCGGTGCGTCGTTTGACTGCGATGGCAGTCCACGGCGGTCGCGGTCATTTCAATATACAATGTAGCTGGGGATATTGAGTTTTTAACTGCGGTTTAAGTTTGTTTCTGTAAGGAGGGCGATGTTTGTGTTGTGTTTCGGGAGGAAACTGGTGAATTCTACTTTTCGTCTGTGTATCTCATGTACATTCTATGTCATAAGCCTAAATTTATGTTGGGTGGTCATGAGGAAAGATCCATAAGTGATTATCCTTGTAGGATTTGTGCCAATGGGCGATAAGCTCTACTGGGTGAACATGGCGAAGAAGTTCTCATTCCTGAGTACGCTGCCGTAGAAGTCATGTGGCTTAGCATCTGGACCATAGTTGCTTTAAGTTGTTCCCGGGTAGTGCGTGTGGCCCTTAATTTTTGGGTCAATGTGTCGGCGGTCTGCATGTTTGGCTGTGCAATAGATGTGCCTTTTGTTGCACTCTGCATGGGCAGTGTAGTTCCGATGGAATTCTTCCCAGCAGTAGGCAGTGTAGCCGAGAAAGCAAAGAGCACTTTGCAATGCATTAGGGCATACTCCAGCTGGAAGCTTGACGCGGCTGCTTCGCATAAGTTTGGGGCCCGTTTGTGCCATATATCATGTTAGTGCATGAACCCCCAGGGGTGCCGTGGCTAAGCCATTGAAGCGTGACATGGTTTGATTTGGGTTTGTTGTAATTTCGCCATTTTCGGTCACTGCTTGTGAGCTGCCTGCAGGGGGCACAGTGCTGTCCAAGTCGTCGACAGCTGCCCAAGTCGGTCACGGGCCGACCATTCCATGCTGAGGGGTAAGGCTGGTTTTGTAAGTGTGCTAGGGTTAGGAGAGTATGATGGATTGGTGGAAAAGGAAGAAGAGGGTGTGAAGATGACAGAAGGACCGGAGATAATGTTGGTATTGCATGGCGATGGGATCCGGGGCGTCTTGCTAGCTTCGTTCTGAGTCTGAAAAATCATTGTGGTCGCTCGTAGTCAGCACGTGTGTTTGGTGGATGACATAAAAGTTATATGTATATTTTATATACATGTATCTATGTATATATATGCATATATGTAGGTGAGGGGTATATAGTGTATGTATACAGGGTGAATCACCCAAGACGTGCACCGCAAATATTTCGAAAATGGAAAGTGCTATTGATGTATAGTTTTCATAGCATTAATTGGTAGTCAGAGGCTCGTACATTTAGCCTATAAATAGATTTTAATAATGTATTTTTAGCAAACATACAATTTTTAAATGGAACAATGCGTATTTACATCAAACAGAATAGAGGTAGGGTAAATTAGAATGTTAATGGTATTTATTGCACGATTCTAGTGCAAGTGGTTCACGAGAAATCGTATTTTGAAAAGTTTCCAGCACGACAATGGTTTGTCCCATTCAACCTGCTTAGTTGCTAGGTACGATGTTTTTATGTTTGTTTGCATTGTGTTTTCTGTTTATTGATTGCATTGCAACTTTCTGGGCAGTTAGTTTGTGACAGTTCAAGCAGTAAGTCGTGAGTGGAAGATGGGGTTTACTAATGCAGAAAAAGCCGACATGCTCATGGTGTATGGAGAGTGCAAGAAGAATGCAGTTCGTTCCTGTACGGTGTATGCGGAAACGTATCCCAATAGACGTCGGCAATTATTTATCAACCTCTTCAACCAAATACGCGAAAGTGGTACTGTAACACCTAGAAAACGTAACAGAAACAAACAAGTAACTAGAGAAGAGACAGAAATTAATGTTTTGGCTGCCGTTGCAGTAAATCCGCAAATTAGTTCCCACACAATCGCACGTGGACGTGGCATAAGTCAGGAAAGTGTACTGCGCAATCTCCATCGACATAGGTTCCATCCCTATCACATCTCTCTCCATGAAGAGCTGCATGGAAACGATTTTGAGAATCGTGTTAACTTTTGTACATGGGCATTAAGACATGATACTCCCGATTCATCATTTGTCTTGTTTAGTGATGATGTTTAGTGATTTACTAATCATGGCCAGGTAAACCGCAGAAACATGCACTATTGGTCTGTTGACAATTCCCGTTGGCTTCGTCAGGTGGAATTTCAGCGTCCATGGAGTTTAAACGTGTGGTGTGGGATAGTGAACCATCAGCTCATAGGCCCTTTGTTCATAGAAGGAACAATGAACTCGCACAAAATCGCAGCCTCCTGCAAACCATCTGCTACAGATGCTAGAAGACGTTCCATTGCAGACCAGGAGGAACCTTTGGTGTCTGTCCAGCCCATAGTGCACGAAGTAATACAGCTTGTCTTAACGGATTGTTTCCAAATCGTTGGATTGGACGAAGAGGACCTAAACCTTGGCCGGCCCGTTCACCGTTCACTGCTTTAGACTTTTTTTCTGTGGAGAAGGCTGTAAGACACTGTCTACAAGGATGTACCAACTACATCAGACGATATGAAACGACGTATTACTGCTGCCTGCTCTGAAATTTCCGCTGAAATGCTAGAACGTGTGCAGCAGTCTTTCCATAGCAGACTAGAACCGTGTATTGAAGCTGCCGGTAGTCATTTTGAGCACAACCTTTGAAGGGCTATGTTGTCTTTACCTGTAAGAATCCACAGAAGTATTGTAATTCCCTTTTGTTTTTCTTTAGTTTGTGCTAAGACAGGTTGTACAAGTGTCGGTGCGTAAAAGTTTCATAATAAGATTTCTCGTAAACCGTTTGCACTAGAATCTTACAACAAACGCCATACTGACATTCTAAATTACCCTACCTTTATTCTGCTGATGTAACTAGGCATTGTTCCATTTAAAAAATTATATGTTTGCTCAAAGAATACACTTTCTCAGTATTATTAAAATCTGTTTATAGGCTAAATGCACGAGCAACTGACTACCAATGTATGCTGTGAAAACTGCACATCAATAGCACTTTCCATTTCCGAAATATTTGAGGTGCAAGTATTAGGTGATTCACCCTGTATATAGTTACATACCTATATACCGTGTGAGTCTTCTCATCCTGCGGATAATTAACTAGGCAATCCTGCATTTTACATACGATACGAATTGCAGGTGCTGACATCGCATTCACTAGGCCGCTAATTAGGGCTATGGTGGTGCTTGTTATTAAAGTGCTGTAGTAGCGCATGTTCAAATCACGCCTGCGAATAAATGAGGTATTTTTATTCATTTCTTGCATTCGTTTATGGTGTTCATTAAAGCATATTCTAACAACTAACAATTTATGTTTTAATGAAATTCACATAATTAAACTAATTAAGTGAAACGACACTTACATGCCAAACTATTAGTTCTCGTTAAGTTTACTAAACATAAAAAGTACCTTCAAGTAGCAATATTTGAACCTGGGCGCACACCGTTGCGCTAGGAGTGCAACTCACTGCACACATAGCGGTACAAAGCAGCCATTTCGGCCGAAATTAATACGACGCGATTCAGTGGACAGTGTTTACTGTATAGCCTGCTAAACGCTGGGACAGCATAACTTCTCAATCCGTAGGCTGAGAAGACTCACCCGGTATATATTGGCGAGGAGTAAGGGGAAGCCTAACTGACAGAAGAAGAAGAAGAAAAAGAAGAAGAAGAAGAAGAAGAAGAAGAAGAAGCCGGGATTGTTATCAGCCACTGAGGACTGCTGTTCCAGTTTTTTTCCTGGGGCAAGGAAAAGCGGACAGTTACTGTCTAGGTAGGAAAGGAGGAAAGAAGTAAGAGTGAGATAGAGACGACTGTTGGCGCTAAAAGACGCGGGCAGCAGAGGGCCGAAACACGAGTGTGCCATCTAATATAGCACTAAGAAGGTTACGTTGGCTATAGCCTGCTGACCTACCAATCAGCTGCTGGTAGTGCCGATGAAGAACGGTAGGCTGCAGTTCACAGCTGGAGCTGGTCGCCTGATGTCTGGGAGACCGAAGATCCTGAAGTTGAGCTCTCTTCTTTCCCGCCGATGTGTCAAACTTTTAGAATGAAAGGCAATCGATGTGGGAGAGGCACTCTCTCAGAAGTTGACTACCGCTCCTAGCTCATGATATACATATATGATGCCCATTACATATCAATGGCTATCGCACAACTACCTAGTTTAGGACCTCAGCATAGGTGGCTTAATCTATCATAAATGGTTAAAAAATCATGTTTACGATTTGTGAGATAAACTCTTTCTCTCAGGGAACTACCCAGTTTTTACAAGTGAGATAGTAGAATCTTTTCACCTCTCCTGCTCACAAGTATATAATGAGCACACCTCTGTGGTGCCTCACACTCAAGCGGTCCCAAGTTCGAATCTCGGTTAGGGAGAGTTACCCTGGTAATGTTTTTTCCGGGGTTTCCCCTTATCCTGAGAAGACGAATGTTGGGTAACTTTAAGCTCTATGGACCCCGGGCACACTTGAGCATCTTTTCATCCTTTTCATTCATTCATCTTCCATATGACCTACCAGGTTAAAGAACGTTAAACTTTTTAAAAAAACAGCAAAAATCACTAGAGAAACGAAAAAAGAGAGGGAATATCCTTCCAGGGGTTTTTATTTTCGAAAATATAACCTTCCAAATTCACCTAATCTGGCATTATTCCCTTCGTTACTTGTCATATTCCCATACTGAAGTTAAGTTTAAAAGCGTTAATATTTAGCAAAACGTGATCTCTTACCGCACACGTTTTAAGTGGAGATGACAAAGCGCTTTACACGTATTGTCACTGCCATAGCGATAAACACAAAACCCAATATTCTGCTGAAACGTTATTTTCTGTTTTAATGATAATTCAATTCAATCCTTTCTCATACATTTTTTTAAACAATTTTAATCCCAAAATGCCGCACTATGCCGTTTTCAGTTTAACATTCATTCATTTCAAATTGTGTTCATATTTACCCTTCACAACATTGTCTCACGCTCCCCTAAATGTTAGCACATTGCTATTGCTTTTACAAATATAAAGAATTAACAAAAGTCACCTAAAATGTGGAATGTTTTACAGACAGCAATTCATGGTGGGGTGTATATACTAATTAGAGGCGTCTGTGATATCAGTTAAGACACTATATATAATAAATATTTACGCCCTGGCCATATCATGGTTCTAAAACCTTGAATTTTGCTGGTTTTTTTTCTAGAAGTCACTACATACCAATGTTGATGAAACTTTGAGCGGCCTCAATAGAAGTCTGCACGTAGTCTTTTGCCTCTTGACCTGAGCATTTAATCAATTCCAATAATCCGAATAAAACGGAACCACGTCCTTGATATTTGTCCTTTTTATATCCTCAGGTTCCAAGGAGTCTAGGAATACATATCTCTGTATAGCAAATCCTTCCCACACTATATGGTGGGAGGTTTCACATTTTCTCGCAAATTTCCTGCATAGGGTCTTAAGTAAATCCCATTATGTATACATGTCTACGTAAAGTTTTGTGACCTGTAAAATAGCCAACAACTCCTCTGAGCTTAGACATAGTCAAATTCAGGAAAAACTCACTCAGTTTCCCGCCAGGCCTCGAAATCGGACTTGCCTGACAGTAGTTTCTTTTAAAGTAAATCCCAAGATGAGCCGTCACAGTGAGCTGAGCTATGTCATACTTGGCACTTTTGAGAGACACGCCACAGAAGGGTTCGAGTCCTATTAAATCAAGCCCCACGCCTCTCTTAGCAAGCGTGTCCGCCATCTCATTTCCTCTAATACCAGCATGCCCGCGAATCCAAACAAGGGTAACCAGACAGCTAGTACAGAGTCCATCCAACATCCTTTGGCATTGCCACACCAGTTTGGATATAATTTTCACTGCTATAAGGGCTTTCAAAGCTGAGCAGATGTTCACCACCGACGTCTGCCTAGAAATAGTATCAGATCGTCAATTTGTACTTTGTTAAACATCTAATAGTGCACAACTGTTATTTTCTATAGGTTTGCGTGTGATTAGCAAGGTATTTGCATGCAGAATTTGTCTCATAGTTATAAACCTTGTAGCGTTTTGTGCGCTACTTTGTTGTGTTACTCTTACCTCGCCGTCGTTCTCGTCTCTGCGTCGTTGTAGGGTGAAGTCTTCAGGACTCGAGATCGCCGATATCAGTCAGGAAGCACTTATGGACGTCGCATCTCAGGGTCAACCGTCGGCGAGTCGGTCTGAAATTCCCTACTGTTATTATCAGGGTAGGATTGCGAGAGGGGGACACTAGGATACTATTCTTGAAGAAGATGTTTTCACTTCCTCACTAAAACGCGTATTCCTGCCAGAAAACCTGAAAGATTCTTGTTCTTTTTCTACCCCGTACGGTTCTTATATAAAAATATTTTCACCCTTTGGTCCACTAACGTTTTGCTCCGGCTAATTATTTATTATTTAAGGCGCTCTATCACCGTTCTTTTGATTCCCGCGAACTTAAATTCATTACTTGCGGCGTGATAAGTTATTTATTATCTTGGATAAAATAATTTCAACGACAATCCAACACACTATATAATTATTCCACTCACATTACTTTATGATTGCACTGTGGTGCGGCACTTCGTAAATTTTGGAACTTTTATCCTTTTCTTTTCTTTTTGACTCGACGTGATGCGTGTTTCCTTATCGGAGAATCATGGCAGACTGTCCCAACACCACGCTCGCATTCACATATATCAATGACTGCTCTCCTCCAAATTTTATAGATGTCACTGCGTATTCCTATTTTTCTATTGGTTCTCGCACTTATTCTCTACGTTTATTGGTTCCCTGGTTGAAAGTTCAAAGTTTAACTGTAAGAAGTGTCCGTTGCCTCAAGCGTCTGTTTGCTTGAAAACTTGTCTCGCACCCACGAAGTACAAAAGAAGGTTTCGATGTTTATGGCCCCACTCTCGGAAAACATAATGGACAGTCTAAAACGAAGCCACTCTTACTCCTGCCTGAGTCTTGCAGTTTTTCTTATGCAATTACGCCTTTATTTATTTAACAATATTATGGAAACTTAAAACATATTTACAGCTTATGAAGGGCTTTCAATTGATAAATTTTTAATCCTATGGCTTTAAAATTATGGAAATTTATCAAATTGAATGTTAATTAATTATTAATAATTCCTAAAATATAATTATTATAGAGTTCCTCTTTATGTGTTCTTAATCGGCGGAAATATCGCTACAACCTCGCCGAATTTTGACAGCACATTTTAGTAAATCTGGCAACAACAAACACGACAGTTGTACATATATGTGGTTTAAGAATATTCCAAATGTATTTAAAAGGGAGCTGAGAAAATTAAGAAGGTGTTATATGTGATTAATACTATTATTATTGTTTTCTTTCCAGACCTTGAAGTTGAGGTTCCATTTGAAGTCCTCACCTACCCACTTGGCAGCTGTAAGTAATACACCGACATTTTACTACCTATAACAAGACGTTTTGCGTTTGTTTACTGAAGAGCTCACCCGTGAAAACTGCTGGCAGGAAAATCCGTGTTTAAAAGAAAACCTAGTTTGGTACGTATATGTATACCTTAGTACTCCTTTCAGAAAAATACAATTTATCCGCCACATCTACACTTTTTATTCCACACAGGCAAAATGGATCATAAGTTTTCTGCCCAAGGATAAACCACTCACCTTCTCCATTCTTTCCTCCTTTTTGCTTTCCTATTTGTTTACCTTTAGGATACTTATAGTAATGTTATCTATATTCCAAATTTTATCTATTGCTCCAGCTAATTTATTTTTCTCAACCTGATCAGTTTCGACACTATTTAAAGAAAAGTTTCGTTATTTATTTTGTCTCTCCGTTTTAAATCTTACACTCTTCTTTCATATCCATTCGAAATACTTCCAATTGCTTTTCCTCACTTCGTCATAACATATAAGCCCCTGCACAAAGTTTGAGTTTAGTAATATCTGTCTTGTTTATGTTAGACAGTTCCATTTGCTGGTGCGCTCTTCAGTTGTTGAAGGTGATGGCAAAATCCATCTTTTTCTGTCGGTATCTTTGGTTTAAATTGGGTGTAGTTTGATTTATTCGTATTTACTTATTTAGTACGTAGCTTATAACATATGATCAAAGCAACGAAGTAGTCACGTTGTACCTTGGGGATATGGGGGATATGTACCTACCTCTTGAGCAAAAACATTGAAATGCAGTTTTCATATTATGATGTAAAAATAAATAGTTTTAAGGAGCATTTCGGAAACACTACAAATATTTCCTTAATAAGCATAAATTTCATTAAATGTAAACTTAATAATGAAGTACATTTAATTTACTGAAATATCATTAAAACATTTATTTAAAGGTGAGTCGGAATTGTTACACTAACATCACTTAAGTTTACTCAATCATTAACATGTTTCGGGAAACCGTTGTTCCCATCCTCAGAAGGTTAACTCGACTTAGCTAGATCCATTTTTGGATCACTAATCACAACATCAAACCCAATATTACATTAGTCAAACCAGCCAAATTTGCAGCCGAATTAGATGCATGGGAGAAGATCACCATTCTAAAACACAACACACGTCTAATGAATTTTGATTTGCCGCCACCAAATCCTCTCTGGAAGTACATTTCTCCACCACAAGATGCCACCACAGGATCCAGTCCAAAAAACGGAAACACCAACAACACGGGCCAGTCGAGTTAACCTTCTGAGGATGGGAACAACGGTTTCCCGAAACATGTTAATGATTGAGTAAACTTAAGTGATGTTAGTGTAACAATTCCGACTCACCTTTAAATAAATTCAATACACATCACTGTTTCTAGCTTCTTTTCATTACAATATCAACGTAATCATTAAAACAATTGGCCTGTGTTGTATTCGCTTGACATTCACCACTAGCGACTCAAACCTCTTTCATAATTTTGTTCTTCTATCTACGCATTGTTAATTGAGATAAACTCTCATTATGCATTTAACATTCCTTGTAGGTATAAGAATAATTATGCTAAAGGTATAGTCAATTTTTTTAATTGGGTCGCTATGTTATGGCTTTGAAACTTCATGCTCCTTGCATGACCACGGGAAAAAACGAATAGTGACTTACCACTGGAAAAAAGAATTAAGTATTTGAAAATTCAAACCGACAACAAAGAATACCTCAGAAATGGATGATCCCACAAGAAAATGTCATCTGACATAATCTGTGTGCTTTAACAAGGTCTATTTTTAGTGTAATGTTTTGTCTATCTCTTACGTTTACCAATTATATAAAAGTAATTCAGAATAAAGAGGACTTCACAGGCTATTCCCAGAAAAATTCAGAAGTACATTTTATTTATCATGAAAATATCTTAAATAAGGTATGTTAATAAAAATCGTTGGATATTTTTGAGAAAATAAGAACCAACGATTTGTTTCCCATGTAAAGGATAGTTTGAGTTAGGGAGGAATTTTCTTTAAAATCTTCGTTGTGGCGCATCCTTGGAAGAAGCTGAACTTAAATACCAATTTTGGAGTTTATCCCACTTTTCGTTTTTGAGTTATGCTGTTCACAGACAAACACAAACACGATCTATTTCTAAAAATTCTTTTTTTTATTCAGGGAACCCCAAAACATGCATTTTGGGTGCAATCTCGGTTCGAATTTTTGGGTTGAATGCAATACCTTCTCTATCTACTATATACGTGGTAGAGAAAGTGAAAAAGTTGTGCAATATTACCAACTTTAAGGCAATATTTTATATCACAACACTGTGAATGCCAGAGTGATTGTAGTGTAAATTAACATTATTGTATGACAATGATTTGAGATGTTTGTTAGTTATAAGCATTGTTAGGAAATAAGTTTACACGGCCTCACTGAAACTGACAATACGAGCGGATAACAATGGAGCGAGGGTGTGAGTTGTTTATCAATTAGAAGAGACTAAAAATGACGTCAGAGTAGCGTGCCTTTCTTTAGAAATGGAGGGAATATCTTCCCTAGAGCATATGTGTTCGTAATTTTGATTGGATATAAAAATAGACGCTAATGTTGGCGCGCTTTATTAACCAATAGCAGCTCTGTTATAATGTTTAGGCATATCGGGGTGAGGGAGTATAAATTCTGAAGCCAGAGACGGGTAACGCGCAGTTGAACAGAATCATTCACGAGTTACACGTCGCGCAGTTCTACAGAATCATTCACGAGTTACACGTCGCGCAGTTCTACAGAAGCATTCACGAAGTACACGTTACGCAATTCTACAGAATCTCTCGCGTCGTAAAGTTAGTTACAAAATGTGAAATACGCGAATTAATAATGCGCGACAAATAAGTGATTATAATTACATTCCAAAAAATAACAGTTTCAGTCAGGCGTGTATCAAGAGTAATTATGTGAAATTAATAAAGTGTGACGGCAATAAAAGTGTAAAAACAAATTATTTTATCAGTGTTATCTTTTAGTAACAACTCCTTTTCGTTTACACACCCTATTCAAGAGATTTTCTCGACTGAGTAATAATAGCTACCCGGAGGACAAAGAACCCAAATTCAAAATAGTAAAACAATAACAGCGCTCAGCAAATAAGATAACACGAACGATACCGCGACAACTTGTAATATTTTATAATTTGCATGCTTGTTTAAAATGGTAAATGCTGCATTTGTTTATGGTATTATTTAAAGCATTATATAGAAAAATTACATCGAGAAAAGCAACACATTATCTAAATTGAAACGCATTATATACCTACTAGTTGACTTTAATTGGGGCTACTTGAATATATTTATAGATTTCGAATGACACACTATTATTGAGCCCCCAGTTCAGCTTGCGTTGTTTATAACATTATTGTGCAGTGATTTAAAAGACTTTTTAAGCTGAATCGTCCCTTTCATCTGTTCGAATTGTAATTCTGTAACCCCAATACATACGTAATAATGAAACAAAAAAGCTTTGCTGTTCTCGGAAACGGAACTAAAATATTGGTGGATGTATTTCTCGATATCTTAACCATCCCCAACAGTCTTCCAAATTCTGAATATTCTGCTTAGCCTGCAAGCATATTTTGGTAGTGAAGGAAATATCCAAATGGTTAATAAATGTTAGGGTAAGCACAGTAGATGCAATTTCAAACTTTTGTGTACTTACCTTGTCTTTGTTGCCTTAGTTATTTAGTTTACATTAAGTAAAACTATAATCCCCTTATATCAATATTTTACAAAAGTGGGACAAAATTCGCGGACATGAGAAATGCACCACTTCCCAACGCCATTTTGGACTTGGCATATGGTCTGTAACCTTAGAGAAAAATAATATTTTTAGTTACTAATTATGAATATAGGTTGAATAGTTACGTTGGATGAGGCAGTATGTTTAACACTTAAATCATTTGTCTAATTATATAATATACGTATAAATTCAATAACAGCCCGCCTTGAAGCAATATGTGTATGTAGTAATTTGTAAAATGTATGTAACAGTCATTGCATATGCTTATATTATTGTATCCATGTGTAATAATGCTATATGAATATATTACGTAATTTAATAATGTAGGAGCTGTGAGAATAATAAGTTAAAATTGCTAACAATGAGGTAACCTTGAGTCAATAATGAGTAAGAAAGTTTAACAGTAACTACTTGTGATTCTTGGAGTAACAATAATGTAAATTGTGAGACAGTTTTAAAATAGCCAATCAACAACCACAAAAAGCTTTAGTTAAATGAAGGTATTCTATTGGAGTAGGATTAGCCAATCAGAAACTAAAATATAGCAAAATTTACAAATCTAGCAGTCAGTTGCCTGCAGAAGCGTTACTAACCAGACGCAAAAAAGTGTCCTCAAGAAATATAGTAAGTATTCGTGTGAGACGAAAGCACCACGTCCCAACGCCATTTTGGACTTGTCATATAGTCTGTAACCCTAGAAAGAAATAATATTTTCAATTACTAATTATGAATATAGGTTGAATAGTTACGCTGGACATTATTCCCTCTTTATAGGTTTGCTGTTAATTGAGCATGGGCATTTAAGACGCGTGTTCCAATAAACTGGCTGTGTCCGCGTACTGCATTCAGGCGTTCCAACAAACTTGCCCTTTTTAATATTTATTTATTTTCAAATATTTCATTTCTTGATTCTATAGACATTGATTCAGTTTTTTACTTCATATTCTTTATACCATTCTTAAACACATACACTGTTAAATAGTGATTTTAACCAAATTTTTTTCTGGCATACAGAATGGTATTTTGTTGGTTTGAAAGCGGTGTTCACCTTCGCTTATCCTGAGGCTCTTTCAAACCAATTATACCTGGTTGGAAGCGCCAGAAGTTCTGAAGTTACTATTCCCCAGGACATACTGCTACATGTACTGTTGTGTGTTTGAACATATTCAGTTCCTTATAGTTAAAACACTTTAAGGCAATTTCAACTTAAGTGAATTAATGGTTAGTGAAAAAAGTTTGGTTTTTACAAACGTATACATAAAAGTTATTATAGGTTATTAACATTTGTTGAAGCCTTTATAGGTATGCCACATTTTATAATAAAAAACTAGCATGCGATAAAGCAGCTCCAGAGTTGCTTTATCTTTCAAGATAACTCTTTATCAAACGTATAAATAAATGGCAATGGAATGTGTTTGTTTTGGTTGTTTCTCTACACTTCACTTTACAAATGAGGTTTGCAGAGACAATTGAATGGGGTCCACTAAGCTGAGAGTAAATAGGCATTTGTCCTAGCAACATGGTCTAAAAATTCTGATGTGTTACACTCACATGACTTTCTCTACTCTTGTACAAACTATTTTTACAAACTCTTACTCTCCATATGCTTCATGTTAATCGAGATAAAGATTTGCAGAAACGATCTTTTGACATGCAAAGAAAATTACATTTTTCACATAGCGACCAGTTCTAAAAATATTTGACTATCGCTTAAGGCCTACTATGTTCCCCTTGTTTTGTATTTGCAATAAAGAAATACAGTAGCCTTTAAGCATCGACATATCTCTTAATAGCTGGTTGCTAGGTGCAGCACCATTCTCTTTGCCACAGATTAATATTCTTTGCATATCCAAGACAAAAAAAATGAATAACGAATTCCCATTTGAGAAAATAAGTATTGAAAAATTTAAGGGAATAACAAGCAATATCTCGAAAATCGCTCACTCAACAACAAAAATGTATAAGACATAAATTGTGTATTTTAACGCGATCTACATTTTTGTGTATTAAAAGTTTGTCTATCTCTTATGGTTCACCAGTTATGCAAAAGTCGTTCACAATGAAGAATACTTTTGGAGACATTCCCAGAAAATTCAAGATATACAATTTATTTGTTATGAAAATATCTTAAACATATGATATTTTAATCAAAATCGTTAGAGCCATTTTGAGAAAGGTAACATTTTCGAAAAATGTTCCATGTAAAGGGTAATCTGGGGTGGGGGGATTTTCTTAAAAATCTTGATGTCGCATCTCTGGAAGATACTGAACCTAAATACCATGTTTGGTGTTTATCCGACTGTTCGTTTCTGAGTTATGCTGTTCAAAGACACACACACGGACATGTTTCAAAAAATGCTTTTTTTTTTATTCAGGGGGTCTCAAAACACATATTTCCGGTGAAACCTCGGTATCTAATGATTAGGTGGAATACAATACTTCCTTATTTATTATACGTAGTGGAGAGAGTAAAAATATGTAGTAAAACAGCATGGAGCTGAGAAGATTTAAGTTAAATCTGTCATACCCATTTTGTATTCATCATCATTAATTTTAATATTTGTTCAGGATGCTCCGATTTAAAAAAATACTTACTTTCACCATTTTCTGGATAGTACTTCATTATTCACATTATTCTACCTGTCCCGACATCTGTAAGTGATCAGTGGAGATAGCGCAGTAATGGTTTGACTGAGTCACCGATGCTGAAACAGAAAACGAAAGTTTGACTATTACTGCCATCTTCCGTATAAAATCAGAAGTATTGACAGGTAGGTCTAAAACTCGCATGTCCAATCACATCTGCAGGCTGGTGCTGCCATCTGTACACGTTTGAGAGTCACGAACAATCAAATATTCGGATGTATAAAATACTTAAACATTAGTTATTTTTATAACTCTTGACAAATTCACTTTGTTCCATACTCACCGTTACCAAAGATATCGAAATTATTTAAAGTTTGATATTTACTAATAATGGGACCAAGATTAAAGCGCAATTTTAAAAACCTACACCCAGAAAACGAGTGGAACAATTAAGAAATCAGAGAAATATTTCACACTTTAAAAATACAAAAATGTGCACCAAGAAATTACAAATATGAACTTAGAAAATGATAAAGCGGACATCCTAGACTGCGTATATGCCAGAATGATTTTCTTTTAACTTGTTAAGTGACAAAAACATAAATGTTGATACGCCTTTTTATTTTAAACAAGTTTTATATTCAGAGCTATAGAATGTCCTGGCCCTTCCTGTGCAGGACATCAGTCCGATTATAATGGCTCAATCGTTGAGAGCCATTTTTGAGAAAATAAAAACTAATCAAACCCGTCTCTGTGGTATGGGGTAGTGTGTCTGCTTCATATTCAAGAGGTTCCGGGTTCGAATCTCGGTTAGGGTGAGTTACCCGGATAAAATCTTTTCCCTTATCCTGGAAAGGCGAATGTCCTTAACTTTAAGCTTCATGGACCCCGAGCCCATTTGAGCACAATTTCACCCATTTCATTCATTCGTCGTCCGATATGATCTACCAATTTAAAGGAAATTAAACTTAAAAACCTGATGTGTTACACTCATATAACTTTCCCTACTCTTGTACAAACTATTTTTACAAACGCTTAATCTCCATCTGCTTCATGTGAAACGATGTAAACATTTGCACAAAGCCATCCTATTGCTAATTTTCTTATAGGTGCAAGGGGAATGTGGTGGACTTTAAGTGAGAGTCAAATCTTTTAAGAGCTGGTTGCTATGTGGCGCATTCCATTCTCTTTGCATGTCCAGTACATAAAAAAATCTGATGTATTACACTCATAAGACTTTCTCTACTCTTATACAAACTATTTTTACAAACGCTTATTCTCCATATGTTTCATGTTAATCCAGATGTTAATCCTATTGCTAATTTTCTTGTAGATGCAAGGGGAATTGGTAGGCTTTAAGCGATAGTCAAATATTTTAAGCACTCTTTGCATGTCCAGGACATAAACAAATCTAATGTGTTACACTCACATGACCTTTTCTACTCTTGTACAAACTATTTTGAAAACGCTCATTCCTCATATGCTTCATGTTAATCGAGATATCGAGATGCTAATCTTATTGCTAATTGTTTTGTAGATGCAAGGGGAATTGGTAAGCTTTAAGCTATAGTCAAATATTTTAAGAGCTGGTTGCTATGTGGAGTATTCCATTATCTTTGCATTACCAGGACAAAAAAAATTAATAACGAATTTGAGAAAAAGTATAAGTATTGGAAAATTTAAGGGAATAACAAGCAATATCTCGAAAATGGTTCACTCAACAAAGAAATGTATATGACATAAAGAATACTTTTGTAGACATTCCCAGAAAATTCGAGATATACATTTCATTTGTGATGAAAATATCTTAAACATTTTATATTTTAATCAAAATCGTTAAAGCCATTTTTGAAAAAATTAAAATTTTCGAAAAATGTTCCATGTAAAGGGTAATCTGGGGTGGGGGGATTTTCTTGAAAACCTTCGTGTCGCATCTCTGGAAGATACTGAACCTAAATACCAAGTTTGGTGTTTATCCGACTCTTCGTTTCTGAGTTATGCTGTTCACAGACACACACACGGACATGTTTCCAAAAATGCTTTTTTTGGATTCAGGGGACCTCAAAACATATATTTGCGGTGAAATCTCGGTATCGAAATTTTGGGTGGAATACAATACTTCCCCCACTTACTACACGTAGTAGAGAAAGTAAAAAGTCAAATTGTCTATTGGCATACGGCCCTTCTGGATCTGTTTCACTGTATTGGTACTTATAAGTTACATTTTTCAAGGCCTTCTTAAGTAGCAAAAACAAAAATAAACCAGTCATTAATCTTCCTGTGAAGGATAATGGGAAACGTTTTTCTTTCTTAATGTGAGCTCTGTCTGACAAGCTAATTAGATGAATGTGGACAGACATACATCATCTGTGTGGATATTGTATAAAGATCACATGCATTAAGAGTGATCAATTGCCACGATATATTTATCAGGAGTCGGAATATCTTCTCACCTTTGCGTGCTCAATCAAGATATCGTGCCTCTCCACAATCATCTCACACAGTTGCCCTGCATTTAGTCACGTAGGTGTATCTAGATCTTCGGCTGCAGTAGAAGTCTAACTTCTTCTTACAATAGTCGAAGAGAGAAACGTTTTCTCTGTTACTCTAGGGGCACTTTATAGGCTACCTCAGCAAGAATGAAGAGGTATATGCTGATAATCGTAAGTGGGTGTCAAATTCAGTAACGTTAAAGCCACTAATACTGAATTAAAGTCTTCTTGAAAAACCATAAAACATTTTCCAAGTGAGACAAGATTTCCCTTAATATACAACCAGATTAAAGCCATGTAAAAGGCGCTGAGAATCCATGGATTTTAGTATTTTTAATTTTAATTTTATGTACAAAATACCGATCAGTAACAATGATTTAGAGATCTGGGAAAACAATATACAAAAAGGAAAGTACAATGAGGCAGTATTTTTTACACTTAAATAATTTCAGACTAATTATATAATATGTAAATTCAATAACAGCCAGCCTTGAAGCAATATGTTTATGTAATAATTTGTAAAATGTATGTAACAGTCATTGCATATGCTTATATTATTGTATCCATGTGTAATAATGTTATGTGAATGTATTACGTAATTTAATAATGTAGCTGTGAGAATAATAAGTTAAAAGTTGCTAACAATGAGGTAACAATGTGGTAACCTTGAGTCAATAATCAATAAGAGAGTTTAACAGTACTACTTGTGATTCTTGGAGTAACAATAACGTAATTTTAGTGACAGTTTATAAAATAGCCAATCAACAACCAGAAAAAGCTTTAGCTAAATGAAGTTATTCTATTTGAGTAGGATTAGCCAATCAGAAACTGAAAAGGAGAAAAGTTTACAAATTTAGAGTTCAGTTACCTGCAGACAGCGTTACTAACCAGACGCAAAAAGTGTCCTCAAGAAGTATAATATGTATTCGTGTGAGACGAAAAATAAGTTTACGTGTTAAAAAGTGTAATTAATTAATAAAAAGAATCTCACAGGTCTCTATATCAATGAAGTGTTATTTAAATTGTGTCAAGGATTAATAAATGTAGTGAAGTAAAATTATAATCTGTGTAAGCCTACATTCTTCAGTTGCACCACAACCCTGCTAAGAGAAACGTGTATCTAACAATAATACTAACGCAGCCGAGGCAAACATAAATATTTATTACTTAAAGAAACAGTGAAATTACAAAGTTAATATTTTTAAAAATTGGGGCAAAGGGTACCGGGTACTATACGTGCGGTTGCAACTACTACAAGTTCGGCTCCCCAAAAGTTGAAATATAATGCAACTCCTTCAATACAAACTACTTCAAATTGACGCCCAAAGCGTGATGCAAACAACGTAATAAACCATCTTTTTCAAATTGGCGTCCATACGTGGAGCCAATAAAATACAACTTCAACAACTATTAAAGTGTACAGGTCGGCTACATCAATGTAGCTCCTGGAACACTATGTCTCACAACGTAGCACAATAGATTACAGATACAATGCATGCCCGTACCCCAAAAAAAATTTCGGGGAGGGTTTTCCACAAGTAGATCTAAATTTAACAGTATCCTACACAGTTACTATGTACGTACTCCATAGTATATAGACATTACGTGGATAATAAAATTTCTTGGAAGCATTATATAGACAGGATAAACTCACCAGAATGAGGATATTCCATAAAACATGTAGGCTGCATCGAAAGCCTATGTAAGGCGACAATATTAAGTTTCCCTTTTTCTTGTAAATATGCTACTAGCAATAGACCTACTGTTATCTAACAACATTTTCCCATATTGGTTTGCTATGAATTTAAATAAATAAAACTGTCAGAAATTTCGGGGGGGTTGAACCCTAAACCCCCCGTCTAAATACGACCCTGATACAATGCAACTACGGAACGGAACAGTCTCTAAGAAACTAAAGGTCGGAGTCTCCGGTGCTTGAGGTAGAATTGAGTAAGATATCTTGTCCAGGCGTTTCCTGATGTACATTCTCCATCGTGTTTGGGAGCATAAATAATGCTCCACAGCTCCAGGAACCCCTTGTCGGCGGAAGAAGAAACGGTGTGATGTTTGGTGAATGAAATGCTGTATACAGAAGGGCTAGTTCCTGGTCTAGCTAATGGTTTCGCATTTACCAGGGAGCATTAGTAGCGAGCCGCAGCGCCTTGTTCTGAACTAGCTGCAAACGATGTAGGTGGAATTTACCCACCCCAGATAGGAGCAGCATAGTTTAGGATAGGTCGAATGAGGGAAAGATATATACAGATATAGACACAATAAACATGAATCAAGTCCAAGAAAGGTACGTCTATTGAGTGCCGCATAGAACTGGGGGAGCCGGGTGGAAGTAAGGTTAACAGTACGATTGATATGTGGGCGCCAGGTAAGGGTAGTATACTCCTCCTTTACTGCAACAGGAGAAAGTAACTAGGGAATGCAGGCATTATGGATATACAAGGATGAGGTGAACGAACGGTACGGGGAGAGAAAATGTTTGCCTCTGTCTTTTGACGGTTCAGTGAAATGCACCAGGTAGGGCTCCAGTGAATAAGAGAGTTCAAGGAATCCTGCAAAGTAACAAAAAAATCGTGATGGGAGTTGTAAAGAACTGTGTCGTCGGCATATAACGCCACTCTTGCAAGCTCGAGGTTCGGAAGTGAAGAGACTGAACAGAAGTGGAGCTAAGATGGAGCCCTGCGGACACCAGCCTGAATTGACCTCGGTCAGGAGCATGTGCCACTATACGGACGATGAACTGTCGATCCGAAAGAAAACTAGCAACAACTTCCAACAAGTACTGGGAAAGGCGTACACGAAAGAGTTTGAGCATAAAGCCATCGTACCACACTTTATCGAAAGCCTGGGCGACATCCAAGAAACAAGGTAACTGTATATTGTCGATTTTCAAATCCATGAACAATGCCTTGAGTGAATCGGAGCAGTTGGTGTATAGCAGAGTGATATGGTCGAAAGCCAAACTGGAATGGCGGGATACAGTATCCATGGATATGAACTGAATACCCCGATGCTAATATTCCGCAGTAATTAGCTTAAATTCTATTTGTTTGAACTTGCTTTGGATATTTTGGCGTAAAATATTACAACCATACAACCAAGTTGTAAATGAGTTACGCGATTAAGATCTTTGCTTAAAGAAGAATTAGCATTTAAATAGTTGAAGTTTCCCATAGCAATAGATGAATTAATAATTACATAATCATGCCTATATGCAACTGAGAGAACTAGCGCCTAGAGTGAGATCTACAGACGTGTTCAGTGAGAATGTAGATGCTCTGTTGATTCGCTAGCAGTGCTTACCTTAAAACAGTCAATGAAGCGATTACATACTATATCATATTATTTTTGGGTGATTTGTTTGGAGGGGGTAGCAATTTCAATGCTACTCTTTCGCAGGTTCCAGAATTTTATTTGACTCTTGGAATTCAATTTCATTCTAATTCGTACCTGCCGCCATTTCATGGTTATTCAGGTCATAGATAAAAGAGTAACAATTCAAATCAAAGAAAGTACAGGATTGCCAACACAAACAAGTTAACCGAAAAACGCATTACGATAAATTGAAGTTGGCGATTTGAATTGTGAAAAAATAATGCGATCCCCATGAGAAATTAATCATGTAAAAAGACATAATGAAATGTACAAGCAAATCAAACCAAGTCGATTTATTAAACTTGTGCAAATACAAAGGGAAATTGCCATGTTATTAGACTTGAAACCAAAGATGGTAACAATGGAGTGGCAAAAATTTTATCGCAATCTCTCTCTTATAATTTTTTCTTACGAAAGCGTATTTTTCTACCTGCTCCGTGTTAATAGAGGTAAGCGTTTGAAGGAGTTGTTTCATTTCACATTTCATTGCAAATAAAAGAAGGAATACAGGAGACCATACGCTGGCCTTAAAATTCCATACTGTTTTTCCATGCAATCACGAGAAACAACTAAAGGTTGGCAGGGCTTTAAAAAAATGACCAAGAAATGAACAATTCGAACCTTTAATAACGGATATTTTAGAAATGGCGTATACCACAATAAAACTTATTTGAAATAAATTGTGTGTTTTAAAGAGAGCTATATTTTTGTGTAGTACGTTTTCATCTATCGCTTAGCGTTTACCAGTTATACGAGATTATACAAAATTCCTTCAGAATTCCTTCCTTTCCAGGCTATTCCCAAACAATTCAATATGTGCATTTTATTTCTCATGTAAATATCTTTAATATATGGTATTTTAATCTAAATCGTTAGAGCCACTTTTTAGAAAATCACATTTCTTTTTAAAATGTCCCATGTAAAGGATAATTGGGTTGGGGTTGAAAATCTTTGTGTCGCACCTTGGAAGATACTAAACACATCTTTGGATATGGGTATTTTGGGTTTGGGTATTTATCCGATTTTTCCTTTTTGAGTTATGTTGTTCACAAACACACGGACATGTTTCCAAAAATGCTTTATTTGAATTCAGAGGGTCTCAAATCATGTATTTCCGGTGAAATCTGGGTTTCGAATTTTTGGGTGGAATGCAATACCTTCTCTACCTAATATGTATAACTGGCGCAACAGTTCTAGACACGTGAAAATCTTAATGACAGCTATGAAGCGAGTTACATACCAGATCAGGAGGTGACCGGTCGTCTGCATGCTGCAGGAGTGCGTGGGACAGTCATTGTCAAATATTCGCACACCGGTTATGCACTGCACTACACGATAAACTTATAGTTATATACAGTATATTCAAATCCACCGCTGTAAAATGCCCTTAATATAAAAACACTGTCAACCATCTGCCTCCAGTTCTTCCACACCTGACAGCCCTTCCTCTTCTGCGGAATCACTCACATCATTGCCGCCATCACCGCTGTCGCTACTTTCTGCACCATTATCCTGGATGAGAATTTCTTCTAATTGATTTTCTGCAATTCCGCATTTTTAGAAATAATGATTCTCAATTTATTCAACATGTCGATATACATTTTCCCATTCTGGCCTTCCAATTTCTGCAAATCGCTGGCGACATAACTGCTCCACATCTTTTAGTTTAAAAGTGATATTTCTGCAGGCCACGCAGTTTTTGACATCAGCCCAGATTAATTCGATTGGGTTTAGATCTGGGTGATATGGTGGCAGTCTAAGTACATTATGGCGATGCTGTATTAATATCTGGCCAAGTATTATGAGTTATGACTTCTGAAGGGATTTGTTGGCTTTAACTAAGCTATATTTGTTTTACTCATGCTTTCATCAAAAGCTATATTATGCCTAAGCAACCAGGTTTTCATTTCTTCTTTCAAGGAATTTGAGGTAGGTTGTTTGTCAATTTGAGTATTGCCACATTGTGAAGCATTGTCGATAACCAGAATAGACCCAGCAGGCATATTAGGTATCAACATGGTGTTGATCCACTTCATGTAATTTTCTGTATTCATTTCTTGATGAAAATCTCCTGTTTTTGTTGCGACTTGTAAAAGAAGGGCATTTGGAACGAACAGCATGAACGATAATAAGTATTTGCCCTTTGGCAACAGGTGCCTGAAAACCTAATTCGCTATCGTCACTTCAACTTTTAGATGTATGACTGCTGTGTATGTACGACTCATCTACATACACTATAGTTTGACCCTCTAATTTGTACCTCTAAGTAAGGTACTCTTCCAGCTGAGATCGCATGTCGTGCTTTTCTATTAGAACTCTATTTGATTTCGTTTTCTTCCACTTAAACCCTAAATCTTTTATAATTTTTCTGAGATTTGTAGCAGCATCTTGAAAATTTATGCTGATATAAGTACATATAAAATTGTAGTCATTTGGAAAGTTAGTATCAGACTGCAAAATTCAGTACCATAGCTGGGATTTGAGACTTGTAGCACCACCTTGAACATTTATGACATCTTTCAGATTGATGAGCAATCTGCTTATTGTTGGCACAGTTTTTTCTTCCACATAGAAATTGTGAATCGTGCGCCAAATGACGCATTTGTCGAAATCGTCTATTTCTGTAATACGTTTAGGGACCTTATGTTTCTTCACAGGTGTGTCAAATGGTACTCTTTCATCCATATGGTTTTTCTTATCTTTGAGAAATCTGGAAACGGAACTCAGTGAAACAGTTGCTTTGGCTACTCTTTCTTTCACTCTCTTAAGGCTTTTGTGGAACTCGGGAGTAGTATTAGTTCCGGATGAGCCAATTGGATTAACGATAATCCTGCCGCTAGGGGCGCTAGTGTCGCTAGTGTCGCTGCGTGCGACGGCGGCAAGTTTGAAAAGCGCCATGAGCGGAAGGATTATCGTTATTGCAATTGGCTCATCCGGGACTGTTTTCTTTATTTATAATTTGACTACAGTACATTGGATAAAGATATGAATACATAGTTTAGATTAACATGATGTATTATTTGCTTAACATATGAATACATATTTTGAGAATAACATAATGGATTATTTGATTACAGGAGATTAACATATGAATACAATAAATAAACAATATAAGAAATATTAGGAGAAAAAAAGCACATTAAAATTCATAGTTTGTTGAGGCACTAGGACACACAGATTTCGCGCACAACAATGATTTTAAAGTACGTGGTGCACTTTGAGTCCTCGTCATCGCTGCTGCTGCTATCGACGGTAAATTGGTGGATAGGTTTGGTGATGCAGGTGACGAGCAGGTGAGAGAAACTTTCGTTGACGAACTCGGTGAAGGTTGGTATATAGATGGGGATGGTAAATTCGTTGTAATGGCTGGTTGAGAAGCATCCTGTGGATGTGACTTTGTTGGTTAGAGCAGGAATGTTGCTGTTGCCGAGGTATATGATGCATAGTGCGTCTTGTTGATGCTGGTGCACTTTGGTAGGTACGCATTTGACGTGGACGACGTGAGCCCCTTGGACGTCGAGTGTGATGGTGACAACTCTGCTGCTGCGGAAATAGGAGTTGGAGATGCAGAGGATACGGATAGGTGAAGCTGCGTTGAGAATGAGTTGTAGGTTAAGATTGTTCCCCACGGGGACGGGATAGGTTTCGTCGGACATTATTTAGGGTTATATGGGGAGAACGTGACGATGTGACGTTTGAAACCGCTGCGTAGTTTTTCCTCGCCTGCGTATATGATGCAGAATGAGGTAGAGTTGAGTTTGTTGATGAGTTCTGGAGAGGCTTTTGCAAATCTTGTTGGTAGGAAAACTTCTGTGTCGTTGTAGAGTTTGGCGACGAGCTTTGTACCGTGAACGGTGTCGAGTGTTTTGACGCCGACGACACGATATGGTACGTGCTGTTCAAGCGTAGATACGCTGAGAGTGTCGGCGCTGCGGGAAAGTTCTTCTAGCTCTTTAAGGGCGTCCTGTGACATTATGACGGCACAGATGGCAGTTTTTGATAAACGGGGGAGGACCGTCTATATGAGTGGTTTGATGAGGAAGGTTGTAGTGTTGTTTACACCTGCGATAAGGTGCGCAAAATACCTGTGCGTCTCTGGGAAGTTGGTTCCACACAAGGTCGACGTCGCTTGGGGGATAACGTTCAAAGATGTATATGTCGTTCTGCAGCAGCACTTGGCGTTCCCTGGGCAGTAGCAGGTGGATTCTTCGTCCGTTATCGAGATACCGAAAGAGCACGATGAAGCAGTTCATGTGGTGTTTCTAGCGGAGTACCTTCGAAGGAATTGTTGAATTTGCTTGTTGAGTTGATCGAGGTCTTCGTAGAAACCGAGTTGACACTGCGTGCACAGGCGGGTGAGACGGTGCCTAAGTTCGCAGCTGCACGTTTGGTGAAAGCAAAACGAGCAGTGGAAGTCTTTACACTTCGGTCCTGGCATTCCCCCACGGCTGGCTAGCACCGAATGAAGGGGAAAAGAATGCGCGTGCATAAATATAACCCAACTGCCGGAAGCAGGAAATCACTGGTGGGGTAAAAGTTCGTTGGAGAATTACCACATCAGGGGGAAGCACTGGTGGGGAAAAAGTTCGTTGGAGAATTACCACATCACGGGGAAGCACTGGTGGGGGAAACGTTCGTTGGAGGTTCACTACATCCGCCGGAAGCGCTTAGCGATTATTGCACAACATCCGCAGGAAAAACACTGTGTCCGTTGATTTAACGGTTTTCGTCTTGGAGGAGAACTCTGTTTTGAACGGTGCTGAACATGCAAACGCCGTGAATGTGATAACCCAACTGCCGGAAGCAGGAAATCACTGGTGGGGGAAAAGTTCGTTGGAGATTTACCATATCAGGGGAAAGCACTGGTGGGGGAAAAGTTCGTTGGAGAATTACGACATCAGGGGGAAGCACTGGTGGGGGAAACGTTCGTTGGAGGTTCACTACATCCGCCGGAAGCGCTTAGCGATTACTGCACAACATCCGCAGGAAAAACCCTATGTCCGTTGATTTAACGGTTTTCGTCTTGGAGGAGAACTCTGTTTTGAACGGTGCTGAACATGCAAACGCCGTGAATGTGATCGGGTATGATATAGGGTAATTCGCGACCCAAATGCGCCGCTAAGCACGTGCCGTAGCACATGGGGTTTTCGTTTAACATTTGCTGCATTTTGTCTGTGGAAATGTATTGCTGTTTGTAGAAAACGATGTATAAAACTCTTGCGGGTACAAATTGGAACCACTGATGTTGTGTGTCTTCTTTATCTGCTTTGAAATGGATATCGTTGAAGTACATGTTAGATAGCACAAAATGAATTTTGGTTTCGCAGCTGTGAACTCTGGCGGAGACGGATTTTCCGTCGTAGGTGCTGTCGACGAAGCGAAGTGCATAAGGTGTATTTTTATGGGGGTGACCATCCACCTCGTAGTTTTTAAACACCTTACTGTCATGGTAGTACACCGACAGGTAATTTCTGTAACCCATGATGCGGGAGCGAAGGGTGCGAGATGATTGGGTGAGGTGCGGTTGGAACGCTGGTAGAAATACATGCGCACTAAGGACTATTTTGTGAGATGCGCAGTGCGAAATGGGTGTTGAGGAAATGATGAACCTCGAGGAATGTTCTAAACTTGGCGCACCGTATGTACTTGGTGAACTGCGTGAAATTCATGTTATGTAAGGGAACGTTGGAGGCATGGTTGTGAAGCATGTACTTGTGGTATGCCATGATTTGATTTTGCACGTCCGTCTCTTCCTTCTTTTTGTGATACATGATGTCGGTAATGATGCGCTGCAGGGCATGCAACACGTGCCATTCTTGTTGGTTGAGCGTAACGGATGCGCCTTGCGGGTCTTTGAAAACGAGCTTTAGCTTTCCGAACACAAACTTAAACACGATGGTGACGCTGTCGCTGAATTGAAATTGCTGTAGACGTCCCTGTGGGTCATTCAAGCGTTTGTGAATGATGGGGATGGCTTCGACGAGTTTGTGCCACTGCGAGGAACTCATGACGACTGCGTTGTGCTGTCCACATTTGGCAATGGTGACGACGAGATGGTGCGGCGGCTGGGGGGAGAATCCCACACTGACGAATTTAGTTTGTTGCGGGTTGAGGAAGTAGATATCCGCCAGAGGACCCACAACTGCACAGTGTTGGAACTGTGCTGGCGGAGCAGGGCTGTCGGGATGCTGTTGGAGGTCGAAGATGGGTAGTTTCCTTTTTTCCCCGGGTTTCGAGGTGGTCGGGGTTTGACATCCGGTTATACTGGAACACACAAAACAATAATAATAATAATAATAATAATAATAATAATAATAATAATAATAATAATGTGAGGGATAGAGAGATAAACGGGATAGAAAAAAGCAAGCTAATACATAGGTGCGGAGCTACCTGGTCGGCGTGCTGCATGGCAGCATGACTGTATCCGCGTGCTGCATGGTGCACTCTGAATGAGGCGAGCGGCACCGTGACGTTGCTTTTTATATGAGTAGGAGCGTCTTCTGAAAGCTCGTGCAAGAGGATGGATTAGGTTAGTTGTGATGAATAGTGACACACACACACACACACACACACGTACTCACCTTCAAGGGTTGACAAGTTTGCTGAGCGTCAGAGCACTTTGCGCGGCATGCGTCTTTGTACGTTTTGCGAATGACAACATCATTATGCGCGTGATTGCTGACGTGAAATTTTGAGAAGAATTTATGCTTAGGTAAGCCGGAGCAGCGGTGGGTGAGGTAGGCGATGACGTAATGACCGCAAGTGGTGCTGTCGAAACCTTGCAGCCTTCTGGCGTTGGTGGACCAACGCGTCCAGCAGACCGAATTTAAGAACCGGAGAAAATGGGGCGAAAGCGGTCCTATGCCGTAACTGTCAAAATATTCTCCATGCGAGTTTTTGTCCACAAAGATGCAAACCCAGTGTTGCCCGGATTTGGTGCTGGGGTCGGTGTTAGCCACTAGCGCCAAGGGAGGCGTTCGAATGCCGTGAAGTACGGGTAGTTTATCGCAGGGGTAGACGCCTAAAAAGTGAGAGCGCGTAGAGGGGCATATCAATAGAAACCGTTGAATTTGAAAGGTGTTCATGATACCAAAATGGATCGGTTGGCGTCGATTTCGACCGTGCGATGTATTTCCGCTAGCAGCAGAAGTATGACCGGTTCTGTCAATTTATCGGCAAAACCGATGCTTATAGAGACGGTTCCGTGGCGCTGACCCGAGATGTGAGACTCGTTAGCGCTCATGTCTGCAGTGAGATCGAAAACCATTATCGTATACCCTTGCGGGTAGGTTTCTCTGGAGATGGAGTGTCCCTCGTCCTTGAAATGAATGCCTAGGCCGTCCTGCAGGGTTTGAAAGCATTGCAAATAGTGTCCCTTTGTAAAGTCGGGTTGCAGAGGTTGGGAGGGAACGGGTTGCCCGTTCACGTAGAGCTGAAAGAAGTTCATTTTAAAATGTTTCAAGTTGTACGGATTTGAGTTAAAATGGCCGGAATAGGCCTTGTCGGTGACCATGGCTACTACCACTCTCCTGGGAACTTGCCCTACGCACACGTCGCTAAACTTCATTGCTCTGGACTCCTTGGGGATGCTGAGAGCGTGAAAGTTGACGTCCTTGAGATGGTACTTTGCGTTGCCCTTTGCGAGCACGGCCTGGTGCGCGAGCGTTATGGTCGGCGAGGGCCGCACCGATTTTAAGCGCAGCGTGGCAGACACGATGTCGGCGTACCCCTTAAAGGTATCTACGTCGGAAAACAGATAAAACTGGGGAGAGGCGGGAGTGAGCTTGACGGTCATGCTAACGTTGTTCAAAAGCAGCTTATCCTGTCTAAAAAGAGCGTTGGACAGAGGACCGATGAGCTGTACGACGTTGCTCCCTTTGGTCAACCCCTGACGCCTCTGAAAACCCGCATTGGCGATAAAAGTGTCCATGATGCCTGCCGTGTCCTTTCTCCAGAGGGTGGATTCTAGTTTGGTGTTCATGGCATCTTCGGAGTAATTGAGAAGCGTCTCGTGGTAGGTTCTATAGGTGAAACCGGCTTGCGGCATGGAGACGATGACGTTATTGAGGGTTACCTCCACCTGTTGAAACAGGGAATTTAAGGCGTTGTTGACCAGAGTGGCGTTAGCGTCAGCGTTTAAGGCCTGTCCTTTGTCATCTACAATGCGCACCATGATTTCGAGTACGACGTAGGTCAAGTCTACGATTACAAGTCTAGGTAATCGTCCGCATTTCCGGAATAATGAAAGGTGATGGGGGCATTTTTCATTAAAGTGTTTTGAGGGTTTAGGTATATGAACCGTGACTCCTCGATGCTCATCTGAACCGGCACCTCTGTAAAGAGGTCCAGTTCGGAACTCATGTGGACGGCCGCGTCTGCCATTACGAAAATACGTCTTGCTCCTTACGCCTACCGCGTTTCAGCTTCGACTGCTTGCTCTTTTTGGATTTGCTCGGTTTTATTCTCTTGAGGCGCCTGGCGCCGGAACCGAGCATGGCATCGAGCTTTTCGTCGGCTTTTCGCTTTAAATTGTATCCGGACTCCTTGAGCCTCCGTTGGAGCGCTTCCTTTGGCGCTGCGCTCGCGACAGTCACATCGGACAGAACGTGAGCGCCCGCCTTTAAGGCCTCCTTTCCGACTGCTTTTGCTCCGCTCTTTAAAAACGGTAGCAACCTTCTGAAGAGTCCTCCGAGGGCTGAAAAGAGACCGCTGCCTCTTTGGTAGCGCTTGCCCCTGTAGAGAATGAAATCGCGATCGTCGAACGCGCCGCCGGCCTGATTGAGGTGGTACCGCGTCACGGCGTGCACGTCCATTACGCCTGTTTCGGACGAAAAGCGAGAACTATAGTAGAGGAAAATCCGTCGGCGAATGGCAAGAGATCGCCGTAACCGTTCCATAAATCTATGTTGACCGTCTTGAAGTCTTGCTGAATCAAGGGTACCCAATTTTGGGGAAAAAACATCTTTTCGTCGCTCATGTAGGTGTTGTTGCTTATTTCGTATTCCACGGCCGCGCTCTCTATGACTTGGGCGAAGGTGTCGCCCACGACTTGCGGGGTCACTAGATTACAATAGATGAACATTTCGTAAGGAAACCCCATATAAGGATCTACGGGGTGTTTAGCAGCTTTTTCGAGAATGACTTTGACGTAGGGCTGGAAACCCAACATTTTTGCCATAGCGGGCGTTAAGAGCAAACTGTGGATGCGGTGTAGAGGTCCCGGAGGGTCCTCCGATTTTGAAACGTCTGGTTTGGGTCTGACGGGACGAGCCGCCGCGGGTTTCTGCTGCCCCGAAGCCGGGGGCTTCGGTTTCGGTTTCGGCTTGGGTCTCTTGTGGGGCGCATCGTTCAGAGCTTCGTATTCGCCGACCGCGTACGGTACGGCCGTGCGCGCGACATTTTCCACAAACCCGTCGAACGGAATGTCGGGTAGTGGTTCGGGATGGGCGACGGCGGCATTTACGCCCACCGTCTTCTTGCGCTCGTCGAAGAGGAAGAAGTTTTCCACGTGCAAGTGTTGGAGTAGAACGGCGTTGACGAGGTTCACCAAGTCTTTGGGATTGTGCACGATGCCTTGCGGCATTTCCAGGCTGAATTTGGAATGCGTGGGGAGGAGCGTCATGGTGTACTTGGTGCCCACGAGACGGGCATCGTCTCGCGAAAGGTTATAAAATTTCACCGGATACCTGACCTTTTGCAGGGCGACCTCCCATTCTCCCTGCAGAACGATTCTCTCGGGCAAGATGTTAGAAAATCTGGCCGTGGTGTTGTCGGTAAAGTGTTCCATGGAAGCATTGCTCACGAGAGTGATGGAGAAGGGCTTGGTCTTAATCATGTCGAATCGATGGTCGAAGCCAGAACCCACGAGTTAAACTTCGCCGGATACCCCTTCCACTTTACCAAGACCTGCTTGTTGCGCCCTCGGCCCTTGGTCTGTAAAACGCGTTCGATCTTAAACGTCCGAGGTAGCGCGACCTTTTGTACTTCCTCGGTGTAAAATACGCCGTCTATGGCTTCTCCGGCCAGATCCTTCAACTTATATACCACTGGCCGACCGCGCACCACCTGCTATCCGAAATATTTCGTCCGTCCAATTCTGCTCGTACCCATTGTCGAATTTCATTTTTTCTTTAGAGATGCGCACGTGATCGCCCACGGAAAATTTGGGTTTCCCTGCGCGAGTTAGGATCCTATTTCCGTAGAGATTGCGGTACACTCGTAAAATGTTAGATTCGTTCACGTCCTTCAAAGTCATTTTTATGGACCTGTGATGCGAGCTATTGTACGACTCGAGTAAGGCCGGAAGGACCTCCAGGTATCTGTAACTGTTTTTGTGCGTGAAATACCTCCACATCTTGGTTTTTAAGGTGCGGTTGAAGCGCTCCACGACGCTGGCTTTAACGTTATTTTTGGTTGTGTAATGTTTCACGTCGTGTTTCTTCAGAAAGTCGCGAAAAGTCTTGTTGGTAAACTCGGTTCCCTTGTCCGTTTGGAGGACCCTGGGGACGCGTTGGGAGAATATGGAGCGAAACGCTTGCGCAACCTCGGTACCCAGCTTCGATTTCAGGGGCACGGCCCAAGCATATTTGGAAAATACGTCGATAACGGTCAGAATGTACACGTAAGGTTTGTTATGTTCCCTCACGCTGTTCATGACGTTTAGATCGGCCTCCCAAAGATCGTCCATATTCGTCACGTGATAATATCTGGTGGGGAACCGCTTTCTGACGGTTTGTGCAGAGTGTAACTGTCCTGGGTTTGAAGGGAGGACTCGATGTTCGCCTTAGACGGACCCGTGGCCTTTCGAAAGGGCTTGACAGTACCCAAACCGGCATAGTGTTCCGGTTTGGCATAGTATCGCCTTAGCGCCTTCCATTCCTTCATGCTTTACTTGTACAGGGGTTGACAGACGCGTTTGCGAAAATGGTACGACGCGAAAGGCGATTTCGATTTCTTTTTCGGAGTGGCAGGGTTTGCCCTCTTCTTTTTGCGAGGCGAGAGGAGGTTGACCTTTATGGTTCGGGGTTCGGCCTCCTGCTTCACCGGCACGCGTTCGTACACGTCTTCGTAATCGTCGTCGTCGTCGCTTTTGCTTTCGCCAAGGAAGGGCTTTCTGACTTGTGCCACGAGATCGAGGTAGTTGCCCAATTTATATGTTACGAGCCGCCACTTTTCGTCGGCAGAGAGCTTTGCGCTCTGCAGGTTCTGAATTTCTTTAGCCAATCTGGATATGGTGCGGTCTATAGCGTGAAGCTTATCGACGGTCTTCGGTTGCGGTGCAACAAGGATCTGCTTGCCGTACTTCATCCTGTCAATTTCGACACTAGCGCGCCGCCAAGCGAAGCCAAGACGGGTAGGAGAAATGCCGGCAAAAAAACCTCCTTTTTGAACCAAGATGCTCTTCTTTTTCTTCAAGGCTTCTTCCCCCAAGAAGCCTTGTGCTTCTTTAGGCTACCCAAGCACTTTGCGGGAAGTTGCACGTGACCTCTGCACACGTTGAGCATACATTCGCTAATGGCCTTGATCAGATCGCCATCGGCATTTTTAACAACTTTTTGCGCAGAGGGGCCTTCGCCTTGGCCAGAGCCGTCAAATTACCGTGCTGTCTCGCTATGCGAGGACTGGTCAGCGTCGCAAGCCTTAACCTACCTCTAGCCATGCTTGCGCGATAATGATGTTCGCTCCCAAAGCGGTACTTTTTATTTAAAATCAATGGCCTCAGTTGGGTAAGACCCTGCCGGGATAATATAGAACGAAACGAACCCGAGTCCTCTCGGCGGTCTCAGTTGGGTACGAAATAAGAGAGGTTTTCCCCCGGCAGCACGCCTGTATGGGGCGGGCGTGTACTGAGTGCAGTCCAACACGAGATACCCGTGAGGGCGTTCGGTGGCCTTCTCGAAGGCCTCCAAGAGAAACCTAGAGTTCCTGGGTTCGATCTGATGGTACAGTCTCTCGATCTGCATCTTGTCCCGGTTGTTCTTGAAGACCACGACGTAGTTTGCATTCAGAGAGATGTTGCGATATTTCTGACCCTGCGGAAACACGTTCTGCAGGATGTAGACGATGCCGAAGCGCTGGTGATGGGAGTCTCTGGTGAAAAAATTGGACACGTTCTTCCCGCCCCCCTCCAGCATCAGATCGTCGAGGACGACGAGGTCGTTCTCGCCCACCGAAGCATGTTCGGGTATGCCCTCGTGGGTCTCGCAACACAGAGCCGAGGGTTCGAGTCTCGGCGAATACTCCGGCGGGTGGCACCACAGCACCCTCCTGGGGCGCACGTCGAACATCCGGTGCGCGTGGCGTAACAGGTTTTTCACGAAGGTCGACTTGCCGCAGCGCGAAGGCCCCGCCACGAGCATCGTGCTGGGAAACTCGAATCTTCCCAGGTCTCGGGGACCGGACATCGTCTCCTCAGGGGCGCCCGGTTCGAAATGACTTTGGCGCGGCTCTAGACGTCTCATTTATGCGTTTCTCTTAAACCCGTAGGGATAGGAATCGTGATCATCGGCGAGAACGCGCTTGTTGACCACCATCCTAAACGTCTTCGAGCTGGGATCGGTGACGACCGTCCAAGACGGTTTCCGCGAAATCTGCGTGCCCGCCAGCTTCACCGCACGGTCGTTGTCCCTCAGAACCACGTCGCGAATCACCTCGGCGTTCACCAGCTCCAGGTTGCCCGAATTGAGCGTGATCCCCTTCACCTTGCACACCGAGAAGGTCTTGCCCGTCTCGGGGCAAACGATCTCCATGCAGTAGCTCTTGGGCCCCGTGGAGGCGAACCGGGCGATGTAAGAGCCCCTCCCGTACTTCTCCAGCTCGTCCGTCATGTCCCCCAGGAAGGGTCCAACGGACGGCGTCCAGTCACCCGGAGCGGCGGCGACGACGGATTCGGTGTCGAAGTAGCAGACCCGTTCTCCCAGCCTCTTGAGGTAGGAGTAGAGCACCAGGCGCGCGTGAGCCGTGGTGTAGGTCGCTAGGACGGCGTTGGCGGCGGGGTTGACCTTGCGGCACTGCTCGCAGTACCTCCACACCGCGTACATGATCCGGTCGGTGACGGCACGTAGGTCTGCACTTCCACGCCCGGGTCGTTGAGCAGCTCCAGGAGGCGGTCGTACCGGTCCACCAGCTCGCACGTGGGGAGGTTTTCCCTCTGCCCCAGTTTGCCCCAGAAGCTGTTGAGCATCAGCTTGGCCAGCTCCCGCCTGCCGGGGTTGTTGGCGACGGCCTGGGGATCCAGGGCGACGCCTTCGTGCTCGAAGAATTGCTCCACGTACTGCTGCTTTGCGGCAGGGTCGTCGCAATCCGAGGGCCAGCCGGAGGCTTCTGTCTTGATCTTCAAGAACTGATTCACGTAGTCCTCAAAGAGACCCTTGGCTCCGGTGTTCGGTTCGTGCCGCACCACGTCGTACTCCCAGATCTCGTGGACCCGAAGGAGGCGGTACCCCTCCTCCAGAGCGACCTTCATCTCGTCGATCACCCAGGTACCCGACAACGCCCTCTCGCGCTCTCCGTGGTGGCACTCGTCTTGGTTCTCCGCCTCCGCACAAGCGCGGCATAGCGGGAACATGAGCTTGCCGCCGATGCGCGCCGGTAGCACCGGGTGGTACAGGTGTTGCGGCGGTAGAACCTCGCACTTCACCAACCCGCCCCCCACGTCTTCCAAGCGCGGGAATCGATCCACGAGGATCTTGGGGTGGCCCGCGGGGTAGGGTTTCGTCTTGTTCACGTACGGGTACAGGCTGCATAAGTCGTAGTAGTAGATCTTGCTATCCCCCTTCGCCTCGCAGTACGTCTTGGTGCAGTTGGTGCGACCTCCGTAGAAGGCGTCTCTGGGGTTCAGGGGTTCGGGTACCGGAAAGTCCCTTGCGTGGCGCGCGAGGTCCTGGTTGGCCTTCATCGCGGCGTTGAACTCGCACTCCCACATTTCCACCACGGCGTAGCCGGCGGCTTTGATCTTGGCCGTGACCTTCTTGGTGCTCTCTAACCTGGAGGTCATTGATTCGTGTGCCGAGTTGTATATCGCCGCATGGCAATTGTGAAAGCACCACCTGCAGCCGTGGTAAAAGCAGCCGTGGAAAAAGTACGCGGTTTTTTCAGCCTCTCTGTACCCGTCCACCTTGTGCCCCACGATTTTAACTTCGCGTCCTCGCATGGCGTGCTGGATGACGATGCGGTTTTGCATCTCTAGCCAAGTTAGCCATATGCATGCGGCGCGAGACTGCCGGTCCGCTAGTCGATACCCGCCCGCTGGCAAGAGGGCAATTTTTTAATCGGCATGAAGCGCTTTCTATACACGCACATGCACGCCTGCGCGATGGTGACGCATTCTCTGAACGGGTCTATTCCGTTCTCGTCCAAGAATTCCCTTCTGAATTTTGAAACTCCCTGACTGAGTAGAAATACGTCCATCTTGCATTACGTCACCATTTCCGCCCTGATGTCGAAGACGTACCCGGAGGACGCCTTTTCTTCGTGCCACTGCTCGAAGGCTTTCCGTCCCTCCGCCGACATGCCCTCCGGACAGTAATGCCTTTTGTCGGGAATCGAACCCACGTACTGCTCGTTTTCCTTCGTGTTAAACAGGTACGGGAAATAACCTTTGCATTCCTTCAATCCGAAGGTCTTGGAAAAGCGGGAGAGTGGCATGGGTATGAAGTTGAGTGAGTCTAGAAATGTGACGTCACCGTACCTCATCCCGTAGATCTTGCTCCCGTTCATGATGAGCTCCGGCACCCAGTCTAAGTGCACCACCATGTACTTTAATAAAAACTGCCCGTCGTAAGCTCTGAGGTTATGCGCCACGACGTAGACGTCCCAGGCTTCGAACCTCGCCTACGCGATGTGTTCGAAAAGCTGCTTCACGGGGTCGTCCATAAACACCCATTCTTTGCAACCGCATTCGGTACAGTATGCCGTCTTGTGGCGTTCGTCGATGCAGAGCGGACAGGCTTGGTACAACACGCACAAGTTAGGTAATGCTCGTATGTGTCCTTTTTGCCGGTATATGGAATGTTTTGCGTGCATTCAAAGTCGATAAACATAAACACGTACCGGTTTCTTTTGTTCTTTGTGGCATACGGCTGCATATAGCACATGTGACTAGAATTCACGTGTGGTTTGCAATGATTGCTACTTTTCCCCGCACTCGTGCGCGGTTTTTCTGTGCCTCGCATTCACGAGCTTATTGCAAGACGTGCACACATTTTCTACATCGCACACCGACAGCGCCTTTGGGTAAAAAACACCTTTCTTTGCGTGGTTTGCAAAGCATGTCGGTCCCTTAAAATCTCTGTTGCACTCGGCGCAGCGTATGTAGGCGTCAAATCGCGCATCGCACTGCTGATGGCATTTAGCACACCTGGCGTCGCACCTATGAAATTCTTTTTTGTGTGCCGAGTGATGATGACACTGGCGGCAATACCATTTGCATTTAAAGCACTTGTGAATGTTCACGATAGCATTAAAGTGCCCGGCGTGGAGCATGACGTCGATGTATTTATCGCATTTCTTATCCGACGCGTACAGCACGTGCTTCCCCGTATGAGCGCCAAACACCGTCACAGCGTAGCCCTTTAACGCAGCGTCAAAGCGTCTGACGTCATCTATCGTGCAGCTGTCGTGGCCTTGACCGATGCTCGCACACAAGGCTACGGCCTTCGATTTTTGCAGATAGTCGGAGCGCGTCATCGTTTTATAGTTGACGTCGCGATCCACTTTGGCTTTAACTACAACAATGGCTCTTGCTAAACACAAGTTGTCTTTGTTGGCTATTTCGACAATGCCTTTATTGTCCCTACAGGCATCGCAAGGTTGGTGGCACGAACCCGAGACCTCCTTGGTCCACACAAACGTTACATGAAGAGGTCCGCTTAGCAAGAATTGTTGGTTACTTTGCATTACTTTTTCGACGCTTCGAACAATGACATCCGCATTCAATTGCTCTACGCGCCTCACGCTCATATTGAAGGCTTTAGACGCCTATTTTTCGTCTGTTATGGATATGCCTAAATATCCGGGTTCGTTTTCTAACAGGTTCTCTTTCGCAAAGTTTAGAATATCGTTAAACAAATGCGATACCCATTGCTCCGGGTTAACATCTCTGGGGACCGGGTTTACGGTAATTTGCGACTCTGTAAAGCCGGAAAAAAGCCTTGGCAGCATTCTCTGCTTGTGCCCTATAATTTCGAACGTAGGCTGCAAGGTGTCATCGCGACTTCCCCCGGGTTGCGGCTCCATCTTATCGTCCGAATGCACCGATCGCTCTTTACCTGCAAAGTGCTACTGCAATTTTGTTGTTATTTTAAACTATTTTTCTCGGCTTTAACACTCTGGGAACAACTGCTGCGGCGTATGTTCTGCTATCACTAGGGCGATGGTCAATACCGATCGATGAAGACACCCGCACATGTGCGCGTATTGCTCTAAAACTTATATCACGTCAAATAGCACGATTTTATAGCAAAATCCTCTATCGCTCCCGTTTCTCACTACGGCCGGCTGCTCTGGGCACTGGGTTTTTATAAGTTCGCTTATCGCAACCGCAGTTACAACATGCGTGTCGAGTTAAATGCCTCATTAAAAATCTTGACGCCTTATTTCGCCACAACTTGCCAAGTTGTAATCGCAGTCATTTCCGGTGCACTTCCGGTCACACCATCCATCCATCCACCGCTGCACTTTTCCCTACCATCGACCATAAAGCCGCATTTAAAAGATTTTCTCGCTGATGAGCATCCGTTCGCACGGCCATTTTTTTAAAGTTATCGCGCAGGTTGCAGCTCTTTAAACGCGGCTGCTTTATCAGCAACCGTTCTCACGGTCGTTTTTCAAGTTATCGCGCAGTTTGCAGTTCTCTAACTGCGGCTGCCATATTGTAACACACATCGACTGCTTCATCAGCACACGGTCATTCACGTACTGCTGCTTCCGCTGCACATGAGAATCGTTCTTTTTACTGTTTTCTCCGATACTAACGTGAGCAGAACTATAACGCTTGCTACATGTTGCTAATAGTGGTTGAGCTTGCACTCCCACTAGGGCTTTTCGCGGAAGGTTAAGTATTTCCGCACGGCTATGTGATTTATTAAGTGCGTGTGGAGTTAAAAACAGTGCCTCGCCACAACTTCAACATCAGTGTCAAATATTTAAAACTATCAGTGTCGTGTGTAGTGATTTTCTGTTGTGCTGTGCATAAAATCTGAGAAAAATCACGCACAAACTTTCGACGCGAGCAACATGTGGATGTGTGCCTTTGTTGCACGCATTGCAATAAACTGTCAAATATGGCCGCCAACCGCACCATCACCAACGACATCGTAGGAGAAAAGACTAACGCGAGCAGAACTATATCGCTTGCTACATGTTGGTAATAGTCGTTGAGCTTGCACTCCCCACTAGCGCTTTTCGCTGAAAGTTAAGTATTTCCGCACGGCTATGTGATTTATTAAGTGCGTGTGGAGTTAAAAACAGTGCCCCGCCACACCTTCAACATCAGTGTCAAATATTTAAAACTATCAGTGGCGTGTGTAGTGATTTTGTGATGTGCGGTGCATAAAATCTGAGAAAAATCACGCACAAACTTTCGACGCGAGCAACAAGTGGCTGTGTGCCCTTGTTGCACGCATTGCAATAAACTGTCGAATATGGCCGCCAACCGCACCCTCTCGAATATGGCCGCCCAGCGCACCATCAGCAACAGCATGGTAGGTGGAAAAAGCCTGTCCTTCTCCTTGTATTTTCATAGTTGGCATAAATACAAATAGAAACTTCCATTTTCGCAATCCATTATATAAAATTAATGCAAAAAACTTATGCCAAAAACGTATTGCCATGAAAACCAAATAAACAATACCTCTAAACGAAATGCGTTGAAAAGGAATATGAACATGAAATAAGCCGACAAGCTATGACAGCTGTGACGGTGTTTGACGATCATACGGGGAAAGCACGTGCTGTACGCGTCGTGCAAACTGCACGATAGCATGAAAACTGACCGTGGGAACGGATGCTGACGAAGTAGTCGGTTGACCACAGCGCGAACCAGCTTCCCGGTGTGCCAACTTTCAACATGCATTGCCCTAACAAACAACGTGCAATTTGTGCCTTATCAAGCGGTATCGCTACTATTAAATGTGTGTGTGTTTGTGTGTGTGCCTATATAATTTTTATTTTCTTTTGCACTGCACTTTTGTGTTAAAATATATATACATTTTCAATTTTGTCATTGTGTGGATTTTGTGCGAACCAACTTCCCAGTGTGCCAACTTTCAACATGCATTGCCCTAACAAACAACGTGCAATTTGTGCCTTATCAAGCGGTATCGCTACTATTAAATGTGTGTGTGCCTATTTAATTTTTATTTTCTTTTGCACTGCACACTTTTGTGTTAAAATATATACACATTTTCAATTTTGTCATTGTGTGGATTTTGTTTGTTAAATTTTTATACGCTACTATTATAGTGTGTGTGTGCCTATTTAATTTTTATTTTCTTTTGCACTGCACACTTTTGTGTTAAAATATATATACATTTTCAATTTTGTCATTGTGTGGATTTTGTGCGAACCAACTTCCCAGTGTGCCAACTTTCAACATGCATTGCCCTAACAAACAACGTGCAATTTGTGCCTTATCAAGCGGTATCGCTACTATTAAATGTGTGTGTGCCTATTTAATTTTTATTTTCTTTTGCACTGCACACATTTGTGTTAAAATATATATACATTTTCAATTTTGTCATTGTGTGGATTTTGTTTGTTAAATTTTTATACGCTACTATTATAGTGTGTGTGTGTGCCTATTTAATTTTTTTAAAAGCCCGAAAAATGGAAAGAGTTTGTGAGCGAATGTATGTGTGTGTGCAAGTATGTGCCTAGTATCCGTGCGCCGACAAGGGAAAACTTCATCATTTGCCTACCGGGCAGGGACAACCACGAAAAACCTGAAAAACCTCGAAAATTAGAAAGGGCTTCGTCAACCACTACAGCAAACGCCTACCAACCAGGGAAAATCTATGAAAAAGCAGAAAGAGCTTGCATTCGTCTACCAACCAGAGAAAACCCCGAAAAACTAGTTATTTTTTTAAAACAAAACGAAAAAATAGAAAAGAAAAAAATAAAAAAGAAAAAGACGGATAATATAAGTATGGCAACTGTAACGGTTTACGGTAAACGCGCGCGCCGCGCAATGCGTCACGCCGGGCAATATTTTTCAAGTTATCGCGCAGTTTGCAGCTCTTTCATCGCAGCGGGCATATCGTGACGCACATCGACTGCTGATTACCACTCTTGCGTCTGCCATATTGACCACTAACCTCAAATCCCCTCGTTCTTGACTTCTTGTCTCCGCCATCTTTTTAGTTCCCATTTTTGCCACCGCTCCTCACATCTCCGAACCAGATTGCCGGCAAGAACAGATCTCGTTCATTCACACCTCGACGGTTCACTCGACAGTAGCTACTGTGAACACCTACGTCGTACACTTTTTGACCGCTTTCGACCGGCTATGAGAACCCTGCTCCTACGTACGCTAGCGACCATTACGATGGTCCAGTACCAGGTTTTTGGTATAGTTAAATTACGTCTGTGCAAAGGGCGTCTGTACCGCTTTAAAAAACCTAGGTATATCAGTGCGTAGTGATGTTGGTTGATCTTAAAGCTGGTTAAGCATTTTCAAAAACAGTTTGCTTTTATTTTTTCGCGTCGCGTGAAGCTGCTGCGCTTTTGGTGACGCATCAACACCAGTAAGAGGTAAGTACCACACGCATAATTATTTTTCGGGCCTGCTTGGCGTAGGAATATATCCTTTCGTGTTTTGGTACTGTAACCTCAAATCTCCTTACCCTCCTCTTGCGTCCGCCATCTTGTCTAGTTCTCACCGCATCTCCTTGTCGCCAACCCTCCGCCATTTTTAGTTCCCACTATTTTAACCTCAAAATCTACTCTTCTAAGCTCTTGCTTCCGCCATCTTCTTTTAGTTCCCATTCTCAACACCGCGTCTCCTTGCCCACCACCTCTTGCGACCGCCATGTTGACCACTAACCTCGAAATTTCCTCATCCTTAGACCTCTTGTCACCGCCATCTTGTTTAGTTCCCATTTTCGCCACCGCGTCTCATATCGCCCCATCTCTCTATCCACTCAAGAAAACTATCATCCAACGTTCAAAAATTGCTGATGAGTTCTGGAGAGGCTTTTGCAAATCTTGTTCGTAGGAAAACTTACCTTTCCCATCACCTCCAACATATCCCACTCCCACACCTTTTTCTTTCCACCAATCATACTCTCTCTTATTCTTACCAATCAACAACTTTCAGTTGTTCCTTTCCACCAATAACATCACTTCTTATTCCCACCAATCACAACTTCACACGTCACTTTCTGTTATACTTTTTATCCCTCGTTCGCCATCTTTTCCCTCTTTCAGTCCCGACCTCCGCACAGACAACACCTCGCCGCTCCGCTCCTCTCCATCACGTGTCCTCCATACTCTTTTATCTTCCTTCCTTCATCTTCCACCCGAATTAACGAACCAATCACATTTCGTCTTATTTTTACCAATCAAAACCCTCCACGTCACTTCCTGTTTTTCCTTCATCTTTCCCTAATCCTCAATTCTATCTCCTCGTCACCATCTGTTGCGTTCGACATCTTTCGCATGTTGACCCTAACCTCAAACCTCTTCGTCCCTCCACTTCTTGCCTCCACCATCTTGTTTAGTTCCCATTTTCACCACCACGCCACCGCCATCTTGGTTTAAGTTCTCCACGTTTACCTCATATTTTTAACCTCAACTTCATGCCTCCGCCATATTATTTAGTTCCCATTTTTACCACCGCGCCTCACATCTCCTCGTCCCACCCTTGCCTCCGCCATCTTGGATTTAGTTCCCCTTCTTACGTCCTGTTTTAACCTAAAAATCTTAACCTCAAATCTCCTTGCCCACCACCTCTTGCGACCGCCATGTTCACCACTAACCTCGAAATGTCCTCGTCCTTACACTTTTTTGTCTTCGTCATCTTGTTTAGTTCCCATTTTCGCCACCGCGCCTCACATCTCCTCGTCCACACCATTGCCTTCGCCATCTTGGATTTCGTTCCCATGCTTACGCCCTGTTTTAACCTAAAAATCTTAACCTCAAATCTCCTTACCCTCCTCTTGCGTCCGACTTCTTGTTTAGTTCTCACGTTGGCCACCGCATCTCCTTGTCGCCGACCCTCCGCCATTTTTAGTTCCCACTATTTTAACCTTAAAATCTGCTCTTCTAAGCTCTTGCTACCGCCATCTGTTATACTTTTTATCCCTCGTTCGCCATCTTTTCCCTCTTTCAGTCCCGACCTCCGCACAGACAACACCTCGCCGCTCCGCTCCTCTCCATCACGTGTCCTCCATACTCTTTTATCTTCCTTCCTTCATCTTCCACCCGAATTAACCATCTTTAGTTCCCATTCTCACCACCGCGTCTCCTTGCCCCCCACCTCTTGCGACCGCCATGTTGACCAGTAACCTCGAAATTTCCTCGTCCTTAGACGTCTTGTCTCAACCATCTTGTTTAGTTCCCATTTTCACCACCGCATCTCATATCACCCCATCTCTCTATCCACTCAAGAAAACCACCATCCAACGTTCAAAAATTGCTGATCAAGTCTGGAGAGGCTTTTGCAAATCTTGTTGCTAGGAAAACTTATCTTTCCCATCACCTCCAACATACCCCACTCCCACACCTTTTTCTTTCCACCAATCATAATCTCTCTTATTCTTACCAATCAACAACTTTCATTTGTTCCTTTCCACCAATAACATCACTTCTTATTCCCACCAATCACAACTTCACAGCTCACTTTCTGTTATGCTTTTTATCCCTCGTTCGCCATCTTTTCCCTCTTTCAGTCCCGACCTCCGCACACACAACACCTCGCCACCCCGCTCCTCTCCATCACGTGTCCTCCATACTCTTTCATCTTCCTTCCTTCATCTTCCACCCGAATTAACGAAACAATCACATTTCGTCTTATTTTTACCAATCAAAACACTCCACGTCACTTCCTGTTTTTCCTTCATCTTTTCCTAATCCTCAATTCTTTTAGCTCGTCCCGGATGAACCAATTGCAATAACGATAATCCTTCCGCTCATGGCGCTTTTCAAACTTACCGCCGTCGATCACAGCGACACTAGCGACACTAGCACCCCTAGCGGCAGGATTATCGTTAATCCAATTGGCTCATCCGGGACTAATACTACTCTCGGGTAAACATATATTTTCTTCCTTCATCTCTGCTTCTTGCTTCATGAAGTCGAGGACATTTGCAATTATTTCCCTGCTTTGAATACGTAATACCTTACCATTTAACTTTGAAAACGTAGGAGCCATGGTTATAAATATCACAAATATAAAATAAGCACTATTTACGTACTGGTCTCTTTGAAATTACAAGATGCGGATACTTTCTATGCAGATTGTATGTATCACGCGCTGTGAGTAAGCAAAGGTATTATATCGCTTTCGTTGGTTAAGCTAAACATAAACCATTCCTAGGTTCGGCAGCTGGGGTGGCAATCAAGGTCACGGTTCCAGAAGTTTTGCGCTAGTTATACGTAAGAAGAGAAAGTAAAAAATATATACTGTCGGGTCTTGTTATATTCTGCTTTACTTATGAAATACAGAATCATAAACCTGTGTTACATTAATATCATTCCAGTTTCATGATAATGAAAATGAAGTTAAATTTATGTAAAAAAATACTTTCTATGCGTGCGCTGTTTATTTTTTTAAATTCCACTTCTAAGAACATTAATATGAATGTGCACCCTTGATTCAGAAAGTTATTGTATTGTAATTCTGTGATCATACTTGCTCAAATCAGAGAATGTTTGCAGAATTCCATACTTAAGTTGAATTCTTATATGACGCTTCCACGGTTTAAAACTCCAATAGATCACGCCAGTAAAATGAGCGTGTAATGGAACTGGATTGAAGTATGCTGAACTCAATTATTGAAGTACCAGTTGTCTATTTTGGAGTCTTAACGACCATTTTTTGCCCATTTTACCAACGAATGAAGCTTCAGCCAATAATATTTTTCCACCCAAAGTAACACACCTCGTCCATTGTTGCTTATTTTCTGCTTTCTGAATAGTTTACCTTAATGTTCTCCAACTCTTAATAAGCAATTTGGTATCTAATGTTATTAAACATCTTCCTTTATTTCTCCAAGATTAATTAAGTATCTTGCTTCACCCTCTCTGTCTAAAACACTTTCATTAATCAGTTTGTCTGTCCATTTTAACTCTCATTCTTCCGCATATCAACATCTTTAATACCTTCAATAAGTGTTCCTTACTTCGCAGTCACGTCAAATGTCCATTCTTCGCAATATCACATTCCACACAAAGTACTTTTGTAATCTCGATCCGACATTTTTCTTCAAAACAATCTAACAAATGTTTCTTTTTCTATAAAATCCGAGATATTTCTTCAAAGGCCTGTAGAAAATGTCTGTCTCCTATTTAAATCCATCAGTTCTTTCTTCAAGGGCCTACAAAAAATGTTTCTTTTTATATTTAAATATATCAGTTCTATCATTTGGGGAATTCAAATTATTATTATTATTATTATTATTATTATTATTATTATTATTATTATTATTATTATTATTATTATTATTATTATTATTATTATTTAAAGATTGCCGTTCCTTCTTCAAGAGCCTATAGAAAATTCTTCATTTTCTATTTAAATATATCAGTTCTTTCCTCAAGGGAATTCAGAATTTCTTTGTTATCATTTGAAGATTGCAATTCTTTCTTCAAGGGCCTATAGAAAATGTTTCCTTTTCTATTTAAATATATCAGTTCCTTCCACAAGGGAATTAAAAAGTTATTATTATTATTATTATTATTGTTATTATTATTATTATTATTTAAATATTGCAGTTCCTTCTTCAAGAGCCTATAGAAAATGCTTCCTCTTCTGTTTAAATATATCACTTCTTTCCTCAAGAGAATTTGGAATTTATTTATTATCATTTAAAGATTGCAGTTCTTTCTTCAAGAGCCTATAGAAAATCCTTCCTTTTCTATTTAAATATGTCGTTTCTTCCCTCAAGGAAATTCAGAATTTATTTATTATCATTTAAAAATTGCAGTTCTTTCTTCAAGGGCCTATAGAAAATGTTTTCTTTTCTATTTAAATATATCAGTTCCTTCCTCAAGGGAATTCAGAATTTCTTTATTATCATTTAAAGATTGTAGTTCTTTCTTCAAGGGTCTATAGAAAATGTTTTCTTTTCTATTTAAATATATCAGTTCCTTCCTCAAGGGAATTCAGAATTTCTTTATTATCATTTAAAAATTGCAGTTCTTTCTTCAAGGGCCTATAGAAAATGTTTTCTTTTCTATTTAAATATATCAGTTCCTTCCTCAAGGGAATTCAGAATTTCTTTATTATCATTTAAAAATTGTAGTTCTTTCTTCAAGGGCCTATAGAAAATGCTTTCTTTTCTATTTAAATATATCAGTTCCTTCCTCAAGGGAATTCAGAATTTCTTTATTATCATTTAAAGATTGTAGTTCTTTCTTCAAGGGCCCATAGAAAATCTTTCTTTTTCTACTTAAAGCTTCCTCTTTATACCCTCCAACTTCCTGACCACACTTTGCGTTACTACTTGCTATCCGAAATGTTCTACTTGCACCATTGTCTCATCCGGAATTCGCAAACGTATTATCTTTGCTTTTCTCCCAGTTATTATAGTTTTTGTTTCTATTTATCTTCATCCTGTACTCCTCGCAACTGTCATAAATCTATTAACGTTCCTTAGAATATTTTCCTATTATGTTAACTGTGCCATGCTATGTATCTATGAATTTTAAAATCTAGATATAGGATGACTTAAGAATACCAAAGTAATTCTTAAAATTAAGCTTATAGTTAATAACGAATATAAAGTTTAGTGACATAATGCAAGCACAGTCAAGTTTTTCAAGCTGGTCGATAACTCTTCCAAGCAATTTCGATCTCAGGATACATATTAAAAACAAAAAAGGCATAAAGTTCTGGTACGTGTGCTGACACTAGAATTTTAAATCATACACTGATATATCAATACAATTCTTCCATAGTATAGGTAAAGAGAAAAAAATGTGAACCTAAATATTGGTTGTAGCTCATTTATTGTGAATGGCTCAGTTTTATAAACATACGTGCACAATCTCATCGCCTTACTGATATATAGTTAAGTTTTGTTCTACGCACTTCTCAAACAGCCACAAATCTTGATAAATGACGATAAGTTTGAAAGATAACTGCTGGCCATTAATTTGCCGTCTTGCTTCTGGCGTTTCAACTTTTTTGTGACGATTGGTAAAAACTACCCACCTGGGGACCTTGAGATGAAATGATCTGACGTCATAAAGCAGCAGTTCCTGTTAGCTAATTTCAGCTTGTGTATTTGTAAATATGTGTTTCTTGTGTACCTGGTACAAAAATTTAGTTTATCGTAAGACTATTTTAATTATTTCAGAAGATATTTTTAATATACAGGGTGAATCACCTAAAACTTACACCGCAAATATTTCGGAAATGGAAAGTGATATTGATGTGCAGTTTTAAACAGCACTGATTGATAATCAGGGGCTCGTACATTTAGCCTATAAAAAGACTTTAATAATACTGAGAAAGTGTATTTCTTGAGCAAACATGCAATTTTTAAAGGGAACAATGCCTAGTTACATCATCAGACTAAAGGTGGGATAAATTAGTATGTCAGTGGCGTTTATTGCAAGATTCTAGTGCAAGTGCTTTACGAGAAATCTTATTATGAAACTTTTACCCACCGACACTTGTACTATCGTCTACATCCTTGTTGACAGTGTCTTTCAGCCTTCCCCACAAAAAAGGCCTAATGGGGTCAGATCAGGTGAACGGGCCGGCCAAGGTACAGGTTCTCTTCGTCCAATCCAACGATTTGGAAACAATCCGTTAAGACAAGATGTAGTACTTCGAGCACTATGGGCTGAACAGCCATTATGTTGGTACCACAGGTTCCTCCTAGTCTGCAAAGGAACGTCTTCTAGCATCTGTGGCAGATGGTCTGTCAGGAGACTGCGATACTTGTGCGAGTTCATTGTTCCTTCTATGAACAAAGGGACTATGAGCTGATGGTTCACTATCCCACACCACACGTTTAAACTCCATGGACGCTGACGTTCCACCTGACGAAGCCAACGGGGATTGTCAATAGTGCATGTTTCTGCGGTTTACCTGACCATGATTAGTAAATGTTGCTTCATCACTAAACAAGATACATAATGAATCTGGAGTATCATCTCTTAATGCCCATGTACAAAAGTTAACACGATTCTCAAAATAGTTTCCATGCAGCTCTTGAGGGAGAGAGATGTGATAGGGATGGAACCTATGTCGATGGAGAATGCGCAGTACACTTGCCTGACTTATGCCACTTCCACGTGCGATTGTGCGGGAACTAATTTGCGGATCTACTGCAACGGCAGCCAAAACATTAATTTCTGCCCCTTCTCCAGTCACTTGTTTGTTTCCGTTACGTTTCCTAGGTGTTACAGTACTACTTTCAAGTAATTGGTTGAAGAGGTTGATAAATAATTGCCGGAATGGTTGACGTCTATTGGGATACGTTTCCGCATACACCGAACAGGAACGAACTGCATTCTTCTTACACTCTCCATACACCACGAGCATGTCGGCTTTCTCTGCATTAGTAAACCCCATCTTCCACTCACGACTTACTGCTTTAACTGTCACAAACTAACTGACCAGAAAGTCGCAATGCAATAAATGAACAGAAAACACAATGATAACAAACATAACAATATAATACCTAGCAACGAAGTAGGTTGAATGGGACAAATAATTGTTAGGGAGGAAACTTTTCAAAATACGATTTCTCGTAAACCACTTGCACTAGAATCCTGCAACAAAGACCATTGACATTCTAATTTACCTTACCTTTATTCTGTTGATGTAAGTAGGCATTGTTCCATTTAAGAAATTGTATGTTTGCTCAAAAAATACACTTTCTCAGTATTATTGAAATCTGTTATAGGCTAAATGTACGAGCCCCTGACCACCTATCAGTGCTGTGAAAACTGCAAATCAATAGCACTTTCCATTTCCGAAATATTTGCGGTGCAAGTTTCAGGTGATTCACCCTATATTTGTAATTTAATGTACGCACGCACTTATCCACACAAACGTCTGCTACCACGCAGGTAGTATTTTGGATAAGAGTTCTTGGAGTTTCACAAGGTCTGTTCAATTCTTGGGTAATGAGATAGATGAGATATTACGAAGAGACGTACACTTTAAAATGAACAACAGTGAAGTATTGACTGAGGCTGACACAGGGAGATTATTCCAAACTACACTCAAAATGTTACAAATACCTGCGAGAATACCTCTCTCCTAACTTTTGAGCTGGAAAGAGGTTTGAGGGGAATAGGCATGGAGTCTATAGCAAAGAGGTGACATAAATGACAAAAACATTTGGAAAGGTGTCAAAAGAAGACTTAATAGACATCAGCCGACAGGAAATTAAATTTGATCGTAAAATTAAGCCTTCTGTAAGCCTAAAAATGAAATAAAATTGAATTAGAGTAAACAGGTATATATACTTAGGAAGAAAGGAAGGAGACTCAGGAATGCATGGTTCAGCTTAGGAGGCTGGAGGACACAAAAAAGATTGACGATTCTGGCAGGTGAATCTGTCCATTTTCTGATGGGGATGAAGGCTGGGTACATATTTTTGCGGAACGTGAACAGTGGGAGAACCAACGAAGAATTAAAGTGAAAGTAAAATTCTCAATTCCAACAAGGAGATGGCACTGGTTGACCAGAGAAACGACGAAGCATGAGCAGTTTCCTGACTAATGTGCGCGAAACCTGGTCAAACATTTCAGTAATCAGAGACGGTTCATCCTTTTTTCCTGTCAATTTTCCTTATTTTCTTCACATTAAACTTGTATATTAAATATTTATGCATGGTGAATGACCCACGCACTAAATCTATAATAACTTGACACAAATAAAGAGATGCTATCCACCAGTACCCTTCTATTATTTTCAACATATTATTAGCTAATTTGGGATGAAGGTAAATTTTCAGATCTATACTCAAATACACAAAGGATTATGGAAATGAATGCGCAGGATTCTTTTTATTTAAGCCACTGCCGGCATTTCAATAACTCTGTCTTTTTCCGCTGAAAGCTACGTAATCAGATTGCATGTATCTAAAAAGTGTAAAGAATTCCGGTATTTATACTTTTTTTGCTAAAAATAAGTCCCTTAGCTTTAAACTTATTTATGTTAGAAGTTTTAATTTCAGCATCTCTTCTCTTGGCAACTTGGTGTTGGTCTGTGAGTAAAGTGACATACAAGGCAACAGCATACATTTTTACTCTCTAAATACATCTCTTAGCAAAAATTGCAAGTGTTGAACTGACAGCATTGTAGGCATTATAGTTTTGCCAGGAGTATAGAGCTGTTTACTTATAGTAGATATTGTGACCAGAGGCTATGGCCCAAGGTTATCGGGAAGTCGGCGCCGGGCAGTTGGAGAGATAAACAATGATAAATGACGCAGTATCGCTCTCGTCCAGCTATTGGAAAATAACCAGAATCTTCTGGAAGTTTCCCTTCCTCCAGAATGTATATCCAGAACATTCTAGAACGTTCTGCGGAAACTTCCACCGGCTATAGAAGCCAGCGGGTTCGCCAGAGAGATGGTGAGTGCTTTTTAATGCGACAAAAAGTGATATTCTTTGTGCGAGTTTGTGACGACTGCTGTGACGTGCAGTGAGTGCTGCTACTGCGAGGAATTAGAGACGTCTTGTGTTCGACCCCCAGCGACTGAAGTGAATTGAAGAGGCTACGTCGCGCGTATTTCATTACGCGGCTACTTCGCGAAGAAAAGTGAAGTGACAAGGAAAATTGAACTATACACATTAGGGAGGTCACGGTGAAAACTGGACAAAGTAACAATATTCCAATATTCCAAATACGCGCCGCAGAAAGTAGATAATAATATCATCTCCTTAAGGGGAGAGTAAATGGAGAAAATTGCCAAACGCTATATTTCTCTTTAGTTTTATGCATATTTATCATACAGGTTGCCCATAAAGTGCCAGTACATGTTCATATTCCTGGTGTGCTACAACACGATAAACATTATATTAGGATTATAGAGTAGGACCTTATAAAGCCTAATGCAGTTCAACATGTCGCCTTCATTATCAACATACTGTTCCCATCGCCTTGTGGCTGTACAGAACACGCGCCGTAAGATTTGAGAACTTATCAGCAAGCATGCCACTCTTATTCCTTCTTTCAGCTCATGCTCATCTGGCACTCTGGTAGCGTAAATTCGGCTTTTGAAACTCCATACAACAAAGTCATGGGAAGTGAGGTCGGGGGAACGGAGAACCCACATGCGATCCACCGCTCTTCCGCTCCACCGGCTAGGAAAGGTCTCATTCAGGTAGTCCCCCACAATGTTTGCATAGTGAAGTAGTGCCCCATCTTGTTGATAAATGGCAGAGGCAAGGATATCATCCTGCAGTAACTGTGCTCCAGGAACAGTGCAACCAGGTAGATTGTCCTGGAAATTGTCTTGTGTTGATAATCAAGGTGGACATGTTGAACTGCATTAGGCTTTATAAGATCCTACTCTATCATCCTAATATAATGTTTATTGTGTTGTAGCAGACCAGGAATATTAAAATGTATTGAGGCTTTATGGAACCTTGTATTTAAAAAAAAATGCTACTGCATCAGCTACTTTGTGTTATGAATTGTGTAGCACTTCAGAGGGAAAAAAGTTCCTACACACTTTGGAGAAGAGTGGTAAATTTCAGACCATTGTTTTAGGATATGTTTTGCTCTACCTATTGGTACTACTGTTAAATATAGCACCTTCACCGTGCTCAAGCCATGTAGTTTGTTTCTCTCTTTACAAGTGTATCAGGGTTTGTTTTCTCCATTTTTTGCTTTGTGAATGATATTTTGTAATGTAAATGACAATTTTCTCAAAAAATATTGAATGTGGTTAAATTAAATTTCAGAATGATAGAAACACCCTCTAAATCCTGTTATGGATCTACTTTGATGTTAATAGGATGGTTGATTATTTTTAAACAAAATAATTGCGAAAGAACTTTAATCAAAATATGATATAATTGAGGGAAAAAGACCTGTCTTTCTCAATAAACAAACGTATTGGATAAAAGAATATCAGTAAACTAAGAAGGCATTCATCTACATCGTCTGGTATCTTAAATAGTTTATAAGTTAATAGGTTGTGCATGTTGCGATTTAACTTGGGCGGGATATGCCTTTTAATCTCCCCTTAAACAGTATTTTCAGTAATATTATTCAGAACCGCAAAATAATGACGGTCAACTTTTTAAGTATATCTCACTCTCCAATCTCCGAGTAATTTCTCCTTCAAAATTGGTACTTTAACCTGATTTTTGCTTACTAAAACCTAGATCTTTTTCAATTATCTTTACTTATTATATTCATTCTATGTAATTTCTAGAACTTATAGTAAGCTAACCAGTATAAATAGATATAAGTTGATTGATTACCTTGTATTGCTATATAAGCAGTTGACAGTAACTGGAATACCATAAGTCTATAGAAACGAAGCGTATGTTTAGTTTCGAGATAACCGTTAGTGAAAAAAAAATTGTTTTTTCTTCTCTTTCCACTACAAATACTAGGAAGGGGGGGAGATAAAGAAAGAAAAGAAAGTTTAATATCCATTGCTTTTGTTTTGCTTGTAACAAAGAAATCAGGTTACTGGAAAACAGCTATGTATAACCAAGGACAACAGCTAACGCCTTTATGGGCCCCTGACGATAATAATTTGACTGTGTAGAAAAAGACTCCAACTATTAGGTAGTTAATAAGACAATAGTGAATATAGTTGGTGCCTTATAAGCACAAAAACGAATTCTTTGTACCCTCATTATATAGCTAGTTCGAAACCAAGCCTAACACATAGATGTCAACGGATGTCAACTTCTACGGATGCACACTGGCATTAGGACTCGCAGAGTCTCTCTCAGCTGTTTTTGAACGGCATGGCATCCTTATGTTCAGTTGCTTTATATGCTCTAAAAATCCTAATTCTTCATTTCTGCAGAGAAAGACTAGAGCAGCGGTGGCAGGCATTTAGCGTCTACAGAAGGCATTCTAAACCTGGTACTCTTTAAATGCCATTAGGTGCTCTGGACATGGCGAGGGAAACTTGCTTGAGAACACGAACGCAAGTAATTTATTCTTTTTACTTTCTCTACTACGTATAGTAAGTAGGGGAAGTATTGTATTCCACCGAGATTTCACCGGAAATACATGTTTTGAGACCCCCTGAATCCAAAAAAAAAGCATTTTTGGAAACATGTCCGTGTGTGCGTCTGTGTGTTTGTCTGTGAACAGCATAACTCAGAAACGAACAGTCGGATAAACACCAAACTTGGTATTTAGGTTCAGTATCTTCCAGAGATGCGACACAAAGGTTTTCAAGAAAGTCACCCAACCCCAGATTACCCTTTACATGGAACATTTTTCGAAAATTTTAATTTTCTCAAAAATGGCACTAACGATTTTGATTAAAATATCATATGTTTAAGATACTTTCATGACAAATGAAATGTATATCTTGAATTTTCTGGGAATGTCTCCAAAAGTATTCTTCATTGTGAACAACTTTTGCATAACTGGTAAACCATAAGAGATAGACAAAATTTTACTACACAAAAAATGTACTTCGCGTTAAAATACACAATTTACTCATATAATTTATTTTTTTTGTTGAGTGAACCATTTTCGAGATATTGCTTGTTATTCTCTTAAATTTTTCAATACTTATTTTCTCAAATGGGAATTCGCTATTCATTTTTACTTTCTCTACTACGTATAGTAAGTAGGGGAAGTATTGCATTCCACCCAAAAATTCGATACCGAGATTTCACCGGAAATACATGTTTTGAAACCCCCTGAATCCAAAAAAAGGATTTTTGGAAACATGTCCGTGTGTGTGTCTGTCTGTGTGTCTGTCTGTCTGTGTGTCTGTGAACAACATAACTCAGACACGAATAGTCGGATAAACACCAAACTTGGTATTTAGGTTTAGTATCTTCCAGAGATGCGACACGAAGGTTTTCAAGAAAATCCCCCCACCCCAAACTACCCTTTACATGGAACATTTTTCGAAAATTTTAATTTTCTCAAAAATGGCTCTAACGATTTTGATTAAAATATATGTTTAAGATATTTTTATGACAAATAAAATGTATATCTTGAATATCCTGGGAATGTCTCCAAAAGTATTCTTTATTGTGAACGAGCTTTGCATAACTGGTAAACCATAAGAGATAGACAAAATGTTGCTGCACAAAAAATGTAGATCGTGTTAAAATACACAATTTATGTCATATACATTTTTTTTGTTGAGTGAACCATTTTCGAGATATTACTTGTTATTCCCTTAAATTTTTCAATACTTATTTTCTCAAATGGGAATTCGTTATTCATTTTTTTGTCTTGGATATACAAAGACTATTAATCTGTGGCAAAGGGAATAGTGCTGCACCTAGCAACCAGTTATTAAGAGATATGTATGTACTTAAAGGCTACTGTTTTTCTATATTGCCCTTGCAAATATATATTCCTCTTACATCTACAAGAAAATTAGCAATAAGATAGACTCTGCAAATGTTTATCTCGATTAAGATGAAGCATATGGAGAATAAGCGTTTGTAAAAATAGTTTGTACAAGAGTAGAGAAAGTCATGTGAGTGTAACACATCAGATTTTTTTTTGTCTTGGATATGCAGAGTATTAATCTGTGGCAAAGGGAATGGTGCTGCACCTAGCAACCAGCTATTAAGAGATACGTATGTGCTTAAAGGCTACTGTATTTCTATATTGCCCTTGTAAATATATATTCCCCTTACATCTACAAGAAAATTAGCAATAAGATAGAGTCTGCAAATGTTTATCTCGATTAACATGAAGCATATGGAGAATAAGCGTTTGTAAAAATAGTTTGTACAAGAGTAGAGAAAGTCATGTGAGTGTAACACATCAGATTTTTTTTTTGTCTTGGATATGCAGAGTATTAATCTGTGGCAAAGGGAATGGTGCTGCACCTAGCAACCAGCTATTAAGAGATACGTATGTGCTTAAAGGCTACTGTATTTCTATATTGCCCTTGTAAATATATATTCCCCTTACATCTACAAGAAAATTAGCAATAAGATAGAGTCTGCAAATGTTTATCTCGATTAACATGAAGTAGATGGAGAATAAGCGTTTGTAAAAATAGTTTGTACAAGAGTAGAGAAAGTCATGTGAGTGTAACACATCAGATTTTTTATGTATGTTGTATTTACAGTAGTAAATTACTCGTGTTAAGTAGTCCGTCAAACCGGTAGGGTACAACCATGAGATTAATTTATCGGTCGGGAGGAGATTACTTACCCAGTCAATCTAATTTTAGCACCAAAATTTTCACCATTGTTATAATTATATTTGTAAGTAAAACCAAGTAACACAAGGCATATGATTTAATTACATTACAGTAAAGTGAGTTTTAAAAAATAAAAGAAAAATTCTTCACTGCGAAGAATCGAGCTCAAGTTACCCGCGGAAAATTTAAGTAGTATAACCACTGCTCCACGCTAAGCACGGTGTGGAGGTAGCCCAAATTAGTGCCCTGTAGCATGTATTATAAAGTTAGCAAAGCGGCGCATTCCTTTTAATATTAAATGCGTAATTTAATATGATTGTAACATTGTAGCCTATACTTTTAAATGCACATGTAAATTAATTTACTCGTATGTTTGTATAACAGAGTTTTGTTGTATTTATTGTACATGGACGATATATCCCTGATACTGGGATGCAGTCCAATAAATAAATTTAAAACAGCAGTAGGTAAGCAATGGCTCTGCTCTGAACTACTGAAAGAAATGTTCAAGTCTATTATAAATCCTCACGAAATAATTTAAATAGAGAGTGCAGTATCCTCTTTAAATTCACCTTTATTTCTGAGTATATCGATAAATCCTTTATTGGAAATTCCCGGCATTTACCGTAGTTTAAAATAATCACAATATTATCATAGCGAGAAATAACCATTACCAATCCATTTAACTACTTCACATAACATGAAGTCACATTAAATAATAAACCCACAACTTCTACATAAGTTGAAATTAAAATGAATGGCTATGTAAATTTAGTGTTTGAATGTTGATATTATCTGGATGTTTAATATATAACGCTGGAGAAGGCCATGGTTAGAATTTTAAATTTCCAATTCTGATAATGAAAATACTATCCAAACTGAAAGCTAATCCGCTCCCACCTGAAGCCAGCGACCTTATGACGTGCAAGCTTTAGGAGCTTACAAGATAAATTCTCGCGTAAGAACTATTTTTCTTTCGCTGGGCCGAGTTATGCGGTATTATGTAAGTTCTTAAAACTCATAAATAGCACATTCCTTATTAGGAAATGTTGTTTCTCACTACTTCTGCATAGCATTATTGCGAAGCATAATGCCCTCTACTGTATCTTGGAAGCGGGAACGGTTCCAAGGTCACACATTAGACATACGTGTAACTGTTATATAGTAATGCAACGTACTCTGCGTTCAGGACGTTGCTTTTGGAACCGGTTACAAAAATACTCGAACGATCGTATTAGTGCGAAGTTGGAGGACCGTGATTTTGGAACTATATAACTGGACGTATGACTTTTTTTTTGGAACAGCATCTCGGAACAGTTCTAAAATAACTGTTATATATTTTTCCTACCTGTAGTATTCAGACCCATAGTTTATTTGAATACTTAGTAGTGAGCTTCCTATACCTAAAGTTGAAGTAGATATTTTGTTGTAGTATTGTTGTTTGCCACAAATTTTGGGAGCCAATTTTAAGAAGGTGGTTTGTTGCTGCTACGTATGGAAAGTCAGTTTGAAGATGTATTATATTTCGACTGTTGGGAAGCCGAACTTGAAGTAGTTGCAACCGCACGTGTGGTACACGGTAGCCTTCGTCCCAAAAATGTTTAAAAAATTTTTAACTTTGTAATTTTGACTGTTGCTTTAAATATTATATATTTATGTTTGCCTCGGCTGCGTCAGTATTATTTTTAGATACCTGAATTTTAGAGACAGGGCGTGATGCGGCTGAAGAATGTAGGCTTACGCAGATTATAATTTTTAATTCACTCCTTTTTATTAATTCTTGACACTATTTAAATAACACTTCACTGATATAGAGAGCTGTGAGATTCTTTTATTAATTACTTGCACTTTTAACATGTAAACTATTTTTGTCTCACACGAATACGTATTAAATTTCTCGAGGACGTGTCTCGCGTCTGATTAGTAACACTGTCTGCTAGCAACGCGTCCAGTTATGAGCACTGTCTATAAGCAACTGATTTAATTTCAACCGCCTAAATTTGTAAATTTCTGATTGGTTATTCCTAATCCAATAGAATACCTTTATTTAACTTAAGCTTTTTTCTGGTTGTTGATTGGCTATTTTATAAACTGTCACAGAATTTACATTATTGTTGCTACAATAATCAAGTAGTATTAAACTTTCAAATTCATTATTGCCTCAAGGTTACCTCATTGTTACCTCATTGTTAGCAACTTTTAACCTATTATTCTCACAGCTCCTACATTATTAAATTACGTAATACATTCACATAACATTATTGAATATGTATACAATAATATAAACATATACAGTGATTGTAATTGTCGCAGTTCTCTGGCTCGTGTTATCTTATTTGTTGAGCGCCTCTTGTTTTATTATTTTAAATTTGGGTTCTTTGTCCTCCGGCTAGCTATTACAACTCAGTCGAGCAAGTGTCTCTATGCAGGGCGTGTAAACGGAAAGGAGTTGTTGCTAAAAGATAACACTGATAAAATAATTTGTTTCTACACTTGTATTGCCGTCACACTTAATTAATAATTCACATATTTAATCTTTATACACGCCTGACTGAAACTGAGGTATTTCCGAATGTAACTACAGTCCTTTTAGTTGCCGCGTACCAATTACTTCGCGTACTTCACATTTTGTAACTAACTTTGCGACGTGTACCTCGTGAGAGATTCTTCAGGACTACGTGACGTGCACCTCGTGAGAGATTCTTCGGAACTGCGCGATACTTGCTTATGGCTCGAGAATATATACTCCTTCACCCCGAATTGCCTAAACATTATAATAGAGCTGCTATTGGTTACCAAATCGCGCCCACTTTAGCGTCTGTTTTGTCAGCCAATCACTGCTACTAACATATATACTCTAGGGAAGATATTCCCTCCATTTCTAAAAAAGACACGCTACCCTGATGTCATTTGTTTATCTCTACTTAGTGATAAACAACTCACCCCCTCGGTTTATTATTACCCACTTCTATTGTCAGTTTGAATGAGGCCGTGTAAACTTATTTCCTAACAATTCTTATGGCTAACAAACATCTAAAATCCTGTACATACAATAATATTAATTTACACTACAATCACTCTGGCATTCACAGTGTTGTGATATAAAATATTGCCTCATAATATACACTTTTTATATATTATTACATACACATATTGCTTTAAGGTGGGCTGTTATTATATTTTATATTATATAATTTGACTGAAATCATTTAAGTGTTAAAAATACTGCCTCAAAGTTACGTGATAATACAAACATTAAAAATTAATAACTGGAGGCTGAACAATTGTGAAATTAAGCAAACAAAGTGAAGGCTGTTTAATAATATGCAAATCACGGTGATAGGTGAGCAGCTGAGACCTCGAACCCTAGTTCACACAAATACTTAGTATTATAAAGGCGTCTTATTAAGCAATGCATTCACGCAAAATGCTTTAGTCATTCTTTAGACAAAAAACTCATAAAGATTGTAGCTAGGAGAAACGAAGGGTTTTGTATTGCATGAGTACATCTTTAATTTCTTTTCGGCATGGTAGGCAGAAGTACTACTACCAAAATTCTACCGGAAAGAGGGGTTTTGTGATCCCCTGAATGAAACATAGCTTTTTGCTTTCTCTATCACGTACATAGCAGGTAGAGAGGGCATTGAATTCCACACTAAAATTCTGTACCAAGTTTTCACGGAAATACTTTGAGGTTTCCTGAATAAATAAAAAACAGTAATAAAACAAAAGCATTTATACAAAAAGGTCCAGATATATGTGGTCTGGGAACAACATAACTCAAAAACAAAAGTCGGATAACTACCAAACTTGGTATTTAAGGAGGATTTTCAAGAAACTCCTCCTTCACCCAATTACCTCTTTCATAGAATATTTTTAGAAATTTTTTATTTTCCAAAAACAATGACTAACGGTTTTGATTAAAATACCATATATCAAAGTAATTTACATGTTAAATAAAATTTATGTCCTAAATTTTCTGGAATAGCCTGTGAAATCCTCTTTATTCGGAAGGAATTTTGTATAATCTTGTATAACTGGTAAACATTAAGCAATAGACAAAAACGCACTACACAAAAAACGCAGATCTCTTTAAAATGCACAGTTTATTTAAAATAACCTTTTTGTTGCGTCAGCCATTTCCAATATATCCGTTATTAATGATTTGAATTGTTCAACTGTTTATCATTCTTTTAAAATCCTGTCGACATTCAGTTGTCGCGATGTCATGAAAAGAGTATGGAATTTTAAGACGAGCGTATAGCGTCCAGTTCTTAAACATTTGGCTATCGGTATTCCCTTTGCCTTTAACGCAATATATAATGTACTACTTCTGCAAAGCTTTGTCTCGATGAAAATGAAGTAGTAGAAAAATAAGTTTTCGTAAGAATACCCTTTAATAAATTATAGAGGTTAGATAAAGTCATGTGAATGTATACATAAGATTTGTTAGTAAACTTTTTCTGTATCTGAACAGCAGAATACAAAATACGAAGAGTCAGTTAGATACCAAAGTTTGTATTTTAGTCGACCATCTTTGCAAGACAAAATATTTTCACACTCCATTACCCCCACGCACAAGAATTTACAGTCAAGTATATCTTGAATTTTTGCGATTGCCTGTGAAAACCTCTTATTGCAATGTTTGTAATTACATGCGAAAGTATAAGAAGTGGATAAAAAGTTACTACAAAGGAAAAAGGTCTGATGTTTCATTCAAATGGCTTTTGCTATCCCTTCTTCAACAAAGTATTCTTACCAAAGTCATTCTTCTGTCTACTTTATGCTAATCGAGATAAATATTTTCAAAAATGGCTTTCCTCGTAGGTACAAGGGGTATAAGGTAATTCAGTAGGCTTAAGCAATAGTCAAATCTTATAAAAACGTTTGCTATATGAAGGCTTTGAAATTACGTTCTCTTTGTATGACCATGAGAAAAAAACGAATATGGATTTTGAATGTGAAAAAATACATATAAAGTATTTGACAGTTCAGACAAATAATAAAGAATATAGCGGAAATTATTAATACCAAAAAAGCTTTTATTTGACATAAATTGTGTGATTTAACGAGTTCTAAATTTTTTATGTATTATGTTTTTGTCTAGCTCTTATGGCTTACAGGCTTTACAGGCTATTCCCAGAAAATTCAATAGGTATACAGATTTTTTGTCATGTAAATATCTTAGACATGTGGTATTTTAACCAACATCGTAAAAGCCATTTTTTTTTTTTTTTTTTTTTTTTTAGAAACTTGAACATTTCGTAAACTCCTCCACGTAAAGGGTAGTATGAGGGGAGGAATTTTCTTGAAAATATTTGTGTCACGTCTATGTTAAGTTTGGTATTTATCAGACATTTCGTTTTGGGCTATGGGACATAAGCGCGCGTGGATCTTTTTCTAAATTTGATGTGTTGCATTTACATAACTTTCCCTACAAACTATTGTTGCAGAAACTTATTCTTATATTCTTTGTTCAGAGTCTTTAGAGACGGTGGATAGAGGAAGACAGAAAACCGGTTGCTCGTGCCCAGGTCGGTTACGTGTAGCGGCTCTTTGTGATAGCTGCCGTACCGGCCTAGCGACGTTCCGTTTCTCCCCCTTCCACTGTCTCAAAAGACATGAACAATAAACATTATTTATTTTTAGATGCAGATAAACCCTCATTGCTTGTAGATATACATAAGTATACAATAAGCTAAAGTGATAGTCAAATATTTTCAAAGTCGGTCGCTATGTGATGGCTCTGAAATTCTATCTTTTCCGGTTTAACAGGTATGAAAAAGTCATTTAGAACAAAGAGGACTTCAGAGACTATCTCCAGAAAACTCCAGATACACATTTCATTTATTAGCGATTTTTGAGAAAATCAAAATGTTTTAAAAAATTTCCATGTAAACGGTAGTTTTGGGTGGAGTGATTTTCTTGAAAATCTATGTAAAAAAACACACACACAAACGCACGCACACACACCGATTTCCTGTATTTTATTTCTGTAGCAACCAATATTACAGCTGCACTCAAAAAACAGCAATGTGAACATTGATAGCCCGTACTATGTCAACGTCGTTATGCTCTTGTATGACAGATGGCAGCATGATTATGAATGAACATCCTGCACTCTGTTGCCAACGAGCACAACTTCGTTGACAGGATATCACCGCTTTGTGACTTTCTGGTTTATGGTACTTTTTGGTGCATTGTTAAACGATTTGTTGAACCAAATAATGATATAAAGGACACAGTGGTTTTAGTGCTGTGCCCACAAGTTGCGTGCTTACACGTGTGTTATATACAAATATTCCATTACAAGGCAAATTGTTGCTCTTGGCCAGAAATTGGAACAATGGGAAAACATTCAGCTTCGTTCCCAATTACTACGTTTCCATGGGGAATTGAAATTCATTTGAGTACACTTTCCGTATTGAATACTGCATGGAAGCGCGGATCTGGATCGTATTGAGATTGTTTTGAACCTTGGATCCGATCCTCTTAGAAAGTAGGTTCGGATCGAAATTTGTTGCATGGAAACACCTACCGTATTCAAATCGTTTTGACTACGCCAAAGATACTATACTCATAACACGCTGCACGCTCGTCATTTTGTTTTTATTAGTGGATATTGTTAATCACATGTGTAATAAAACGCACAGCAAAGCCACTTTTATCGCTTCCATAATTCGCAATTTATTCGGAGTTACTTCGATATTGGATTATAGTGAAAATAGAAGCTTTTAACTTACAAAATCGCGGTTTTTGCTATCGACAGTAATTCTTGGTTAATGAGGAACGTTTTGGTGTAGTAAATGTTGTTCCGGGGGTAATATATTTCCCACACGCCCACCGTTTTATGCGGCCGTTCTTATATAGTCGTTTTTGGCGGGTTTTGGAAGGAATTGCTGCCAACGTGAATCGTTCGAGTCAGTTCGAGTTTAAGACGCGCAGATTCCTGCATGCCCCAACTGCTACACTCCTCTCCTTCTAAAAAAACATCCCTCGGCTACGCCTTGAGGCTGAGGGTCCTAAATCGTGTTTTCAGCTATGTTGGGATTTCAAATGTTGGCAGCGGAAAGACAACGCAACCAACGTTCCCATGATGCCACGGGTGAAATGCGTGCGATGCGACTTCTGAGTGTCAGTAATATGGAACAAAAGTGACAAATATGCCATATATTCATGAAAATAAGTAAAGCACCATGTTATTTGTTCTTTATTATGTGTAATAATATGCTGAAGTCAATAAAAGTGTATGCGTGGCTACGTGTATTTTTTTATACCGGCCATAATCCAATATCAAAGTATTCTAAAAAAACATTCACTAACCTCAAAACCCATTTAAAATATACAGAAAAACAAATTATCGTATGTTTAACAGGTTCAGCAACCTAAATTCAAGTTGACCAACATAATCGCTTGTATTATTTTATTCTCGAACTTTGTGTATTCAAATCGATCTCAACACGCATTGAATTTAACATGGAAACGCGGATCGTATTCAGTATGGAATTGGCCTCAAATCGATTTCAATTCCCCATGGAAACGTAGTGAATGTAAACAAGCTAAAATGGCTAGCAGGTTTGAGAGCTGCTTCGTATGTGAAGTAGTTTCTCGGTACAAAGTAAGATAAGAGACAAAGTAAGATAAGAGACTACGTGTCTTGCTCCTTTTTTGATCTTCGTATGAAATAATTTCAACAAAATCCTAATCATCGTACGTGTAAACAGTTGATTGCTGTTTTTCATCTTGCATACAGCCAAGTGTTGCACTGCATATTTTGGAAGCCATCTCGCTTAAATATTTACCATAACTATATAACGTCGGCGACAGGACGGCGGGAATATGTGCATGTGATGGGGCTAAATAAGTAAGAATTGTTGTTGAATACATAAAACTGCGTGACCGTTACACTTCGGTTGTTATACCTACAGGTTGTTTTTACTTTACTTTACTGTGTGTGTGTATGTGTGTGTGTGTGTGTGTGTGTGTCTGTGTGTCTGTGTCTGTGAACAGCATAACTCAGAAACGCACAGTCGGATAAACACCAAACTTGGTATTTAGGTTCAGTATCTTCCAGAGATGCGACACGAAGGTTTTCAAGAGAATCCCCCCACCCCAGACTACCCTTTACATGGAACATTTTTCGAAAATTTTAATTTTCTCAAAAATGGCTCTAACGATTTTGATGAAAATATCACATGTTTAAGATAATGTCATGAGAAATGAAATGTATATCTCGAAATTTCTGGGAATGTCTCCAAAAGTATTCTTCATTATGAACGACTTTTGCATAACTGGTAAACCATAAGAGATAGACAAAATTTTACTACACAAAAAATGTAGATCGCGTTAAAATACACAACTTATATCATATACATTCTTTTTGTTGAGTGAACCGTTTTCGAGATATTGCTTGTTATTTCCTTAAATTTTCCAATACTTATACTTTTTCTCAAATTCGTTATTCATTTTTTTATGTCCTGGACATGCAAAGAGAATGGAATGCGCCACATAGCAACCAGCGATAAAATATTTGACTATCGCTTAAAAGCTACCATATTCCCCTTGCATCTACAAGAAAATTACAAATAAGATTGACATCTCGATATCTCGATTAATATGAAGCATATGGAGAATAGGCGTTTGTAAAAATAGATTGTACAAGAGTAGAGAAAGTCATGTGAGTGTAACACATCAGATTTTTTTTTTATGTTCTGGACATGCAAAGAGAATGGAATGCGCCACATAGCAACTAGCGCTTAAAGGATTTGACTATCGCTTAAAACCTGCCATATTCCCCTTGCATCTACAAGAAAATTAGCAATAAGATTGACATATCGATATCTCGATAAACATGAAGCATATGGAGAATAAGCGTTTGTAAAAATAGTTTGTACAAGAGTAGAGAAAGTCATGTGAGTGTAACACATCAGATTTTTTCTTTTTAATTTCTCTACTACGTATAGTAAGTAGGGAAAGTATTGTATTCCACCCAAAAATTTGATACCGAGATTTCACCGGAAATACATGTTTTGAGACCCCCTGAATCCAAAAAAAGCATATTTGGAAACATGTCCGTGTGTGTCTGTGTGTCTGTGAACAGCATAACTCAGAAACGAACAGTCAGATAAACATCAAACTTGGTATTTAGGTTCAGTATCTTCCAGAGATGCGACATGAAGGTTTTAAAGAAAATCCCCCTACCCCAGATTACCCTTTACATGGAACATTTTTCGAAAATTTTAATTTTCTCAAAAATGGCTCTAACGATTTTGATTAAAATATCATATGTTTAAGATATTTTCATGACAAATGAAATGTATATCTCGAATTTTCTGGGAATGTCTCTAAAAGTATTCTTCATTGTGAACGACTTTTGCATAACTGGTAAACCATAAGAGATGGACAAAATTTTACTACACAAATAATGTAGATCGCTTTAACATACGCACTTTATGTCATACATTTTTTTTTTGAGTGAACCATTCTCGAGATATTGCTTGTTATTCCCTTAAATTTTCCAATACTTATACTTTTTCTCAATTTCGTTATTCATTTTTTTTGTCCTGGTAATGCAAAGAGAATGGAATACTCCACATAGCAACCAGCTCTTAAAATATTTGACTATCGCTTAAAGCCTACCAATACCCCTTGCATCTACAAGAAAATTAGCAATAAGATTAACATCTCGATATCTCGATTAACATGAAGATATGGAGAATATGCGTTTGTAAAAATAGTTTGTACAAGAGTAGAGAAAGTCATATGAGTGTAACACATTAGATTTTTTTAATATTATGGTTTCTTTCAATGCACAGCAAAGTAAATGCCATGCTGTCAAATTAGTCAGTCTGGAAATTGACTTTATTCATTATCCAGTAAAGCGTGCCTGAGTCAGTATAGTTGTAACCCTTCTTAACTTTTTAGTTTTAAATCTAATTGCCATATCCATAAAATCTTTCATTTATATAGAACTTGAGGGTATGAGAAAATAATGCCATAGATGGTATCAGATTCAACGCCCGTTAGCTATCCCTTATTTTTCCGAGTGGTTAGCGTACAGCTTTGTAATTCGTAAGTAGAGATAATATGTATGTTTGAGCCCACAGAGAGATGCCGACAAGCGATAAAGTTCTTTGTTCTACGCCGACAAGCCCCGCCCCCTCCCTTTGTGTGCTCACATGCCGCCAGGTCTCGTGTCGTTAGGCCCCGCCCCCTCTCGCTTTGTGTGCTCACCTAATGCCGGCAGTATCTGTGCTAACAGGTTCTACCCCCTCCCCCATGCGTTCTACTGTGGCGTCATGACTTGATGGAATTGTTTTCTCGAGTCCTGCCGCCCCTCGGCAAATTAATTAGGTAACGTTCGTCAAACATTTTTTTTATGACTACTAAGCCCTGCACATTGCATCCTCGAGCAATTAAGTTTTATGATTAATGAATTGTTGACTGGAGCTTGAGTATAAGTAGTCTGCTCACGGGAACAGTCTGTCATGTAATGAAACACTGCAGCCTTCTTCTTCTATCCGGGGAAGGCGCTTGTCCATTAGCTGAACATGTTAGACGCTTTCAACACATTAATAGGCTTTTAAGTTTACATTCTGGATCTGTTTACATACATTAGCGATCAACGACATACTTCCGCCAGGCGGTAACGGTGACCCACATTAGCTAACCCGTTAGACGCTTTCACCACATTAGCGAACATTGTCAGTAATTGTTTTCCTAAGTGCTCTGCCCAACACTCAACACTTTAGATTTTAGCGATGGAAATGATATAAAAAGCACCAGCTTCTCCAACGAGTTCCAAGTTGACCAGGATGCCCGGGTTCGAATTACAAATTCAGCTTCTAATAACTCAGAGACTAATTACGATAAAGACATCAAATAAAGTTTATTACATTAATGTCATTAGATAGTTTCTTGTGAATGTATATTTGGGCACATGGTGTCCAGGGTTCGAATACCGATAAAATGTAATTTAATTATAAATTTAATAACTCCTAAACTAATTAAGATAAAGACACCAAATAAACTTTATTGCCTTTATGTTATTAGGTAGTATCTTGTGGAGGTGTAATTAGATACCTGACGTTCTGGGTTCGAGCCTAATGTTTAAATCGTCATTATCTCAGAAACTAAGAGAGGTAGAGGAATTGACCAAAGCATGATTGATAGCTCCTATGATGGGTAATTAATACTGTATATAATTTTTAATCAGTTGTCCTTACTTCGAATCCCGACCTTTCAATCACTTACTTATTTTTTCTCTATACTCTAGAATATGTCACTTAGATTGATGCTGTAACTGCATACAGCACCTTTAAACATATCAAACTAATATTGTAAATAATTTTGTTTCTGGTGTCCAGGGTTCGAATACCGATAAAATGTAATTTAATTATAAATTTAATAACTTCTAAACTAATTAAGATAAAGACACCAAATAAACTTTATTACCTTTATGTTATTAGGTATTATCTTGTGGATGTGTAATTAGATACCTGACGTTCAGGGTTCGATCCTAATTTTTAAATCGTCATTATCTCAGAAACTAAGAGAGGTAGACGAGTGAACCAAAGCATGATTGATAGCTCCTATGAGGGGTAATTAATACTGTATATAATTTTCAATCAGTTGTCCTTACTTCGAATCCCGATCTTTCAATCACTTACTTATTTTTTCTCTATACTCTAGAATATATCACTTAGATTGATGCTGTAACTGCATACAGCACCTTTAAACATATCAAACTAATATTGTAAATAATTTTGTTTCTGGTGTCCAGGGTTCGAATACCGATAAAATGTAGTTTAATTATAAATTTATTAACTTCTAAACTAATTAAGATAAAGACGCCAAATAAACTTTATTGCCTTTATGTTATTAGGTATTATCTTGTGGATGTGTAATTAGATACCTGACGTTCTGGGTTCGAGCCTAATTTTAAATCGTCATTATCTCAGAAACTAAGAGAGGTAGAGGAGTTGACCAAAGCATGATTGATAGCTCCTATGATGGGCAATTAATACTGTATATAATTTTTAATCAGTTGTCCTTACTTCGAATCCCGATCTTTCAATCACTTACTTATTTTTTCTCTATACTCTAGAATATATCACTTAGATTGATGCTGTAAATGCATACAGCACCTTTAAACATATCAAACTAATATTGTAAATAATTTTGTTTCTGGTGTCCAGGGTTCGAATACCAATAAAATGTAATTTAATTATAAATTTAATAACTCCTAAACTAATTAAGATAAAGATACCAAATAAACTTTATTGTGTTTATGTTATTAGGTAGTATCTTGTGGATGTGTATTTAGATACCTGACGTTCTGGGTTCGAGCCTAATTTTAAATCGTCATTATCTCAGAAACTAAGAGAGGTAGAGGAGTTGACCAAAGCATGATTGATAACTCCTATGATGGGCAATTAATACTGTATATAATTTTCAATCAGTTATCCTTACTTCGAATCCCGATCTTTCAATCACTTACTTATTTTTTCTCTATACTCTAGAATATATCACTAAGATTGATGCTGTAAATGTATACAGCACCTTTAAACATATCAAAATAATACTGTAAATAATTTTGTTTCTGGTGTCCAGGGTTCGAATACCGATAAAATGTAATTTAATTATAAATTTAATAACTCCTAAACTAATTAAGATAAAGACGCCAAATAAACTTTATTGCGTTTATGTTACTAGGTAGTATCTTGTGGATGTGTAATTAGATACCTGACGTTCTGGGTTCGAGCCTAATGTTTAAATCGTCATTATCTCAGAAACTAAGAGAGGTAGAGGAATTGACCAAAGCATGATTGATAGCTCCTATGAGGGGCAATTAATACTGTATATAATTTTCAATCAGCTGTCCTTACTTCGAATCCCGATCTTTCAATCACTTACTTATTTTTCTCTATACTCTAGAATATATCACTTAGCTTGATGCTGTAAATGCATACAGCACCCTTAAACACATCAAATTAATATTGTAAATAATTCTGGTTCTGGTGTCCAGGGTTCGAATACCGATAAAATGTAATTTAATTATAAATTTAATAACTCCTAAACTAATTAAGATAAAGACACCAAATAAACTTTTATAGGGGGAAAGGATGCTCTCCTGAAACATTAGGTCTCTAGATAGAAGTATTTATAGGGGAGAGATAGGGAATACCAGGGCTGATGCTAGGCTAGTCAGATGCTAAAGGAGGGAGGGATATGCTTTATACGAGAGAGATAGGGAACACAAGGAAAGATGCTATACTAAACAGGACTTGAAGGATAGAATATGGGCGATATAGCGAACCGAGGAGAGGTATTAGGATAGGAGTTTTGAATGATGGAGTAGGTGTTTATATGCGAGAGATAGGGAATACGAGGGTCGATGCTAGGCTAGACGGTGTTGAATGAGGGAATGCATCTTATATGAGAGAGGTAGGGGAATATGAGGAGAAGTGCTAGGCTAGTCGGGAAGGTCTGAATGAGAGAGTATACGTCTATATGGGAAAATATAGGGAAAACGAAGGTAGGTGCTAGGTTGAGAGAGTCTTCAAGGAGGAAAATGTATTTATATGAGAGCGTTAGGGCATACGAGGAGAGGTGCTAGTCTAGACATGATTTGAGGATTAGAGTATACGTTTATATGGGAGAAATATGGAAAACGGGAGAGATACAAGGATAGACAGAGATTGAAGGAGGAGGAATGTAGGTTTATACTGTAATATAGAGAGTAATTCGATTATAAAACTTTTCTCATCCAGCCTTACAACACTTTTATATACTTATTTTCTAAACCTTACAAACTTTATATTTGTTAAACAGTAGTGCGCGAGACGGAGAGGGACAAACAGTATATCGGTTTACAGTGAAGTATACATCCTAACCTATTCCCACCTTGTTTGTTCTGGATCTTCTCATTGTCTATCATCTAACGTAAACACGTAACAAGACGTAACACAGGAAATCATACATATGGCACATTAAAAAAATAAAGGTATATATAATGAAACATAAACAAGTAGACAGAGGGTCATCGATACATAGAAAACCAGGAGTTGTATGTACTGAGACCATAGATTAGTATAGGCAAACAACAAAGAAGTGAATTTATAGTGTAAATAGCCAAATATTTTCAAATATTATTATAGTCTAAAAGTATATAACTTAATTATGTATCGAGTATTGAGAAATAAACGTTATTCATTATTCACTAATCTCAGATCACTGCAATTGTATTGAATCAATTCACAATAGCTAATGCCATTCAACTTTCATTCGTCTCTGATACATAAACAAATTGCAAAATGGAGAAGGACGAAAGTAATAAAAAGACTCAGGCAGCAAATTTTAAGAAAGAAGAGAAAGATATATGACCGACATTGTTTTGGAACACAAATTAGTCTTGAAAATAAAATGACTGATAGCTCTGCTAAGCGTAAGGAAGAGACATGGAAATAAATTGCAAATGAATACAATTCTAGGTTGGAAAAGAAGATAAACAACATTCATGTAAACCAATTTTTAAAAATCAGTTTAACTGAATACATGTAAAAAAACATATCACTTTACAAAAAGTAATGCAGACAACATTTATTTTTTATAAACATTATCCTATTACATTACTTTACAAAAAACCATACATATTTCCTAAAGGCAAAGGTGATAGTCTAGACATTCTAAACACTCAGTTATATAATCATATACATCACACAGAAAGAGACCTGCATTATCAGTAAAAAAACTAAACATCTCAACAATGTCTGAATGATGTATTTTATAAGTACAAGTTTTTTGATATTTCAAAGTTCCTGTTAACCATGGCAGTAATTGATTAACACAATTTCTCGATCCTGTCATGCTATAACTTTAGATGCTTTCAGCTTACTTATAATTTCCTCAATCTCTTGTGTGTGACTATTATTACCAGCATCCCTCGACGCAATTAGTAACCTCAATATATTTACTAGTCTATTCGGATTTTCAAGCGTTGATATCACTGAATCATCATCATCTGAAGATTTCATATTCTCGCAACTTCCGATGTATCCAGATTTTTCACCAACAGTAGTCTCCAGTGAAGGACAGAGGCTTGATACGGTATAACATTCCCCTCTATACATCTTCGGATCTTCAAGTGCAGGTGAGAGAGTCGATTCAGTATAACATGTTGCTCTATGAAACTTAAATCTTGACAAAGAACGATTCTTAAAAATCCGCCCGCATACACAGCATCTAATAACGCGTTTTCCTCCATGTGTAATGTATGAAAAATCGAGTTTCTCATTCGTCAGTTGCACAGATTTTCTCGGGCAGTAGCTCATGCTAAAACTAAAAGAAATTAAATGAATACGTGAATGCTAACGCTCGAAGGAATTAAAAGCGAATGAATGAATTCATAACACGCACCTATGTATATATCCAGGATGAGGACGACGGAGGGAATTGCGATCAATGCATAGCAGGGAGAAAGGATACTCTCTTGAAACATTAGTCATCTAGACAACTATTGTTCACGGAGCCTGTAGACGTCAGGTTGAATGGGACAGACCTCAGGTTCAAATCTTTAAGGGCACGGACCCAGCCTTTTGCCTGTCATGTATACTAAACCATCCTAACAGCGTAACATTACGTTACAACGACACGTAACCAGAACATGGCGAGTGCGAGCATGGAAAAAAGGATGCTCTCTGGGAACATTACTGGAAAAGGATGCTCTCTGGAAACACTAGTCATCCACACAACGGGTTGTCCCTAACATTTCCAGATTTCGGGTCGTTCAACATCGTGACGCGCCCCTGTCATCTACATTTCGACGAAATTTTACCTCCTGAATTAAAGTTTGGTGATCTGTATAGACCTGTACAACATGCATTACGCTATGTAACAGACTCATCACGTTATGTAACAACACGATCACGCTAGGTAACAACATGTTCACGCTATGTAACAACATGATCACGCTATGTAACAACATGATCACGCTATGTAACAACATGATCACGCCATGTAACAACATGATCACGCTATGTAACAACATGATCACGCTATGTAACAACATGATCACGCTATGTAACAACATGACCACGCTATGTAACAAAACGATCAAGCTATGTAACAACTGATCACGCTATGTAACAACATGATCATGCTATGTAACAACCTGAGCACGCTATGTAACAACATGATCACGCTATGTAACAAACTGAGTACGCTATGTAACAACATGATCACGCCATGTAACAACTGATCACGCTATGTAACAACATGCTCAAGCTATGTAACAACTGATCACGCTATGTAACAACATGATCACGCTATGTAACAACCTGAGCACGCTATGTAACAATCTGATCACGTTATGTAACAACTGATCACGCTATGTAACAACATGATCACGCTATGTAACAACATGATCACGCTATGTAACAACATGTTCACGCTATGTAACAACATGACCACGCTATGTAACAAAACGATCACGCTATGTAACAACACGATCACGCTATGTACAACACGATCACGCAATGTAACAACTGATCACGCTATGTAACAACCTGATCAAGCTATGTAACAACTGATCACGCTATGTAACAACATGATCACGCTATGTAACAACCTGAGCACGCTATGTAACAACATGATCACGCTATGTAACAACCTGAGTACGCTATGTAACAACATGATCACGCCATGTAACAACTGATCACGCTATGTAACAACATGCTCAAGCTATGTAACAACTGATCACGCTATGTAACAACACGATCACGCTATGTAACAACCTGATCAAGCTATGTAACAACATGATCACGCTATGTAACAACCTGAGTACGCTATGTAACAACATGATCACGCCATGTAACAACTGATCACGCTATGTAACAACATGCTCAAGCTATGTAACAACATGTTCACGCTATGTAACAACATGATCACGCTATGTAACAACATGTTCACGCTATGTAACAACATGATCACGCTATGTAACAACATGACCACACTATGTAACAACATGATCACGCTATGTAACAAAACGATCAAGCTATGTAACAACACGATCACGCTATGTAACAACCTGATCAAACTATGTAACAACTGATCACGCTATGTAACAACCTGAGCACGCTATGTAACAACCTGATCACGCTATGTAACAACTGATCACGCTATGTAACAACATGCTCAAGCTATGTAACAACATGATCACGCTATGTAACAACATGTTCACGCTATGTAACAACATGTTCACGCTATGTAACAACATGATCACGCTATGTAACAACATGACCACACTATGTAACAACATGATCATGCTATGTAACAAAACGATCAAGCTATGTAACAACATGATCACGCTATGTAACAAAACGATCAAGCTATGTAACAACCTGAGCACGCTATGTAACAACATGTTCACGCTATGTAACAACCTGAGCACGCTATGTAACAATACGATCATGCTATGTAACAACCTGATCACGCTATGTAACAACCTGATTACGCTATGTAACAACTGATCACGCTATGTAACAACATGATCACGCCATGTAACAACCTGAGCACGCTATGTAACAACATGATCACGCTATGTAACAACATGAACACGCTATGTAACAATACGATCACGCTATGTAACAATCTGATTACTATGTAACAACGGATCACGCTATGTAACAACATGATCACGCTATGTAACAACCTGAGCACGCTATGTAACATCATGATCACGCTATGTAACAACCTGATCACGCTATGTAACAACATGCTCACGCTATGTAACAACTGATCACGCTATGTAACAACATGATCACGCTATGTAACAACCTGAGCACGCTATGTAACAACATGATCACGCTATGTAACAACATGTTCACGCTATGTAACAACACGATCACGCTATGTAACAACACGATCACGCTATGTAACAACATGGACACGCTATGTAACAACATGAACACGCTATGTAACAATACGATCAAGCTATGTAACAACCTGAGCACGCTATGTAACAACATGATCACGCTATGTAACAACATGAACACTCTATGTAACAACCTGAGCATGCTATGTAACAACATGATCACGCTATGTAACAACCTAATCACGCTATGTAACATGATCACGCTATGTAACAACATGATCACGCTATGTAAATAGGGTGGACCATTTAAGTTGAGGCTATACAATATATCCAAAACTAAGCGTTGTAGAAAGAAATGTCTTTAATAAAACTTGATTGATATTATGGCGAAAGTAAATGCTGCTGGTCGTGTTTCGTTTGGAGGCCGTTATGAGGGCCATTTTGGTTCAATTTATTTTTTTAAATGGGAACCTACAATTAGGGTCCCATTTAAAAAGACCCTGAAATGACCCTCACTACGTCCTCCAAACGAAATACGACTAGCAGCATTTACTTTCGCCATAATATCAATCAAGTTTTATTAAAGACATTTCTTTCTACAACGCTTAGTTTTGGATATATTGTATAGACTCAACTTAAATGGTCCACCCTAATTACATAGCGTGATCATGTTGTTACATAGCGTGATCATGTTACATAGCGTGATTAGGTTGTTACATAGCGTGATCATGTTGTTACATAGCATGCTCAGGTTGTTACATAGAGTGTTCATGTTGTTACATAGCGTGATCATGTTGTTACATAGCGTGCTCAGGTTGTTACATAGCTTGATCGTATTGTTACATAGCGTGTTCATGTTGTTACATAGCGTGTCCATGTTGTTACATAGCGTGATCGTATTGTTACATAGCGTGATCGTGTTGTTACATAGCGTGAACATGTTGTTACATAGCGTGATCATGTTGTTACATAGCGTGCTCAGGTTGTTACATAGCGTGATCATGTTGTTACATAGCGTGATCAGTTGTTACATAGCGTGAGCATGTTGTTACATAGCGTGATCAGGTTGTTACATAGCGTGATCATGATGTTACATAGCGTGCTCAGGTTGTTACATAGCGTGATCATGTTGTTACATAGCGTGATCCGTTGTTACATAGTAATCAGATTGTTACATAGCGTGATCGTATTGTTACATAGCGTGTTCATGTTGTTACATAGCGTGATCATGTTGTTACATAGCGTGCTCAGGTTGTTACATGGCGTGATCATGTTGTTACATAGCGTGATCAGTTGTTACATAGCGTAATCAGGTTGTTACATAGCGTGATCAGGTTGTTACATAGCATGATCGTATTGTTACATAGCGTGCTCAGGTTGTTACATAGCGTGCTCAGGTTGTTACATAGCGTGATCAGTTGTTACATAGCGTGATCGTTTTGTTACATAGCGTGGTCATGTTGTTACATGGCGTGCTCAGGTTGTTACATAGCGTGATCATGATGTTACATAGCGTGCTCAGGTTGTTACATAGCGTGATCATGTTGTTACATAGCGTGATCCGTTGTTACATAGTAATCAGATTGTTACATAGCGTGATCGTATTGTTACATAGCGTGTTCATGTTGTTACATAGCGTGATCATGTTGTTACATAGCGTGCTCAGGTTGTTACATGACGTGATCATGTTGTTACATAGCGTGATCAGTTGTTACATAGCGTAATCAGGTTGTTACATAGCGATATCAGGTTGTTACATAGCATGATCGTATTGTTACATAGCGTGCTCAGGTTGTTACATAGCGTGAACATGTTGTTACATAGCGTGCTCAGGTTGTTACATAGCTTGATCGTTTTGTTACATAGCGTGATCATGTTGTTACATAGCTTGATCGTTTTGTTACATAGCATGATCATGTTGTTACATAGTGTGGTCATGTTGTTACATAGCGTGATCATGTTGTTACATAGCGTGAACATGTTGTTACATAGCGTGAACATGTTGTTACATAGCGTGATCATGTTGTTACATAGCTTGAGCATGTTGTTACATAGCGTGATCGTGTTGTTACATAGCGTGATCAGTTGTTACATAGCGTGCTCAGGTTGTTACATAGCGTGATCAGTTGTTACATAGTTTGATCAGGTTGTTACATAGCGTGATCGTGTTGTTACATAGCTTGATCGTTTTGTTACATAGCGTGATCATGTTGTTACATAGTGTGGTCATGTTGTTACATAGCGTGATCATGTTGTTACATAGCGTGAACATGTTGTTACATAGCGTGATCATGTTGTTACATAGCGTGAACATGTTGTTACATAGCTTGAGCATGTTGTTACATAGCGTGATCAGTTGTCACATGGCGTGATCATGTTGTTACATAGCGTACTCAGGTTGTTACATAGCGTGATCATGTTGTTACATAGCTTGATCAGGTTGTTACATAGCGTGATCGTGTTGTTACATAGCGTGATCAGTTGTTACATAGCTTGAGCATGTTGTTACATAGCGTGATCAGTTGTTACATGGCGTGATCATGTTGTTACATAGCGTACTCAGGTTGTTACATAGCGTGATCATGTTGTTACATAGCGTGCTCAGGTTGTTACATAGCGTGATCATGTTGTTACATAGCGTGATCAGTTGTTACATAGCTTGATCAGGTTGTTACATAGCGTGATCAGTTGTTACATTGCGTGATCGTGTTGTACATAGCGTGATCGTGTTGTTACATAGCGTGATCGTTTTGTTACATAGCGTGGTCATGTTGTTACATAGCGTGAACATGTTGTTACATAGCGTGATCATGTTGTTACATAGCGTGATCATGTTGTTACATAGCGTGATCAGTTGTTACATAACGTGATCAGATTGTTACATAGCGTGCTCAGGTTGTTACATAGCGTGATCATGTTGTTACATAGCGTGATCAGTTGTTACATAGCTTGAGCATGTTGTTACATAGCGTGATCAGTTGTTACATGGCGTGATCATGTTGTTACATAGCGTACTCAGTTTGTTACATAGCGTGATCATGTTGTTACATAGCGTGCTCAGGTTGTTACATAGCATGATCATGTTGTTACATAGCGTGATCAGTTGTTACATAGCTTGATCGTTTTGTTACATAGCGTGGTCATGTTGTTACATAGCGTGATCATGTTGTTACATAGCGTGATCATGTTGTTACATAGCGTGATCATGTTGTTACATGGCGTGATCATGTTGTTACATAGCGTGATCATGTTGTTACATAGCGTGATCATGTTGTTACATAGCGTGAACATGTTGTTACCTAGCGTGATCGTGTTGTTACATAACGTGATGAGTCTGTTACATAGCGTAATGCATGTTGTACAGGTCTATACAGATCACCAAACTTTAATTCAGGAGGTAAAATTTCGTCGAAATGTAGATGACAGGGGCGCGTCACGATGTTGAACGACCCGAAATCTGGAAATGTTAGGGACAACCCGTTGTGTGGATGACTAGTGTTTCCAGAGAGCATCCTTTTCCAGTAATGTTCCCAGAGAGCATCCTTTTTTCCATGCTCGCACTCGCCATGTTCTGGTTACGTGTCGTTGTAACGTAATGTTACGCTGTTAGGATGGTTTAGTATACATGACAGGCAAAAGGCTGGGTCCGTGCCCTTAAAGATTTGAACCTGAGGTCTGTCCCATTCAACCTGACGTCTACAGGCTCCGTGAACAATAGTTGTCTAGATGACTAATGTTTCAAGAGAGTATCCTTTCTCCCTGCTATGCATTGATCGCAATTCCCTCCGTCGTCCTCATCCTGGATATATACATAGGTGCGTGTTATGAATTCATTCATTCGCTTTTAATTCCTTCGAGCGTTAGCATTCACGTATTCATTTAATTTCTTTTAGTTTTAGCATGAGCTACTGCCCGAGAAAATCTGTGCAACTGACGAATGAGAAACTCGATTTTTCATACATTACACATGGAGGAAAACGCGTTATTAGATGCTGTGTATGCGGGCGGATTTTTAAGAATCGTTCTTTGTCAAGATTTAAGTTTCATAGAGCAACATGTTATACTGAATCGACTCTCTCACCTGCACTTGAAGATCCGAAGATGTATAGAGGGAATGTTATACCGTATCAAGCCTCTGTCCTTCACTGGAGACTACTGTTGGTGAAAAATCTGGATACATCGGAAGTTGCGAGAATATGAAATCTTCAGATGATGATGATTCAGTGATATCAACGCTTGAAAATCCGAATAGACTAGTAAATATATTGAGGTTACTAATTGCGTCGAGGGATGCTGGTAATAATAGTCACACACAAGAGATTGAGGAAATTATAAGTAAGCTGAAAGCATCTAAAGTTATAGCATGACAGGATCGAGAAATTGTGTTAATCAATTACTGCCATGGTTAACAGGAACTTTGAAATATCAAAAAACTTGTACTTATAAAATACATCATTCAGACATTGTTGAGATGTTTAGTTTTTTTACTGATAATGGTGGTCTCTTTCTGTGTGATGTATATGATTATATAACTGAGTGTTTAGAATGTCTAGACTATCACCTTTGCCTTTAGGAAATATGTATGGTTTTTTGTAAAGGAATGTAATAGGATAATGTTTATAAAAAATAAATGTTGTCTGCATTACTTTTTGTAAAGTGATATGTTTTTTTACATGTATTCAGTTAAACTGATTTTTAAAATTGGTTTACATGAATGTTGTTTATCTTCTTTTTCTAACCTAGAATTGTATTCATTTGCAATTTATTTCCATGTCTCTTCCTTACGCTTAGCAGAGCTATCAGTCATTTTATTTTCAACACTAATTTGTGTTCTAAAACAATGTCGGTCATATATCTTTCTCTTCTTTCTTAAAATTTGCTGCCTGAGTTTTTTTATTACTTTCGTCCTTCTCCATTTTGCAATTTGTTTATGTATCAGAGACAAATGAAAGTTGAATGGCATTAGCAATTGTGAATTGATTCAATACAATTGCAGTGATCTGAGATTAGTGAATAATGAATAACGTTTATTTCTCAATACTCGATACATAATTAAGTTATATACTTTTAGACTATAATAATATTTGAAAATATTAGGCTATTTACACTATAAATTCACTTCTTTGTTGTTTGCCTATACTAATCTATGGTCTCAGTACATACAACTCCCGGTTTTCTATGTATCGACGACCCTCTGTCTACTTCTTTATGTTTCATTATATATACCTTTATTTTTTTTAATGTGCCATATGTATGATTTCCTGTGTTACGTCTTGTTACGTGGTTACCTTAGATGACAGACAATGAGAAGATCCAGAACAAACAAGGTGGGAATAGGTTAGGACGTATACTTCACTGTAAACCAATATACTGTTTGTCCCTCTCCGTCTCGCGCACTACTGTTTAACAAATATAAAGTTTGTAAGGTTTAGAAATTAAGTATATAAAAAGTGTTGTAAGGCTGGATGAGAAAAGTTTTATAATCGAATTACTCTCTATATTACAGTATAAACCTACATTCCTCCTCCTTCAATCTCTGTCTATCCTTGTATCTCTCCTGTTTTCCATATTTCTCCCATATAAACGTATACTCTAATCCTCAAACCATGTCTAGACTAGCACCTCTCCTCGTATACCCTACGGCTCTCATATAAATGCATTTTCCTCCTTGAAGACTCTCTCAACCTAGCACCTACCTTCGTTTTCCCTATATTTTCCCATATAGACGTATACTCTCTCATTCAGACCTTCCCGACTAGCCTAGCACTTCTCCTCATATTCCCCTACCTCTCTCATATAAGATGCATTCCCTCATTCAACACCGTCTAGCCTAGCATCGACCCTCGTATTCCCTATCTCTCGCATATAAACGCCTACTCCATCATTCAAAACTCCTATCCTAATACCTCTCCTCGGTTTGCTATATCGCTCATATTCTACCCTTCAAGTCCTGTTTAGTATAGCATCTTTCCTTGTGTTCCCTATCTCTCTCGTATAAAGCATATCCCTCCCTCCTTTAGCATCTGACTAGCCTAGCATCAGCCCTGGTATTCCCTATCTCTCCCCTATAAATACTTCTATCTAGAGACCTAATGTTTCAGGAGAGCATCCTTTCCCCTATAAAAGTTTATTTGGTGTCTTTATCTTAATTAGTTTAGGAGTTATTAAATTTATAATTAAATTACATTTTATCGGTATTCGAACCCTGGACACCAGAACCAATATTATTTACAATATTAGTTTGATATGTTTAAGGGTGCTGTATGCATTTACAGCATCAATCTAAGTGATATATTCTAGAGTATAGAGAAAAATAAGTAAGTGATTGAAAGATCAGGATTCGAAGTAAGGACAGCTGATTGAAAATTATATACAGTATTAATTGCCCCTCATAGGAGCTATCAATCATGCTTTGGTCAATTCCTCTACCTCTCTTAGTTTCTGAGATAATGACGATTTAAACATTAGGCTCGAACCCAGAACGTCAGGTATCTAATTACACATCCACAAGATACTACCTAGTAACATAAACGCAATAAAGTTTATTTGGCGTCTTTATCTTAATTAGTTTAGGAGTTATTAAATTTATAATTAAATTACATTTTATCGGTATTCGAACCCTGGACACCAGAAACAAAATTATTTACAATATTAGTTTGTTATGTTTAAAGGTGCTGTATGCAGTTACAGCATCAATCTAAGTGATATATTCTAGAGTATAGAGAAAACATAAGTAAGTGATTGAAAGATCGGGATTCGAAGTAAGGACAACTGATTGAAAATTATATACAGTATTAATTACCCCTCATAGGAGCTATCAATCGTGCTTTGGTTCACTCGTCTACCTCTCTTAGTTTCTGAGATAATGACGATTTAAAATTAGGCTCGAACCCAGAACGTCAGGTATCTAATTACACATCCACAAGATAATACCTAATAACATAAAGGCAATAAAGTTTATTTGGCGTCTTTATCTTAATTAGTTTAGAAGTTATTAAATTTATAATTAAACTATATTTTATCGGTATTCGAACCCTGGACACCAGAAACAAAATTATTTACAATATTAGTTTGATATGTTTAAGGGTGCTGTATGCAGTTACAGCATCAATCTAAGTGATATATTCTAGAGTATAGAGAAAAATAAGTAAGTGATTGAAAGATCGGGATTCGAAGTAAGGACAACTGATTGAAAATTATATACAGTATTAATTACCCCTTATAGGAGCTATCAATCATGCTTTGGTTCACTCGTCTACCTCTCTTAGTTTCTGAGATAATGACGATTTAAGATTAGGCTCGAACCCAGAACGTCAGGTATCTAATTACACATCCACAAGATAATACCTAATAACATAAAGGCAATAAAGTTTATTTGGCGTCTTTATCTTAATTAGTTTAGAAGTTATTAAATTTATAATTAAACTACATTTTATCGGTATTCGAACCCTGGACACCAGAAACAAAATTATTTACAATATTAGTTTGATATGTTTAAAGGTGCTGTATACAGTTACAGCATCAATCTAAGTGATATATTCTAGAGTATAGAGAAAAATAAGTATGTGATTGAAAGATCGGGATTCGAAGTAAGGACAACTGATTGAAAATTATATACAGTATTAATTACCCATCATAGGAGCTATCAATCATGCTTTGGTTCACTCGTCTACCTCTCTTAGTTTCTGAGATAATGACGATTTAAACATTAGGCTCGAACCCAGAACGTCAGGTATCTAATTACACATTCACAAGATACTACCTAATAAAATAAAGGCAATAAAGTTTATTTGGCGTCTTTATCTTAATTAGTTTAGGAGTTATTAAATTTATAATTAAACTACATTTTATCGGTATTCGAACCCTGGACACCAGAAACAAAATTATTTACAATATTAGTTTGATATGTTTAAAGGTGCTGTATACAGTTACAGCATCAATCTAAGTGATATATTCTAGAGTATAGAGAAAAATAAGTATGTGATTGAAAGATCGGGATTCGAAGTAAGGACAACTGATTGAAAATTATATACAGTATTAATTACCCATCATAGGAGCTATCAATCATGCTTTGGTGAATTCCTCTACCTCTCTTAGTTTCTGAGATAATGACGATTTAAACATTAGGCTCGAATCCAGAACGTCAGGTATCTAATTACACATCCACAAGATACTACCTAATAAAATAAAGGCAATAAAGTTTATTTGGCGTCTTTATCTTAATTAGTTTAGGAGTTATTAAATTTATAATTAAATTACATTTTATCGGTATTCGAACCCTGGACACCAGAAACAAAATTATTTACAATATTAGTTTGACATGTTTAAAGGTTGTGTATGCAGTTACAGCATCAATCTAAGTGACATATTCTAGAGTATAGAGAAAAAATAAGTAAGTGATTGAAAGATCGGGATTCGAAGTAAGGACAACTGATTGAAAATTATATACAGTATTAATTACCCATCATAGGAGCTATCAATCATGCTTTGGTCAATTCCTCTACCTCTCTTAGTTTCTGAGATAATGACGATTTAAACATTAGGCTCGAACCCAGAACGTCAGGTATCTAATTACACATCCACAAGATACTACCTAATAAAATAAAGGCAATAAAGTTTATTTGGCGTCTTTATCTTAATTAGTTTAGGAGTTATTAAATTTATAATTAAATTACATTTGATCGGTATTCGAACCTTGGACACCATGTACCCAAATATACATTCACAAGAAACTATCTAATGACATTAATGTAATAAACTTTATTTGATGTCTTTATCGTAATTAGTCTCTGAGTTATTAGAAGCTGAATTTGTAGTTCGAACCCGGCCATCCTGGTCAACTTGGAACTCGTTGGAGAAGGTGCTGCTTTTTATATCATTTCCATCGCTAAAATCTAAAGTGTTGAGTGTTGGGCAGAGCACTTAGGAAAACAATTACTGACAATGTTCGCTAATGTGGTGAAAGCGTCTAACGGGTTAGCTAATGTGGGTCACCGTTACCTCCAGACGGAAGTATGTCGTTGATCGCTAATGTATGTAAACAGATCCAGAATGTAAACTTAAAAGCCTATTAATGTGTTGAAAGCGTCTAACATGTTCAGCTAATGGACAAGCGCCTTCCCCGGATAGAAGAAGAAGGCTGCAGTGTTTCATTACATGACAGACTGTTCCCGTGAGCAGACTACTTATACTCAAGCTCCAGTCAACAATTCATTAATCATAAAACTTAATTGCTCGAGGATGCAATGTGCAGGGCTTAGTAGTCATAAAAAAAATGTTTGACGAACGTTACCTAATTAATTTGCCGAGGGGCGGCAGGACTCGAGAAAACAATTCCATCAAGTCATGACGCCACAGTAGAACGCATGGGGGAGGGGGTAGAACCTGTTAGCACAGATACTGCCGGCATTAGGTGAGCACACAAAGCGAGAGGGGGCGGGGCCTAACGACACGAGACCTGGCGGCATGTGAGCACACAAAGGGAGGGGCGGGGCTTGTCGGCGTAGAACAAAGAACTTTATCGCTTGTCGGCATCTCTCTGTGGGCTCAAACATACATATTATCTCTACTTTCGTAGTTTCAGGTTCGCGTCTGCTTCACCCTGTGTTATATTTTTAAATATCCTTTTTACAATTACATTTCAAAATGATGGCATTAGAAATACTCTTTATTCTCTGCGGGTCGAGAAATAAGTGTCCTAGCCTCAGTAGTATCAAACTTACAGCTCTCTAAACTAGATTGTAAACTTTGCAACATTGTAAAGTACAAATAAACATGAAATTAATACCAGATTCGTGTTCCTAGATTTCCACACAAGCGTACCCAAGTTATAGAAATCGGTGACTATGACTTCGCTGTGAATCGGAACGGAAACTGGTCGTATAATTTTAACTTCATTCCTCCAATTAATGCATAATTATTGATCAAGAATATCTCGTATGGTTAACATACTGTAATGTTCACGATCATAACTTCGTTGACGTGATACCGTATTCCGCTTTGTCGCTTTCCTGGTTTGTGTTAACTAGCGGTACGTAGTCTTGATTTGATGTACTAAATAAATGATATAAAGGGAACCGCGTTTTTAGCGCATTACACGCAAATTAAGAAAGCCCGCGTCTATTATATAAAAACATTGTATTACAACGTAAAGGTTAGTTTCAGTTTCACCAGAAATAAATCAAAAATACTTACCCGTAGTACACCTTATACATGGTATACATACCTGTAATCTAGAATATACGTGCCCATTGTACATTATATACATGCCCACAGTACAGGTAATATATGCACGCATGTATTATCTGTATATTACATGCCTGTGCGGGATATACTTCCCGTATTACAGGATATACATGTCCGCAGAACAGGGTGCACTTGTTCGCAGTACAGGATATACATGTCCGCAATGGAGAATACATATGCTCAGTATAGGTATTGCATGCATGTAGTAAAGTGTATATATATATATATGTATACACACTTTACTACTATATATACACTGCCGTTTGTGAAAATTGCAACACCAAGAAAGAATTTCCCGAACAACTCCAAACTTGGTGGAATTGTAGAAGAGTATGCAAGCAATAAGTGATTAGGTTTGCAGAGAGATGGGATACACCTAGACCGAGCAGAGCCCTTTTTCATGTCGGTCCGACAAGGTCAGTGTTGCGCCCAGTGTAGTCAGAGCTGTCAAACAAGGTGGAAAAATAAAGTGAGTGCCAGTATGCCTCGTCGACGTCAAAGGGAGCCATATCGGATGTGAGTGAGTTCGAACGGGGCAGAATGATCGGTCTCCGGGAAGCGGGTTTGTCATACTGTGGCATTTCGGCTCGCGCAGGGCATGCTGAGATTAAGGTCGTACGCAGCGAAGAGCGGGTACTGGACCACGGAACATAACCACAGCCCGGGATGACCGTCATCTTTTCCGCATGGCCATAACGGACCGTACAGCTTCATCCACAGTGTTGGCTCGACGCTGCGGCACTGCAACAGGTGTGAACTTTTCTGCATCAACGGTTCGTCGCGCTCTGCTGCAGGTTGGATTGGTTGCATGCATGCCACTACGTCGGCTTCCGTTGTCCAGAAATCACAAGCTCCTCCGACTGCAATGGGCACGTGAACACCGTCACTGGGGTACTGAGTGGCAAAATGTAGTCTTTTCGGATGAGTCCCGCTTCACCGTGTCTTACAGTGATGGCCACATACGTGTCCGGCGGTACAGTGGCGAACCCAACCTGGAGGACTGCATTATTGAGCAGCATAGCGGACAAACACCAGGTGTGATGGTTTGGGGCGACATTGGTTACAACAACCGATCTCGCCTCTTACGAATTGAGGGCACTTTGAATAGCAACCGGTACCTAACGGTGGTTGTAGAGCCTGAGATACTCCCCCTACTTCAGGCATCTCCACAGGCCACATTTCAACTGGACAATGCCTGGCCACATATTGCGAGGAATGTACAAGTCTTCTTCGAAGAGCCACGGGTACCATTGCTTCCCTGGCCTGCACGCTCACCTGACATGCCGCCCATCGAACATGTCTGGGATATGGTTGGTCGGTAACTGGTGCGTCACGGTCCTCCAGTTACCAGTGTCACGGATTTGTGGGCTCGAATACAAACTGCGTGGAGGGAAATCCCTCAGTAACTTATTCAGAACCTTTTTGATTCAGTGCCACGGCGTATAGCAGCTCTAATTGCAGCGAATGGAGGCCACACCAAATACTGAATATTAGGCTCATAAGTCATGTATAGATTTGAAAAGCATATCATTTGTTACTTGTCATGTACCTAACCCGTGGTATTAAATTCATTGAATTAATGCGTTTCCTTCTTGGTGTTGCTATTTTCACAAACGGCAGTGTATATATATTTCGGATACCCCGGCAGGCAGCCGAAAGCCGAGGGACGGAGAGAGAGCCGACCCTGATAGAGATCAAGGAGATGAAGGAGGAATGAATTTATGAATGGAACGAAATTGGGGGACAGGAAATTGGGAGGGGGCTGAAAGAAAGCACCGTAGCATTCGCCTGACGACCCCGAAAAGAAAACCAAAAAATCCCATGCGTCAGAGTGGGTGGTCACCGGGGATCGAAATGCGGGCCACAGAGGTTTCCACCTGAGCCATCCCACTCGGTGATGAAAACATTACTACAAACATTTATCTGGATTAACATGAAATAGAAAGAATAGAAGAGTGGGTAGAGAAAGTCTATGAGTACAACACACAAGGTTTTTTGTTATTTGCCCGTTAGAACTACCCGCATTGGAGCAAATAATTAAGTTACTATATAGGCTATTATCTAATTGGGAGCTTGTTACACTCGAAGTTTAATAACAATCAGTTTGAAAGTCTTGCATAGAAAGAACGAAAGAACCAAAGAAACATAAGAAAGAGAAGACACACATATACGAATATAAAGCTCTGATGTGTTTACATTCACGTGACTTTTCTACACTTATTCATACAAAAGCTTATTCTTGTATATACTTCTTGTTAACAGAGTTAAATCTTCTTTACACATTTCATTGTGGTATAAGATAAATCAAAGTCTTTAAAAGTGTGTTATTATGTGATGATTTTGAAATTTCGTTTTCTTTGCATGAATACGAAGAAAAGGAAGAGCAATTTGCAATTCAAAAAAGTATAAAGTACTTCAAAATTGAAACCAGTAACAACCTCGGAAATGGTTAAGGCCACAAAAACTTTTTTTTTAATTTGATTCATTTTGGGTCCCTTTAATAGCACAGTCATATCGTGACTTTCTTTTATTTTAGTCCCATTTATATATATATATATATATTTATATATTTTTTAATAACATTGGTCTTATCGGCGGCCTGTCCTTTGTAACTTATTGCCTATTGGCAATGGTGGTAACTTGTACTCTCTTGTCGTTGGGTTTCTTGCGCTTTTTGGTCATTAGATCACACACATATTCACATTAATACTTTCAGACTCTAGGGAGGATAGGGAATAACCTTGCCCAGAGAAAAATTCCCACCCCAGTCGGGAATCGAACCCGGAACCCCTTACACAACAGACAGGTGCTACACCGACTGAGCTACGGGGCTAGCCCGCGACCTTCTTATTTGACATAACTTGTGTGCTTTAGGGAGATTTACTTTTCTGTGTGGTAAGACTTTGTCTGTCTCTTAAGACTTACCAGTTATACAAGTCTTTAAAAAGAGAAAAAGATTTCTCAGGGTTATTCCCAGAAAAACATTGTCATGAGAATATCTTATGCATCTTGTCTTGTACGATACAGATTTCTGTCATTGCTCCGGACGCACTTGTCTTGGGATATCTTAAACATATCGCATTTTAATGAAAATCCCTAGAGGGATTTTTGAGAAACAAATCTGATGTATTACACTCACATGACTTTCTCTACTCTTGTAAAACTATTTTTACAAACGCTTATTCTCCATCTATTTCGTATTAATCGAGATAAATATTTGCAGAAACGATCTTTTGACATGTAAAGAAAATTACATTTTAAACATGGTGACTAGTTTTAAGAATATTTGACTATGACTTAAGGCCTACTAAGTTCTCCTTGTTTTGTATTTGCAAGGACAATACAGAAATACAGTAGCCTTTAAGCATCGACATATATCTTAATAGCTGGTTGCTATTGCAGCACCATTCTCTTAGCCACAGATTAATACTCTTTGCCTATCCAAGATAAAAAATCCGATGTGTTACACTCACATGACTTTCTCTACTCTTGTACAAACCATTTTTACAACGCTTATTCTCCATATGATTCATGTTAATCGAGATGTCGATCTTATTGCTAATTTTCTTGTAGATGCAAGGGGAATATGGTAGGTTTTAAGCGCTGGTTGCTATGTGACGCATTCTATTCTCTTTGCATGTCCAGAACATAAAAAAATGAATAACGAATTTGAGAAAAAGTAAAGTATTGGAAAATTTAAGGGAATAACAAGCAATATGTCGAAAATGGTTCACTAAAAAAAAAAATGTATATGACATAAATTGTGTTTTTTAACGCGATCTACATTTTTTGTGTAGTAAAATTGTGTCTATCTCTTATGGTTTACCAGTTATACAAAAGCCGTTCACAATGAAGAATACTTTTGGAGACATTCCCAGGAAATTCAAGATATACATTTTATTTGTCATAAAAACATCTTAAACATATGATATTTTTATCAAAATCGTTAGAGCCATTTTTGAGAAAATTAAAATTTTCGAAAAATCTTCCATGTAAAGGGTAATTTGGGGTGGGGGGATTTTATTGAAAACCTTTGTGTCGCATCCATGGAAGATACTGAACCTAAATACCAAGTTCGGTGTTTATCCGACTGTTCGTTTCTGAGTTATGCTGTTCACAGACAGACACACACACAGACAGACACACACACGGACACACAGACACACACGGACATGTTTCCAAAAATGCTTTTTTGGATTCAGGGGGTCTCAAAACATGTATTTCCGGTGAAATTTCGGTATCGAATTTTTGGGTGGAATACAATACTTCCCCTACTTACTATACGTAGTAGAGAAAGTAAAAATAAATAACGAATTCCCATTTCAGAAAATAAGTATTGAAAAAATTAAGGAAATAACAAGCAATATCTTGAAAATGGTTCACTCAACAAAAAAAATGTATATGACATAAATTGTGTATTTTAACGCGATCTACATTTTTGTATAGAAAAATTTTCTCTATCTCTCATGGTTTACCAGTTATGCAAAAGTCGTTCATAATGAAGAATACTTTTGGAGACATTTCCAGAACATTCAAGATATACATTTTATTTGTCATGAAAATATCTTAAACATATGATATTTTAATCAAAATCGATAGAGCCATTTGTGAGAAAATTAAAATTTTCGAAAAATGTTCCATGTAAAGGGTAGTCTGGGGTGGAGGGATTTTCTTGAAAACCTTCGTGTCGCATCTCTGGAAGATACTGAACCTAAATACCAAGTTTGATATTTATCGGACTGTTCGTTTCTGAGTTATGCTGTTCACAGACAGACACACACATACACACACACGGACATGTTTCCAAAAATGCTTTTTTTGGATTTAGGGGGTCTCAAAACATATATTTCCGGTGAAATCTCGGTATCGAATTTTTGGGTGGAATGCAATACTCTCCTACTTACTATACGTAGTAGAGAAAGTAATAAAAAATAAAGAAAATTTTTGCATATAAAGCGTAGTTTTGGGGTGGAAGGAATTTTTTTGAAAATTTTCATGTCGCACCCTTGGAAGACACTGAACTTAAATAAAAGTTTGGTATTTAACACACTTTTCGATTTTGAGTTATGCTGTCCATACACACACACACACACACACACACACACACACACACACACACACGGACATGTTTCTAAAATTATTTCTTTTATTCGGGAGACCTGAAAATATCTATTTCCAGTGAAATCTCGGTATAGATTTTTATGGATGGAATGCAATACATCCTCTACCTACTGTAGGTACGTAGAAGAGAAAGTAAAAATGCTATTTTTTTACGTAGTATTAATTATTCATCCAAAATCGAAGATTAACAAAAACGTTTGGTTACAGAAGTACAGAGATATACTATCTATATACGAACGACCTCGTTAGCAACGACATTACTTCTGAAGTAAATCCCTATATGGCACACATGCATATCTGAATACGCAGAAGTTGCTTCTGTCGGGACAATCAACTAAGTGAGCCCATATAAAACCACCCTTCTATTATTCCTGTTCGTTTATTAGTGTTGAAGGTTACTGCGGAGGGGACGCATCAAGAAATATTCCTTTATTACAAAGGCCATTCTGAGAGATTACACTCTTTGTCTCATCAAAGAAAGTTAGAATTCTAAGTTTATAATTTAGAAATTCTAGTTTATACTTAGAATTTTAACTTGCAAAAATATGTTTTCAACTATATTGTTTATTTGAATCACTTCCCCTTCATGCTGTTATGGTGGAAAGTTGAATAGCCTGTATTCAGTGCTGATTACCTGATCTACCTGCGAGGTTTTCTATTTGACTGCACGTACATGCATGAACTAGATCAAATCCTCTAATTTTCCATATATTTATTATTTAAGACATGGAATATAACTATATTTGATAGTTGAATTTTACCACTTTAACCTTATCTGGGTCTTCACTTCCTTTTTATGACTGTCTCCTCTATGTATAGTAAGTAGGGGAAGTATTGTATTCCACCCAAAAATTTGATACCGAGATATCACCGGAAATACATGTTTTGAGACCCCCTAAATCCAAAAAAAAATTTTTTGGAAACATGTTCGTGTGTGTCTGTGAACAGCATAGCTCAGAAACGAACAGTCGGATAAACACGAAACTTGGTATTTAGGTTCAGTATCTTCCAGAGATGCCACACGAAGGTTTTCAAGATAATCCTCCCACCCCAGATTACCCTTTACATGGAATATCTTTCGAAAATTTTAATTTTCTCAAAAATGGCTCTAACGATTTTGATTAAAATATCATATATTTAAGATACTTTCATGACAAATAAAATATATATCTCGAATTTTCTGAGAATGTCTACTAAAGTATTCTTCATTGTGAACTACTTATGCATAACTGGAAAACCATAAGAGATAGACAAAATTTTACTACACAAAAAATGTAGATCGCGTTAAAATACACAACTTATGTCATATACATTTTTTTTGTTGGGTGAACCATTTTCGAGATATTGCTTGTTATTCCCTTAAATTTTCCAAAACGTATACTTTTTCTCAAATTCGTTATTTATTTTTTTTTGTCCTGGTAATGCAAAGAGAATGGAATACTCCACATAGCAACCACCTCTTAAAATATTTGACTATCGCTTAAAGCCTAGCAATTCCCCTTGCATCTAAAAGAAAATTAGCAATAAGATTAACATCTGGATATCTCGATTAACATGAAGCATATGGAGAATAAGCGTTTGTAAAAATAGTTTGTACAAGAGTAGAGAAAGTCATGTGAGTTTAACACATCAGAGTTTTAATGTTTACTTAAGATTTAATTCATGCGACAACTAGGTATGAGCTGTAAGTTATTGCTCTTGTTATTTTTTCTACAACATATATAGTAGGCCCCTTGAATCTGAATGCATTTTTAGAAATAGGTCTGTGTGTGTGTGTGTGTGTGTGTGTGTGTATGTCTGTGTCTGTGAACAGCCTAACTCAAAAACAAATATTGGGATAAATACCAAACTTGATATTTAACTTCAGCACCTACCAAAGATGCGACATGAAGACTCAAAAACTCCCCCCATGCTTTACATGCTACATTTTTCAAACTTCATATTTTTATTAAAATACATATATTAAATATTTTTACGTGACAAATAAAATGTATATCTTGAATTTTCTGGTAATAGCCTGTGGAGTTCTCTTCATTCTAAGCAATTTTGTATAATCTTATATAACCGGTAAACGTTAAGCAATAGCAAGTGAATATACTTCACAAAAATGTAGATCTCTTTAAAAGACAAAGTTTATTACAAATAACCTTTTTTTGTCTCATCAGTCATTTCAGAGACGTTATTAATGGCTGGAATTGTTCAATACTTAGCCATTATTTTGCAGCCCTGACAATTTTCAGCTGTTTCTCGCGTTTGCTTGAAAGAGTTTAGAATCTTAAGTCCAGTGTATAGTGTCCAGTTCTAAAACATCTGACTATTGCTATTCCCTTTGTATCCATAACGAAATTTGTAATGCAGTTGTTTCTGGAAAGATTTATCTGGATTAATCTGAAGTAGATGGGAAAACAAACTGTTGTAAGAATAATGAGGGGGACACCTCGCCACTGCGACCAACGAGATCTATTATGGCTACACCCCCCGGGAGGCAGGGATGAAGTGAAAGAGCCGCAGGAGGTCGCAGGTCCGCAGGCAGATGGGATTACAGAGACACATGGAAGGCCCTATCATTTCCAGTAGGAAACACCCGCTCTCGCCAGTAGACGCGAAGTCCCGCGAGAGGGCGACGAAGCGGCCCTTGCAGGCAGACCAACGCGCCCTGTCGTTGGCGAGGAGAAATCTTTTCCAAAGCGCAGCGACCATGCACTCTACCTATCACCAGAAGTACTACGGAACCCGGAGATACTGGCTGAAAGATGAACGGGAGAGAGATGAAATGAGGGAAAGGAGAAATTGCGGCAGAATACACCACCCCAGCATTCGCCTAGGCGACCAGAGGAAAACTACGAAGAACCCCATGGTCAGTGTGAGCGGCCACAGGGAATCGAACCTGGGACCTCCCGAATGCAGGCAACATACGTTGCCGCTTGAGACATTCCGCTCAGTTATACCCACTAATAAGCGATAGAGGGTAGAGAAAGTCATGTGAATGCAATGCATTAGAGTTTAAGGTCAACAACCAGACGTGGAATAATCATCGCCACTTCATCATCAAGGTTAGGGTTGATGACCCTGCTACCGGGAAACACTGTGTTCTACAGCTTTTAGATAATTATTAATTTTATTTTCATGTAAGTACTATTTCTATTATTCACTAAGTCGAAAAAATATTACTCGACTTCTTCAAATTCTTCCTCGTTCTCCAATGATGTACTTACGCACTTGTATCTCAATATACTACTCTCTGGATATTTAATGTCGAATTAAGATACTTTATGTTCAACCAGGATTTCGTACTTGTTAGTGACTTTAAAATCTGATTTGAATACCCCCACATTTACTTGCTATAAGTAGAGGATATGTTGTATCCAGATTCCAGCACAAATGCAATTTTGAAGTCCCCTAATTTTCCCAAAAAACATATTACAGGTCCAAGGAACCTAAACAATAATTTTAGATAAAGGCGTGTTATTAATTCCATTAATTGGCCTAATAGTGAGCGAAACTATGAAGCCCGGGATTTAAAGTAAGTCGTTATTGTAAGTCGTTATTGGGGTGTCATCTGAGGCAGTGTTTTTAACACTTAAATGATTTCAGTCAAATTATATAATACGTAAATTCAATAACAGCCCGCCTTGAAACAATATGTGTATGTAATAATTTGTAAAATGTATGTAACAGTCATTGCATATGCTTATATTATTATTAACATGTTCAATAATGTTATGTGAATATATTATGTAATTTAATAGTGTAGGAACTGTGAGAAGGAGATAACAATGTGGTAACCTTGAGACAATAATGAGTTTGAGAGTTTAACAGTACTACTTGTGATTCTTGGAGCAACAATAATGTAATTTTAGTGACAGTTTAAAAATAGCCAATCAACAACCAGAAAAAGCTTTAGTTAGATGAAGGTATTCTATTGGAGTAGGATTAGCCATTCAGAGACTTGAAATACAGAAATTTACAAGTTTAGACGGTTGAAATCTAGTCCGTTGCCTGCAGAGTGTGCTCATAATTGGATGCGTTGCTTGTGCGTCCTTGAGAAATTTAATACGTATTCGTATGAGACGAAAATCGTATACGTGTTATAAAAATGCAAGTATTGAATAAAAGAATCTCACAGCTCTCGATATCAGTGAAGTGCTATTTAATTTGTGTCAAGGATTAATAAAAAGGAGTGAATTAAAACTAAAAATCTGTGTAAGCCTACAATCTTGTCGCATCACGCCCAGCCAAGATATTCATGTCCCTAAAATAATACTGACGCAGCCGTGGCAAACATAAATATTAAATATTTAAAGGAACAGTTTAATTACAAAGCTAATATTTTTAAACTTGGGGCAAAGGCCACCTGAAAATACATTTGAGGCGAAGGCTACCGGAAATCGTTTACAATACGTGCGGTTGCAACTACTTCAAGTTCGGCTCCCCAAAAGTTAAAATATAAATAAAATACTTCTTCAAATTGACGCCCAAAGCGTGGTGCAAATAACTTAACAAAACAATCTTGCTCACATTGGCGTCCATACGTAGCGTAACAAAACACATTTCTCAAATTGACGCCCTAAACGTGGGGCTGAAGCAATAATCTTCTCTCACACCTCAATACAATTTGAGATCTCCTTGTGGTTTACCGGGAAAAATGGATCAGTTGGAGAATTTAATGTCGTATCAGTATGGTCCCATGGTAGCTCAGAGGTTAGAACAACCAGGTGGGAAACGGGAGATTCGTGGTTCAAATACCGGCAATGGCATTGCATTTTTCAGTCGTCTGATTCTACCTTTCCAACACACGGCTTGTGTAGAAGAACAATTAATTCCACTTTTATTTGAGCGTACTTGTTTCTCTCAATTAAGAATTAGTTGCTTCCAAGAACATAAGAAAACCTTTATTACAGAAACACCAGAGACTGACTGTAGGGGCATACGTTTCCAAGTATTAGGGGGATAAGAGAAATGCTCTTACGAAACACAGACAGCTTTCCAAGAACTTCAGCTCATTATTGTAGGAAAACTTCCGAAGAGGAATATTTTGAATCAAATCTAAGTCTAAGTAAAATCTATGATTCGCACGCAGGGATGTGTAAGAATGGTGGCACTGTCCCTGAAAAGAGGTGGCGGCGTGTGCACATATTTCGCATCGATTTCAACATAGGATTTTTCAAAACTAAGGAAGTTCAGTGCGAAACATGTGCTGCATATCAAGCAGGCATCGATAGCAAAATAATAAGCAATGATATGAAAATTAGCGGATCAAATTATCCAACCCAGCATTCGCCTAACGACCGAGAAAAACCGGTCAGATTGGTGGACCTCGTGGGTTTGAATGCGAGGCACAGACACCATCTCCTGAGGCATTCCGCTCGGTGGGAGTAATGAAGTTAACATGTTAATGCAGATACGACAAGATCCAATAAAACTGTAAGTTTACCACAACCAAAGTAATTTGCACTGCAAGTCACAAAACTGATCCAAAAAATCTGATGTGTTACAATCACATTCCATTCTCTTTGCATATCCAGAACAAAAAAAATGAATAACGAATTTGAGATAAAGTATAAGTATTAAGGGAATAACAAGCAATATCTCGAAAATGGTTCATTCAACAAAAAAAATGTATATGCCATAAATTGTGTATTTTAACGCGATTTACATCTTTTGTGTAGTAACATTTTATCTCTTATGGTTTACCAGTTATGCAAAAGTCGTTCACAATGAAGAATACTTTTGGAGACATTTCCAGAAAATTCAAGATATACATTTTATTGGTCATGAAAATATCTTAAACATATGATATAATCAAAACCGTTAGAGCCATTTTTGAGAAAATTAAAATTTTCGAAAAATGTTCCATGTAAAGGGTAATATGGGGTGGGGGATTTTCTTGAAAACCTTCGTGTCGCATCTCTGGAAGATACTGAACCTAAATACCAAGTTTGGTGTTTATCCGACTGTTCGTTTCTGAGTTATGCTGTTCACAGACACACACACACACGGACATGTTTCCAAAAATGCTTTCTTTTTTATTCAGGGGGTCTCAAAACATGTATTTCCTATGAAATCTCGGTATCGAATTTTTGGGTGGAATAAAATACTTCCCCTACTTACTATACGTAGTAGAGAAAGTAAAAAGAGACATTCCCACTTTACAAGTGTTTCTCATTCGAAGACAAGCAGGTATGAAACTGTTTGCTGAAGTGAAACCTGTATGAATTATTATGTAAGAAATATGCAATTTTGTTAGAATGAATGTATCTAATATGAATCATCATGTTTTATGTCCCTCATCTCTGAAATAAAATTACTTCTGCAATCCATTTTGTTCTATGTGCATCACCATAACCCGCATATATCCTATACATTTCTAATGATTTGAGTGTTTTTTTTTCATTAATCACCTTTATATGTACATAGGAACATAATAAAGTCACAAGGAGATCCTAGGATAAAAATAAGTACAAATAAATGCCCTAAAAATGAAAATACTTGTACTGTAAAATGATGTAAATAGGAGTTGAGACAACATGGTTCTAGACCGTAGAATATTTTCAATTTAAAATTTTAGAAACAATTCGAATGTAAAAATATGCTCATAATACAAAATCAAGTGATCGAGATGGCTTCGCGGTAACATATGAGACTCGCATTTGGGAGATCCTGGATTCGATTCCCGTTGTACTGGCCACTCAGACTATGGGTTTTTTCAGACAAAACCGGGTCGGTAGGCGAATGTAGGGATGGTTGCCCTTCTACCACGAATTTTATGTCCATCGTTTCTTCTCCCCATCATTTTCTTTCACCTGTTTCAGGGCTATAGGATCAAGTGACGGCAGTTGGTGTGTTGCAGCAGCACGGTAGAATTTGTACTCTGGAAATATTTCTCTCTGGCTTTTGTTAGGACTGCAGGGGTCCGCTTCCTGCGAGCTGTCTCGATTGCCACAGGACTCCCGTAGCATTGCCACCATGTTGGAATCGTTAGGAAACCCGTCGTTGCTAGCGCACATCGTCGTCCGGATGTGGCCGCCCTTCGAGCCTCCCCTCATTCCTTCCTCTCAGTGGTCACGTTGGAAGCATAAGGTTCCACCGTGGCCTTGTTGTGATGTGTTCCATTTACTGGATGCCCCTCCGTCTGAATACCACTAATACAAAATGAAGTCTTCTTGGAAAGTTTAGGAAATCTAGCTCAACTCCATCATCAGACATCTGAATATCACGGTGAATTGACAGCAAGGCAATTCCATTTAATCGTGATTCAGATGTTGAGCTTCTCAAGTATAATATGTCTTAGCGTGGAAAGCGTTCTTTCTGCAGAATCAGTGAAAACTGGCAAAATAGTTATATTTTGAGAAGAACACAGACGGCCAAAGCGTCCTATGTTATCAGATTGTCTTAAGAAATTTTCCCTTTGAAGAATAAAGATTCCCTTTCTGAAGAAAAACCTCCTTCCGGGAGTGATTTCAGTTAAAATGTTTGCGATTGCCTCCCCTTAATTATGCCCCTGGTATAAAGACAGAAAACGGATTCAAATAGATTTCAACTACAATGTAAGCGCAGTAGTACTAAACTTCTCAAATAAATTCCGCCATTTATCTCTAGTGTTCAAACGGGAAGATTTCTGTAAACGGTTTTGTATTCGCCTAATGTTATTTCAGTTGTTTTCGGTACGTTTGTATAACTCCTGTCTTTATTAAGAAACACGTGAAAAGAAATTGGCATTCCTCACTATTTCCTAAGAGTCTACACAACCTTGTAGTTATGTTCATGATAAACACATTCCATTGATTTAGTCCGCCAAGCAACCGCAGCGCTGCTCTGTGGTAGACTTGATAATTATGCAGGCACCGCCCTCGCTGCATGTCCAGCAGAGCACAACCATGTGATTGTGTTTTCATTTGTAATGTGTGAGTGTGTCGTGGGAAGGATAGTGACAAGGTCATGGTGAATGAAACCCCCAAATCTTCAGGGCACACTTCTGTTTGGGCAGCCTAACGTACTACATCACCCGTAGCCAGTAGAGATGGAGGGGGAACGCATCATCTTTACACAAGTATACAGCATGCCATCAGACGCAGGTAACCAAAAAAAAAAAAAAAATCCTATTAGTATGCAAACAGCGATTAGCAATTCCAATCGAAAAAAATAGAATGCGCGTTTACTGTATATAGCGACATTGGCTGCAATTTCAACATAATCCTAAATAATATTAATTAAATCTCTACTTAGTTTTATACACTTAAAGAATTTGTGTGGATGTCACAGTTATTCTGAAAAGTACTGTCAGTTTTAATAATTGTTCACTATTTTCAACTAATTTTTATCTTTTCTATACAGGGTAGTAGAAGTATTGTTTTCCACCGAAAATTCCATATCGATATTTCAACGGAAAACACGTTTTGAGGTCCATAAATCCGGAAATGTCATTATTAGAAAAAGATCTGCGCATGTATGTGTGTTTGTGTGTGTATGTGACTACCAATACCAAACGAAGATTTTTTTTAAGAAACTCCTCCGCCCCAAAAAAAACTGTTTATATAGACATCTCTTCGTTATGTTTTATTTTCTCGAAACTGGTTTTAATGGCTTTGTTTAAAATATTACATGACTAATAAAACGTGCGTATTGAGTTTTCTGGAGATAGCTTGTACAGTCGTCTTCATTCTTAAAAATTCTGATGGTTACACTCACATGACTTTCTCTACTCTTGTACAAACTATTTTTACAAACGCTTATTCTCCATATGCTTCATGTTAATCGAGATATCGAGATGTTAATCTTATTGCTAATTTTCTTGTAGATGCAAGGGGAATTGCTAGGCTTTAAGCGATGGTCAAATATTTTAAGAGCTGGATGCTATGTGGAGTATTCCATTTTCTTTGCATTACTAGGACAAAAAAAATGAATAACGAATTTGAGAAAAAGTATAAGTATTGGAAAATTTAAGGGAATAACAAGCAATATCTCGAAAATGGTTCACTCAGTGAAAAACATGTATATGACATAAATTGTGTATTTTCACGCGATCTACAGTTTTTGTGTATTAAAATTTTGTCTAACTCTTATGGTTTACCAGTTATGCAAAAGTCGTTCCCAATGAAGAATACTTTTGGAAACATTCCCAGAAAATTCTAGATATACATTTCATTTGTCATGAAAGTATCTTAAATATACGATATTTTAATCAAAATCGTTACAGCCAGTTTTGAGAAAATTAACATTTTTCAAAAATGTTCCATGTAAAAGGTAATCTGGGGTGGGGGGGATTTTCTTGAATACCTTCGTGTCGCATCTCTGGAAGATACTGAACCTAAATACCAAGTTTGGTATTTATCCGACTGTTCGTTTCTGAGTTATGCTGTTCCCAGACACACACACAGGCATGTTTCCAAAAATGCTTTTTTTTTGGATTCAGGAGGTCTCAAAACATGTATTTCCGATGAAATCTCGGTATTTAATTTTTGGGTGGAATGTAATACTTCCCCTACTTACTATACGTAGTAGAGAAAGTAAAAAAAAACAGTTATAGAATTTTGTATAACGGTAAACCATAAGAGGTACCTAGATAAACATTTACTATACGAAAAATATGCAACTTGTTAAAACAAGCATTTCATGTCAAAGCTTTTTGTGGCATGAACTATTTCCGGGATATTCGTAGAGTTTGGAATTTCAAGCAGCATACAGTGACCCGCTTTTTAAAGGTTTAACAAACGTTCCAGCCTCCTCTATTCTTCTTGTACCTAAACCGAAATGTACCGATACGGGTAGCAGAAGTCGGTAGCAGGGACTCGTTAATGCGTGGTCTGCGGGTCAATCATGCAGGACATTCCTCCCTGACTGAGGTTTTCTCCAGGCTTTCCTCAGTCCTCATAACTGACAAACGCCTGGGAAGCATCCTATACTTAGTCCTGAAACGTTTTGTTCCCAAATTCCCTTTCTCAAGTATAATTTAATTTCATAAACCATTAGTGTCCGGCACCTGTGGTATCGTATGCAGTAAGAACGGAAAGTTAAACACTATTTAAAAAGAACGAAATGAGTTAACAGGTACAAAAATTAGTCTGTAAGAATAGTCTGTAGAAGAGATAAAATTAGAAGATGGGTGGAGAAAGTCTTCCTTTTGTTTCTGATGAGGTCATGCAAAGTGTAGGTACGAAATATCAAAGCCAGCATATAGCGAATTGTTTTCTATAGATATGATGTCATAGCCTCCTATATGCTCCAGTTTGGCTACAATAAAATGTGTACTGAAAACACTTCAGCCAACATTCACGTATTTAATACGAAGTAGATACAAAATCAAAATGTTATGAGTAATTTGAAGAACAGCCACGAAAATAAATTAAAGGAAATAGTGTGATTGTGATACATAAGACAACTAATATTGATAAAATGGGTTTTATAAATTCCATTTCCATTAGTAATAAGGGTATTCCTAATATTAACTAATACCGGATCATACTTAGTAATAAAAACCTGAAGTGTTACACTCATATGACTTTCTCTACTCTTGTACAAACTATTTTTACAAACGCTTATTCTCCATCTACTTCATGTTAATCGAGATAAACATTTGCAGAAATTATCGTATTGCTAATTTTCTTGTAGGTCCAAAGAGAATATGGTAGGTTTTAAACGAAAGTCAAATCTTTTAAGAGCTCGTTGCTATGCTAGGCATTCCATTCTCTTTGCATGTCCAGGACATAAAAAAACGAATAACGAATTCACATTCGAGAAAAAAAATATAAGTATTGGAAAATTCAAACAAATAACAAGGAATATCTCAGAAATTGTACACTCGACAAAAAATGGATATGACATAAATTGTAGGTTTTAATGAGATCTACATTTTGTGTGTAGAAACATTTTGTCTATGTCTTATGGTTTGCCAGTTAAGCAAAATTCATTCAGGATGAATACGACTTTTGGGGACATTCCCAAAAAACTCAAAATATACATTTCATTTGCCATGAAAGTATCTTAAACATATGATGTTTTAATCAAAATCGTCAAGGCCATTTTTGAGAAAATCAAAATTTTCGAAAAATGTTCCATGTAAAGGGTAGTCTGTGGTGGAGAAATTTTCTTGAAAATCTTCTTGTCGCATCTTTGAAAAATACTGAACCTAAATTCCAAGTTTGGCATTGATCCGACTTTTCGTTTTTGTTTTATGCTGTTCAGACACACATCCATACAGACACACACGGACATTTTTCTTGGATTCAGGGGGCCTCAAAACTTGTATTTCCGGTGAAATCTCGATATCGAATTTTTGGGGGAATGCAATACTTCCTCTACTTACTATACGTAGTAGAGAAAGTGAAAATATTTCATTGAGCATTTTATTCCACAAACTGCGCATATTTAAACCAAAACATATTTGCGGGAAATGCATAAACCTATCTCAGATTTTGCAAGTATTTTCTCAATACTCATATGTGAATTGCAAATGTAAAAGTTTGCCCTTTTAAAGTCAGCTTGCTGGTATAGCAAACATTTTGTCATGAGACCAAAGTAGTATGCATTAAATTTCGCCTTTAAGATCTCTAGCTATAATTAAATGACTCATGAATTTTCAAATGACCATAAAGCTTTGGGTACAAAATGCATAACTTTGCATTCATTCATTTCCAAATATGTTAAATGTAAAATTCTAATGTCATCTCATTACTACCTCCAGTCTAGATTGTTCTGTTTACTGCAGTTCTTAACAGATGTATTAATTTGACTGCGCTTGTTACAGACGTTTCCTTGCGGTTAGAGCATTTTTACTTCCCCTACTGCTTAACTATAGTAGGTAGAGGAAGAATTGCATTCCACTCAAAAATTAGATTTCACTGTAAATATACATTTTGGGGCTCTCTGAATAAATAAACAAATGGATTTTTAGTAAAGGTCCGTATGTTCGTGTGTGTGCCTGTGAAGAGCATAACTCGAAAACGAAATGTCGGATAAATACCAAACTTGGTATTTAAGTTCAGTACCTTCCAAAGATGCGACACGAAGATTTTTGAAGAAAATCCCCCCACCCCAAACTACCCTTTACATGGAACATTTTTAGAGATGTTTTATTTTCTCAAAAATGGTTCTAAGGACTTGATTAAAGTATTTTATATTAAAATATTTTCATGGAAAATGTATATTCTTGAATTTTCTAAGAATATCTAGTGAAGAATTTCAATTGAACCTAATTGTAAGTTTCCATTTAAAAAATTAAATTGACCCTAAAATGACCATCATAACGTTCTCCAAACAAAATACGACTAATAGCATTTACTTTTCCACATAATATCAAGCAACTTTTATTAAAGACATTTCTTTCTATAACGCTTAGATACTGTACAATCTCAGCTTAAATGGTTCACCCTGTATAATCTTGCATAACTGGTAAACGTTAAGAGATAGACGAAAACGTACTACACAAAAAATTAGATATCTTTCAAACACACAATTTATTTCAAATAATTTTTTGTGGCATAAGCCATTTTCGAGATATCTGTTATTAACGGTTGTATTGTTGATGCTCAGTCATTCTTTTAAAGTTCCGTGGACTTTCAGTTGTTTCTCGCGATCTCGGGGAAATAGTATGGAATTTTTAGGAAGTTGATTGAAAAATAAAGTTTCGTAAGAATATTTATGTACTCGGTAATAAGCGCTAAGAGAGTAGAGAAAGTGATGTCACTGCAAGACATGATTTTTGGTATTATTTTTTCTTTTTCTATCACGTACTTACTAGATATAGAAACCACTGTCTTTCATCCAAAAATTCGATATCGATATTTCACTGGAAATACATGCTTTGAGCCCTGTGAATCCAAGAGAATTTTTTGTCTATATGTGTGTGTGTGTGTGTGTGTGTGTGTGTGTGTGTTTGTGTGACCTATTCCGAAAACGAAATGTCCGATAAATACCAAATTTGTTATTTAGGTTGAGGCAGTGTTTTTAACACTTAAATGATTTCAGTCAAATTATATAATATATAAATTCAATAACATCCCGCCTTAAAGCAATATGTGTATGTAACAAGATATAAAAAGTGTATATTACAGTCATTGTATATGTTTATATTATTGTATACATGTGTAATAATGTTATGTGAATGTTTACGTAATTTAATAATGTAGGAGCTGTGAGAAAAATAAGTTAAAAGCTGCTAACAATGAAGTAACCTGAAAGCAATAATGATTTACAAAGTTTATATGCTACTGGTAATTCGTGGAGCAACAATAATGTAATTTTTGTGACAGCTTATAAAATAGCCAATCAACAGCCAGAAAAGGCTTTAGTTAAATGAAGGTATTCTATTGGACTAGGATTAGCCAATCAGAAACTAAAATGGAGCAAAAATTACAAATTCAGAAGTCAGTTGCTTGTAGACAGCGTTTCTAACCGGACGCAAGATGCGTCCTCGAGAAATTTAATACGTATTCAGTGTGAGACAAAAATACTTTACGTGTTAAAAAGTGCAAGTAATTAATAAAAAAATCTCACAGCTCTCTATGTAAATGAAGTGTTTTTTAAATCGTGTCAAGCATCAATAAAAGGAGTGAAGTAAAATTATAATGTGTGTAAGCCTACATTCTTCAGTCGCACCACTCCCTGCTAAGACATTCATGTCTCTAAAAAAAAAGTATAAATACTGCCGCAGCCGAGGCAAACACAAGTGTATAATATTTAAAGAAAGAGCCAAAGTTACAAAGTTAATATTTTTTAAACATTTGGGGCAAAGGCCACCGGAAAGTACATTTTTGGGACGAAGACTACCGGAAACTTTTTACTCGTAAAGGAGAGTTTGAGGTGGGGATTTTCTTGAAAATCAACTACTTCAAGTTCGGCTCCCCAACAGTGGAAATATAACATCTTCAAATTGGCTACCAAAGCGTGGGGCAAATAACAATACAACAAAATCACTTCTTCAAGGTTCACCGTTTTTCAAAGATGCAACATGAAGATTTTCAAGAAAATCCCCACCTCAATCTATCCTTTACAGCAACATTTTTCGAAAGTTTTTATTTTCTCAAAAATGTCTCTAACGATTTTGATTAAAATGTTATATGCTAACATACCTTCATACATATGTGTGTGTGCGTGTGTATGTTAAAATACCTACATAACCTATATGTTATAAAATAGATACTCCAAACAGTCTACGGTGAAATGCTGCTCAGTGAGTCTGGGGTACATAGAGTATACCCAGCATTCATCCTCTGCGCATAGCGGGAAATCCAAAGGGGAAAGAAAAGAAAAACTTATTCATGTGATTCACCCCAACAGAGATTCAAATTCAGGTCCTCATGAATGTGATGCAGCTATGTTACCCCTACACCGTGATGATGAGTTGAATGTAGGAACTTCCAAGAATAGAACTCGCATAAAAACAAGCTAAACACAACAGTCAAATCATCAGACAACACACATCAAAAAGTTGGCAATCACTCCTATTAATTTTATTTTTAACATTTCCAACACGCATCTAGTAGGTAAAGGAAGTATTGCATTCCACCCAAGATTCGATATCGAGATTTCACTGGATGTACATATTTTGAGGCCCCCTAATTAAAAAAGGATTTTTTAGAAAGTTGTTGTGAACAATATATCTAAAAACAAAACGCTGATAAATACCAATATTTGGAGTTAAGTTCAGTACCTTCTAAAATGCTATAGAAGTTTTTCAAGAAATTCCTCCACCTTAAATTACCCATTATAACAATTCGGAATTTTTTTATTTTCTCAAAAATGCTTGTAATAGTTTTTATTAAAATACAGTAAGTTTAAAATACTTACATGACAGATAAAATATATAGCTTCAATTTTCTGAGAATACATATGAAGTACTATTTATTTGGAAGGAATATTGTATAATTTTGTATAATGGGTAAACCATAAGCGATAGACAAAAACTTACCTCAGAAACAATTTAGATCTCTCTAATAAAACACACAAATTATGTTAAATAGCATTTTTGTGGCATCAGGCACTTCTGAGATATTCGTCATTCTTGGTTTGAGGTTTTCAGAATTTGATTCATTTTTTAAAAGTGCTGTTGCTTTTCCTTTGTTTCTTACGATATCATGGAATGAGTGTGGAATTTCAAGGTAAACATATAGCCACTCGTTTTTAAACATCAAACTGTCAATTCAGTTTTCTCTATTCCCTTTGTACACACAATGAAATGCATGGTGAAACTATTTTCTGCAAAGGTATATCTCAGTTAACATGAAGTACGAGTAGGTAGAAAAATAAACCTTCATAAATTGTAGAAGGTGTTTAAAGTGGGTAGAGAAAGGCATGTGAATATGGCGCATCAGATTCTTTAAAATACTGTTACGTTATTAAATACTTCTTGGACTCAGTTATTAATTTCAATACACGTAAACCTAACCTAAAATAGCTAACAAGATTAAAGGCAAAGCAAGGGCTGTGTATTATATGATATAATCTTAGAAATAATTAAAATGCTGAAGGTCTGGAAACATGGGTAACTGGGTTTTAAGTTGGTGACACTTCTTGTTACAAATTGTGATAGATAATTTGGAGAAAGCTTGTCTTTATTTGGAGCGCAGGCATTATTTAGAACCGATAATAAACTGCAGTTCTTTAAAATTAGTATCCCATCGAGCGAGGTTGCGCCACAGTAAAGTGTGTGACTCAGTTTCGGCAGGTCTTCGATCCCCAGTGGCCGTCCGCTCTGACCCATGGGATTTTCGTGGTTTCCCCGGGGTAGGCAGGTGCATTCTGGGGTGATTTCTCCTCTACCACGATTTCCTTTCCATCATTTTCCTTTCATTCCGTTTCCTTCTTATCTTTCAAACGTGCTTCTAGTTTTCGTGGTGTATAGCGGTGCCGGACAACTGGCGCGGAGCCTGCTCAATGGAAAGAGTATTCCCCGTGGAAACCAGGGGACTGCTTGATTGGTGGGACTTCGATCGCCATCTCTTTGCGGTTCCAGCAGTGAGCGGAATCTTGGAGCTTGGAAATGTTAGAACTTCCGCGTGTCTCTGTGGCCTGTAGCCTCCTGTGGTTCTTCACCTCATCCCTTCCTCCTGGGGGATGGTAGCCGCAATAGATCGTGCAGGTCGTAGTGCGCGAGGTGCCCCCCTCCGTTAAATCGCCTATACCTCTACTAGTATACCAGATAAACTGTTCTTTCGGAACTGTGTTAAACTTGTTTCTTTTCAGTGAACTGGAACTCGAAACTGTTTCGCAAAAAGAACCTCTTCCCAGTCCTACTCTGACATGTAGTCGTGACGCTTGGTTGCCATCGCAACCCTGGTATACTTGTGACAGAATATAGCGGCCTTTCTCTGTGACCATCCCCTATCCTATTGGCTACAAACCAAGCATCATAATGTGTGTCTTAACAGAGTTGCCACGTTTTTTCTTGCTCTCAACTGCTCTAACTAGCCGCTTTCTCTAACTGTCGCTTGACAGCAGCGCATTTTATTTCGCTATACATTTAATGTAGCATGGATACAATAATAATAATAATAATAATCATCATCTTCTGCTATCAAAATCGCGGTAATTTGCGGTGATGGGTAAATAACTGATGGCGCAACCGTAATCTCATTGGGCTTAAACACGATATCTAGTTTACTGTTAGGGAACTAAAGCTTATAAAAACAATCTTCTGACTGGATATTTTACTTAAAAATGTGAATATTTAATGAATTACACTATTTGTGACGAGGAACCAAGATTTGTATTTTCCTTGGTATCACATTCGGGAGATATTTCGCCTCTTAATCATGGCCGAAATATAAAGTATATGTTCACTTCCGTCAACACATCCGCATACAAGTAGGATTGAGAAGTGAGAAAATGGTGTAAAATTGCTGGATCTGCAATCCCGCTTGTAGAAGCCTGGCGGTGTTTGGCACAAAGCACCGTCAAAATATATACTATTATCAACTTATTATTATATATTATAATACACTTTACAAGTGGAATGGGAAGGTTGTCTCGCTTCTCCAAGGTAAAAAGTCACTATGCCATGTCCACAAGTATAACTGAGCTTCGCCATCTATAAACCAGTTCTCTTACGTGGATTGAAAATTGCATGACTGATCGCATGACTCTTAGCTTTAAAATTAAAATGTGTTAGTACTAGGACTAAGAGCGGAAGGGGACTTTACTACTTCGATCTACGAAGATTTTTTGTGCCTGAAACTCCTGACGATGAGCCCCCAGGAGGGAGAAGTGAGAGGAGACAGAGGGCGGCCGGATCAGGAGGCACGACAGGACAGAGGGCGGGGTCCCCACTTTTTCAGATTGAAACTCCCCGGATGGCAGCCGGTACAACCGGTTCCCTCCTCCCTGCAGGTTTGCACATCCCGAGGGGGGTCCGGTACTCGGAGACAGCCCCCATTCCGGGGGACGAAAGTGTTACATAGACCATCCTTTTTCCTACAATGCGACGCCGACACTTGCAAGTGAAGTGCACAGCCAAGCAGATGAAAGGTGAAAGTAAATGAGAATGGAGGTGAAATGGAGGGTCAGGAAATTCGGCCGCGGAAATCGAACCCATGATCGCCCGAATGCGTTCCACAGAACGTTGCCACCTGAGCCATCCCGCTCCGTAAAATATATTAAATATGACAAATAAATAAATAGATAAAATAAATGTAATGAGGTGAGGAGTAAATATTTTAAGTATCCCTTCAGCAGTCCCGAATAAACAGCGAACACATGCATCATTACTCCCGATCAACCACTGAGCAAAACTGCTATGTAACATCCATTTGTTACGCAAGCATCCTTGAGAGAGAAGGCATTTTATTGCCTCAAATTATTTTACAGTTTGACAACGTAATGATTTGGGAAACAATAAGCACGAAATGAGCATAGCGTTCCGCGAAAATACTACTACTTCCTTCTTTTATCGTGTCCATTTGAAGCATTTCGTCATTAAATCCACATTTCAGCACCTTGTAAGGCATAAAAGCGGTATTATATGCAGTGGAAAAAAAAAGAAAAATCCCTTTTTACATGTGCGTATTTTCTCACGAAATTTTTGTCCTTATTGTTCCTGCCGCTGGTTTCAATAAAGTGCATCTCTTGCACTTTATTGTGCATTTTATTATTTCTGATTCTTTCCTGAATTTGTGCATGTATGTAGTTACATCTTTCACCTCACTGATCTATGTAAGTCGTTATCTGCATGAAGAATTTGAATAAAGCAGAATTTCTGAAGCTTAGCCAGAAGCGAGTAAACCTTATATATATTTTTTTTTACCGTGCATTTAATGTATATGCATTGATATGGCAATATCAGACTTCGACATTTTTCGATTTTTGAAGAAAGGGATAGGTAAGATTTTCAAGCAGTGCATACACAATCATAAATGTGAATGCAGCGTTGTTCCATTATTAAATGAGCATGTTTTGACACTCAAAGGCTTTCTTACTAGTACAGTAAGGTGTAGGATGTGTTTATCGAAGGGGAACACCTCTCCACTGTGACCAGCGAGGCAGGGATGAGGTGGAGGAGGCATAGGAGTTCACACGTACTCAGACAGACCCAAGGAGAAGCGTAGAAGTCCCTAATATTTCCAGTTTGAACACCCGCGCACTAGTAGAAGCGAAGAATCCCAAGAGAGGGCGACGAAGCAACCTTGGCGTTCACGGGGAGAAAACTTTCCAATGTGCAAGCAACTACGCCATCTGCGCGACACCGCCAGTACCGAAGACACACCTGAAACGTGAGAGGGAGGGATAAAATGAGAGGAAATGTGGAAAGGAGAAATCGTGATAGAATACACCACCCCGGCATTCGACTAAAGACCAGAGGAAAACCACGAGAAACCTCATAGTCAAGAGTAGGCGGTCACCCCCTGAATGCCGGCCAGAGACATTGTCGCCTGAGCCATCCCTCTCGGTCTTCTTACTAGTACAGTAGAACCCCGTTTAACCGAAGTAAAGGAGGAACAGCCGCTTCGGTACTAAAATATGCATTACAGCATTTACAAAGTAATTTTTCCACCCAAAAATTCGATACCGAGATTTCACCGGAAATATATGTTTAGAGACCCCCCGAATCCAAAAAAAGCATTTTTGGAAACATGTCCGTGTGTATGTTTGTGTGTCTGTCTGTCTGTGTGTGTGTGTGTGTGTGTGTGTGTGTGTGTGTGTGTGAACAGCATAACTCAGAAACGAACAGTCGGATAAGCACCAAACTTGGTATTTAGGTTCAGTATCTTCCAGAGATGCGACACGAAGGTTTTCAAGAAAATCCCCCCACCCCAGATTACCCTTCACATGGAACATTTTTCGACAATTTTAATTATCTCAAAATGGCTCTAACAATTTCTATTAAAATATCATATGTTGAAGATATTTTCATGACAAATGAAATGTATATCCCGAATTTTCTGGGAATGTCTCCAAAAGTATTCTTCATTGTAAACGATTTTTGCATAATTGGTAAACCATAATAGATAGACAAACTTTTACTACACAAAAATGTAGATCGTGTTAAAATACATAATTTATGTTATATATATTTTTTTGTTGAGTGAACCATTTTCGAGATATTGCTTGTTATTCCCTTAATTTTTCAATACTTATTTTCTCAAATGGGAATTCGTTATTCATTTTTTGTTTAGATATGCAGAGTATTAATCTGTAGCAAAGAGAATGATGCTGCACATAGCAATCAGCTATTAAGAGTAATGTCTATGCTGTATTTCTATATTGCCCTTGCAAATACAAAACAAGGAGTAGGTACATAGTACGCCTTAAGCGATAGTCAAATATTTTTAGAACTGGTCGCTATGTGTAAAATGTAATTCTATTTGCATGTCAAAATATCCTTTCTGTAAATGTTTATCTCGATTAATATGAAATAGATGGAGTATAAGAGTTTGTAAAAATAGTTGTACAAGAGTAGAGAAAGTCATGTGAGTGTAACACATCAAATTTTTTTTTAACTTTCTTCTCGCAACGCATGCGAGCAGCTATATCATGCCACCGTTTGAGAAGCATTGTGTCTGTTGGTGTTGATTAATTGCTTTGTTCCACAAAAAGCAGATCAATCCAAAAACAAAATGTTTTGTGTTATTAATTCAATATTTTCCGTTAAGATTTGATTAGGAATTCCTCTAATGACTTGAATCATTTGTCCGCTGTCACTGTATCGCTAACAGCTTCCAGTTTCCATTCGATATTTATTACAAAACGCTTTCTTCCCTGATATCTTAAATAGAAATAAACCACACTGACTAACACCAATAGTAAAATAACAATAGCTCTCTGTATTGAATACGTGTGTAGGGAGTTGACACTTGTTATAACGATACAATAGTTTTTGGAATATTGGATAGAGAGGGTGAGCATTAACTGCACACAATACCAAGTACCTGTGTTGGAATTCAGGGTTGGAACAAAAGAACAGTGTCAATTTGTTGCACAATATGCCAGCGCGATTTTCGGTATCTCGCATTTTTTCGTTCATTCTTTTTTTTTTTTTGCTTTCTTTCTTTTTCCTCCTTCCACCGTGTCAGTTAAGCGCAGTTCGGTTAAGTGGGGTTTTACTGTATATTTTAATTTTAGCCTTATTACATTTAGGCAGCTATTAGCGTCGCTTTGATCATTTGTCCAGTGTATAAACAGATCACGAATCGCTGCACCTATGTAGTCTGAAAAACATCTAGGATATATTTCATGTCTGATTTTTACTTTCTCTACCATGTACATAGTAGGTAGAGAAGGTATTGCGTTCCACCCAAAAATTCGATACCAAGATTTCGCTGGAAATGCGTGTTTTGAGGTCTCCTGAATGAAAAAGAGAATTTTTAGAAAAAGGTCCGTGTGCGCATGTGTCTGAACAGCATAACACGGAAACGAAACGTCGAATAAATGTCAAACTTGGTGTTTAAGTTTAGTATCTTACAAAAATGCGATACAAAAGTTTTCAAGAACATCCCCGTACCCCAACAACGAATGTTTTTCGAAATTGTTTATTTTCTCAAAAATGGCTCTAAAGATTTTGATTAAAATGCCATATATTAAAGATATTTACATGCGAAATAAAACGTATATCTTTAATTTCCTGGGAATAGTCTGTGAGGTCCTCTTCATTCGGAAGGAGTTTTATATAATCTTGTACTTATTGGTAAATATTAAGCGACAGAAGAAAACGTACTACATAAAAATGTAGATCGCTTTAAAACACAGGATTTATTTCAAATAACTTTTTGTGACATATGTCATTTCCGAGGTATCCGTTACCAATGGTTCGAATTTTTCAATACTCTTGTCATTCTTTAAAGTCCTGTCGACATTCAGTTATTTCTCGCGACTGCATGAAAACAGCATGGAATTTTAAGGCCGGCATATAGCGTCCAGCTCTTAAACATCTGACTATCGCTGTTCTCTTTGTATCTATAACGAAATGTGTAATGTAGCCATTTCTGCAAAGGTTTATCTCGATTATAATGAAGCAGCTATACAAATAAGCTTTCGTAAGAATAAAAGTGTGTAGTCACTAATAAACCATAGAGGGTAGAGAAAGTCATGTGAATGTAACTCATCAGACTTTTTTTTCAATTGAAACGAATTATGGTGTTTACGTTACCATGCTACCTCTAGCTCCTATGGTTATGGGTTCAAACTGGCGAAGGGATTTTTGCGGTTGTAAAATCCACAACTTGGTATCCTTCGAAGGGAAGTAAAGCAGTGGTCCCATGTAATGTTTATTCGTAAGTCATGAAAACTCATCCCAAAGAAAAACATACTAACTTGAGCAAAACTGCTTGTGATTTTTTACTACCAACACCCTAGTGCCATAACTACTCATCAGTACGGCTGTAGTCTGACACGTGTGGCCAAGGTCTTAGGGCATGGACCGCGAACAGTAGTTCTTCGCTTCAAATCCCGCTAGGACCGTCCTCCCTACAGAGGTTTTTTTTCCAGTTTCTCCAAGGTCCTCATAACTGGCAAATGCCGGGAAGGAGCACTAAACTTAGGCCTGGAACATTTCCTTCCCATATTTACTTTCCCATTTTTCATTTCATTCCATGTATCTTCAGTGTTCACCGCCTGTGGTGCCGTATGCAGTAAGAATGGGCGTTAAACACTATTACAAAAAACTGCGACTCTAGTGGGAAGTAGCAAGTACTACTAGAAAATTGATTACAGAAATCATTGCTAGAAATTGAAATTGAGTTTTATTTATGGACGCTCTTTAACTGCTGTGGTCCTTAGCGTCCCATTCTATATTGGGCGTGAAAGACCGGAAATTCTGCTCAGAGGCCTCTTTATCAGGTTTAAGGTTCTTTTACATGCCTTAAATCTACGACACGGGACCATCGGTTGTACTTCCCTTCCGAAGGAAACCGTGCTAAGGATTTTTACGCCCGAAAAAATTCATCGCCCTCTGCCGGGTTTGAACCCGCACCTCGGGAACCAGAAGCTAACATTACAACCACTACACCACGGAGGACAACAAATCATTGCTAGAGGTCCTTATACCTATGGGGCGACAGGTTTCATTATATGAAGAATATTCCAGTAATTTACGATTTTGAGATAAACCTTGTTTGGTTGACGTTATGCGGCAGTATGAAATTAAATTTAATATTATTTCAAATGTTATTAAAAACGATGAAAAAACTAAGGTAGATCACCAACTAAAAGCTTACCATTTTTAAGAAGCCTCTGCAACGCCGAAGTTAAATATTCATGTATATAAATTTCAAGAAAATGTGTCTGTACAATTTAAATGCAGTTGCAAATGTTAAAAAGTTAAGGGGAGTATCTTAACAGTTAACAATTTAAGGTTCATTTGCGAAATATCCACAATAATAAATTTTTCCAGTGCTAACGAGTTATTACAATATAGAACGAACACATCTGAAATTCAATGCTATGCGTATATTCACGATCCTTTTCACTGCTGCCCTGTCTCTCTATCTCCCCCCCCACCCTTGTCTCTTTCTCTCACATTCATATAAGGAGAGAAGGAGAGCGCTTATTTTGTCTTGATTGTGGTTCAGTTTCTTTCTACTTATGTGATTTATTCCATGTTTGTTTGTTTTCGCCCTTCTCTGCTTACTTCTGTACCTGTAGTAAAGCTTTCAGGAACTTCCTTTTACAAAATATTTATTTTAAATATATTGCTTTTGTGTACAGAGCTTCTAGAAAAGGTCATTACTAACGATGTTGATGTTACTTATAGCTATATTTGCTAAACCTACTTTCTGTTATATATTTATAACAAGGTCATTTAAAACGTAGTTTCAACTAGTCAAAACAGGATGACATGTTAAAAAAGAAAAAATATATTGATCATTGGCAAGGACATTTTTCATATCAGTGTTTGGAGGGGAAAAACGCCATTTAAGTTCGCAAAGATTAAAACCTAGATATTTTTTACCTCGAGAATTAGAGCTACTTCAAATAATTGGCAAAAGTTAAACAGTGACATAAAGTTTGACAGTCGGAATTTTTTGAATGTCCAAGACATTTCTAGAATGTAGAAATGCTTTCCCATGGAGCTCCAGGAATAATTGATATGCGGACTTGCTTGAAGATAGTACTAATTAAATTCAACGGTTTTAAATTTTCGGTTATTCTTCCACACAATGGAAATTAAAATTGTGTAAACCATTTAACTACAATTAATATTACTTTTATGTTGGAGAAAACAGAAGCTGATGTGTAACATGTTCCTTCCTATATCTATTATCAATAAACATATCTTCTCAGTATGTTATGCTCTTTATATAAAAAGCGAAGCTTCTACCCAATTTATGTTAAACATGTCCAAATTTGGCAGAAATGCTTTTCAAACTAGAGTATATCAACATCGTAAATTGCAAAATTAGAAAACATACTTAATTATTTTTCTGAAAAATACTTATAATTCCAACAAATGTATCCTTTATGAAGAGGCTAATGGGAAAAATCTGAAAGAAGCACTATATACGTATATGTTGAATATATAAGAATTCGGTCTGCGCCTGCTCAGAAACATTGTCAAATAAATTTCATACTCGAAGAATTCCCAGCGGGCATTTTCTAGATAATTTCCCCACCTCAAAGCTACCCTTTGCATGAAATATTTTTTTTTTATTTTCTCAAAGATAGCATTAAGGAATTTTGATTACAATACAGTACATTGAGATATCAATGGGATAAACGAAAAGCATATCTTCAATTCTTCGTGAATAGCCTGTGAAACCCTCTTTATACTGAATGAATTTTGTCTAAATTTTTATAATTGGGAAATCAAAATAGATAGTCAAAAACTCACTAAGGAAACATTTTGAGCTCATTAAAATACACAATTCGAGTCAAAGTTTATAGTAGCATTAGCAGTTTTCGAAACATTCTATGTCAAATTTTTACACTTTTCCAAGTACGTCACCTGTGGTGTATGTCTGAAAGTTTGCCTCTTATTTTTTCTTTCGATCACAAGAGCTTGTTTATATATATCCGAATGTTTCCGCACGCTAATAACTAAATATTTATTACATAATTTGAAATCATTCCTAGGTACAAAATTATACCGTGAATAACTTAATGTAGACAGAAGAATAAATAGTATGACTATTACAATGAATGTAGGACATACCTAAATGTCTCATGGATAGACATTCGTAAGAGCGCTCGGATCATATTTTTTATGCAACGCACTTTAGCTGCATGAACCGGCCGAGTAGATTCGCTGTCGACTTTCCTGATTCAAAGGTTCATCTTCTACAGCATTATCAGATTGATAATTACGAGAATAATATTAACATCAGTTTGAGTAGAATTTACCTTGAAAAATAATTCCCGAATATTCAATTGCTCCTTGTCTTAATTCCAAGATATGTTGATGTTTTCCGAGGAAGTCCTCCAGGTATGTTTGCAATAATTATTGGTGCGTGCGTTGGAAAGAAAAATCATATTGTAACAAATATAATTCGTAATAAAACATCATACCACAGATTAGCTACCTTAAGTGAAACTGGACTGAAAGACGGAGCCTGAATCGGGTACTTCTGTGAGCGCTCGGGACAGCCGGACTTTGTTCACAAGACTATATACGAGTATATTCTTGTAATAGTTATAATGGGGATCACAACTATAATCACAAAAAAGTCTTCCGAGAAAACAAATCATATGCGAAATTTCAGACAGACAGACAGAAGTTTCAGAGTGTTTCAACACTGAATATCTGTAGCCAAAATACATGTTTATTGGCTTATGGTTCTCAAGTGGAGTATGACTAAAGTTCTTACAAAACCACGCTTACTACATCACTCTTATCTCAGTGGTGAGCTTGCTATTCCTGAGGTTGCTGGAACTACACAATTTAAACAATAACCAGTAAAAATATAACAGTTTTTCTTCATGTTTATGTATGTAGCGTTTATTTAATAGTCCGTCATAATGGAATTGGTAAGCATGACATTAATTTATAGGTCCAGAGGTGGTTTCATACTAGGTCAATTTAATTTTACATGTTTCATTTTACATTTTACAGAAATTTTACCATTATTGTAATTATATTTGTAACTAAAATAAATCAACACAAACAATATAATTTAACCATATTACAGTAAAACGAATTGTAAAAAATAAAAGATAACAATCCACTACGGAGAATTGAACTCGAGCTGCTTGCGTAGAAGTCAAGTAGCTTAACCACAGGTAGTCAAAGTCAGTGCCTTGGCTTATGGCTTGTATTATAGTTAGCCAAAGCGGCGCACAGAAGTTGATGATCGTGAATTGCCTAACTCGAAGGGACTTTGAAAAAATTAAATGATCAAGGGACCCGCCAGATTTAGTTTGACGGAGTGTACTTTATTAGGAATTTATAAAGTCATATTTAAAAATCTGATATGATACATTCACAGACTTTCTTTACCCATTACATGGGTATCCCTTATATATTATACGACGGTTCCCCAACCTATGCTCTACGGAACTTCAGAAAAATAAAATAAATAACAATTGAATAAAATTACATAAACTAATAGAATAAAACTAAGAAAACCGAAATTTCGTCTGAAAGGGCAGTTTGCCAATTGAATTTCCCTGAGGGATGAGGCTTAGGCTTTCTGCTGCCACTAGCTCCAGATGTACTGTAGCGCAGACAAACAGAGAGAGAGAGAGAGAGAGAGAGAGAGAGACATACAGATGACAATGAAAGAAAATTTTCCCACCTTAGGAGTAGGACTAGATATGGAGGGGGAGTTAGTACCTCGACCTAGAAGATATTTTGTGCCTAAGTCCCTGAGATGGAGGGGTGAGGTGAGAGGAGACAGAGGGCGGCCGGACCAGGAAGCACGACAAGGCAGAGGGCAGGGTCCTACCTTTTACAGATTGAAACTCCCTGGATGGCAGCTGGTGTAACCGGCTCCCCTCCCAGTGCTGGCTTGCACATCCCACTGCAGGCCTGGAACATGGAGACCACCCCATTCCGGAACCGAAGGTTTACATAGAGTATCCTTTTCCCCTGCCATGCACACGCCGAGACTCCCGCTGACACTTTCAACCCTGAAACAGACCAAGCAGATGAAAGGTGAAGTGAAATGAGAAAGTAGGTGAAATGGAGGGACAGGAAAGTCGGGGATGTAGTAAACCTTCCCAGCATTCGCCTAGCGACCCGGGGAAACGCCCGAAAGAAACCCATGGGTCTGGAAGGTCGACCGCGGGAATCGAAACCACGACCTCCCGAATGCGGGCCACAGAACGTTACCACCTGAGTCAACCTGCTCGGTTCTTCCACCTTAAACTGCGCTTTACACTGTTTTTATTTTATAAAAAATAACTTTTATGATTTTGATTAAAATAAAGATATCTGCATAACAAATAAAATGTATATCTTGAAGACAATTTTATGTCCACTTTACGTGTGACAATAGCCATTTCTGGGATATTCGTAGTTATTGGTTTGAATTTTGCAATACTTTTACATTGTTTCAAGATTTTCTTTGTATTTCAAATTCGGCATATTTTTCAGAGCTAGGAAGTTGCTTTTTTTACCCCGTGGTCATACAAAGACGTGGCGTGGAATTTCAAAGCCATACAAAGCGATAGGCTCTTTAAAAATGTGGTTATTGCATTACCTGCTGTATCCTACAACGAATGTGAAAATGTGTAATGAAGGTTTATCTCGATCAACAACAAGTAGACAGCATTCGTCGCCTCACACTCTGATGACAGTCAAGGGTATACAAGGGGAGGACGGGAGGTAGCAACGGGTTATTTGGTTTCGAGGTTTGTCTAGGTTCGCCTTAGATCTCTTTCTGAACGTTCCAAGGTATGGGTGCCTCCTGGGCTGGCTGCTCAAATTTAAATGAATGCACTGTAAGTTCGTTGTAATAAACAAATTTATTATCAATGCTCGTTGTCACACTCGCCACCACCACGTGAATGTAATAAAAATGGTCTGACTGCCTTAATTAGTGAAATGTTCACTCGTAGTAACCCGTATTCGTTCGATGTAAAATTTACAAAATCTGAACTGTATCTTGCGGCGATGACTTTTTTTTTTTTTTTCTTTTTTGGGAAAACAGGAGTAAAGGTTTGAAGGAAAAACAAGAGTATGTATATAGGTGTAGAAAGGAAAAAGGAGGAGGAAGAGAAGGATCTTGTACTGTGGTGGCGCAATTTAATTGGGGCATAGTGGTGATCATGATGCTGGTACCGCCGAAGCAACCCTGCTGTTTGTGGGTGATTACTAAAAGTGGCGGAAAAATCCGCTGTGGAGGTCAGGTATCTGTCATGGCGACTGCCCTGACAGGGACCTGTGACAGTGGTGAATTAACAGTAGATGCAGGCTCCAATCCCGGGCCTGTTACCTCCGGGAGTTGGCACGTTGATGATGATGGTATGCTGGATGAGGTGGTTGGTGCAGGCTGTCAATCTGAGCACGGGTTTCCAGTCTGGTCTCGTTGATGCGTGTGATAAGGTCGTTGAAGTGTGTCTTCATGGCGTTGAAAATCTTCTCGTACTGATGTTTAAGACTCGTTTCCATGTCCTCGGTGCGTCTGTTTATTAGTTTCAAGCATTCTTGTCGTTCGTTGAAGTGGCTGTTCATGTTATTGATCAGACGCTTCTTGGTAACGTCATGGGATTCGTCTATGATGTCGGCGACTCCATTAAACTTCGCGCTGATCTGCTCTTCCAGGGTATTCAGCCTGCTGGAAAGGTTTACTGACTGTACAGCGGAATCTTACTTGATCGCGAGCAGCGCGCGACAGTCCGAGGTCCTCTCCCTGTTGCATGGCGTCTTGACTCGCGAAGGTGTTTATCGCAATGATATATCAAGCAAAACTTATTTTGGCCATGATATAAACTTTCTCTTCTTTCGTCCCTTTGCTAACTTTTCCTACTCGCGTGACATTTTCCTGCCAATTCAAAATCATTAAATTTTTTCTGATTGAACAGTTTATATTTTATTATACGTCCACGGAAAGTGGAATTTCTCAGCTGGTATTTCAGATCTGAGATATGGCTTTGAACCCGAGCTAGCCTGTGGAGATTTTGTTTGCGTCACATAGGGGTACTGTACAGAGGAACTGTATCCAGACATACTGGAGCCGAAAGTAACCCTGCCCGTAGTCTTATTGTATTCTGGAAAATTAAAAAATGTAGCTTTATTTATGGACGCTCTTTAACTAATATAGTCCTTAGTGCATCATTCTATATTGGACGTAAAAGACCGGTAATTTTGCTCAGGGCCTCTGTGTCAGGCTTGAGCTTCTTTTACGTACCGTAAATCTACGACACGGGACCACCAGCCTCTAGTTCCCAAGGTCGCGGGTTCAAACCCGGCGGAGGGCGATGGATTTTTTCGGGCGTAAAAATCCTTAGCACGGCTTCCTTCGGAAGGGAAGTAAAGCCGGTGGTCCCGTGTCGTAGTAGATTTACGGCACGTAAAAGAACCTCAAGCCTGATAAAGAGGCCTCTGAGCAAAATTACCGGTCTTTAACGCCCAATATAGAATGGGACGCTAAGAACCACAGTAGTTAAAGAGCGTCCATAAATAAAACTCAATTTCATTTCACGGGACTACCGGTGTTACTTCCCTTCCAAAGAAAGCCATGCTAAGGATTTTTACGCCCGAAAAAAATCCATCGCCCTGCGCACGGGTTTGAACTCACGACCTCGGGAACTAGAGGCTAGCATGGTGCCCCTAGTCCACGGAGGACGACATTCTAAAAAAATGACCCATGTTTCCCACGCACCTGCTATTTCATATATGATTTAGCAAACGTACATTATTTTAAAATACGGGCAAAACTTGTTTTCCGTTCATTATTTTAATTCTATTCATTATTTGAATTCTATTGCTTCTAATTATATTAGTTTAATATGTAATGTTATGTTGTATATTAACGGATAGAACGGACGGACTCAAAATGCAGCGCATCATATTACTTTCTCTACTACGTACAGTAAGTAGGGGAAGTATTGTATTCCACCCAAAAATTCGATACCGAGATTTCATCAGAAATACATGTTTTGAGACCCCCTGAATCCAAAAAGCATTTTTGGAAACATGTCCGTGTGTGTGTCTGTGTGTCTGTGAACAGCATAACTCAGAAACGAACAGTCGGATAAACACTAAACTTGGTATTTAGGTTCAGTATCTTCCAGAGATGCGACACAAAGGTTTTCAAGAAAATCCCCCACCCCAGATTAACCTTTACATGGAACATTTTTCGAAAATTTTAATTTTCTCAAAAATGGCTCTAACGATTTTGATTAAAATATCATATGTTTAAGATATTATCGTGACAAATGAAATGTATATCTCGAATGTTCTGGGAATGTCTCCAAAAGTATTCTTCATTGTGAACGACTTTTGCATAACTGGTAAAGTATAAGAGATAGACAAAATTTTACTACACAAAAAAATGTAGATCGCGTTAAAATACACAATGTATGTCATATACTTTTTTGTTGAGTGAACCATTTTCGAGATATTGCTTGTTATTCCCTTAAATTTTCCAATACTTATACTTTTTCTCAAATTTATTACTCATTTTTTTTTGTCCTGGTAATGCAAAGAGAATGGAATGCGCCACATAGCAACCAGCTCTTAAAATATTTGACTATCGCTTAAAGCCTACCAATTCCTCTTACATCTACCAGAAAATTAGCAATAAGGGTGACATCTCGATACCTCGAATAACATGAAATAGATGGAGAATAAGCGTTTGTAAAAATAGTTAGTGCAAGAGTAGAGAAAGTCATGTGAGTGTAATACATCAATTTTTTTTCTCTTTCTGTCACATAGAGAGGCACGGATTTTCTCTGTATGCTAATTCTTTTGCAGATGATATAAAAGCTAAATATCATACAGTACCAAAACGATCAAAATGACTAATGAACAACCAAATGCGCCACGGTGTAGTTGCTCCAGCTGTTGTTATTACGCGAGTGGAAGGACAAAAAGCTTGCGAACCACAGCTGTACAACAAAACCTGTTCTCTATCCTCGTAGTTTTATTTTGCGGATTTGCGCTAACCATATATTAATGATGACGTCAGTAGCAAACCAGATGATTTTGACGCAGGCACATGATCCAGAGAAGCGTGCATCAGTGATTCAGCTGAGGTCTGATGCTGACGTTTCCATCGTGCGTCAGCAAAGCTTTTTGCGTGACTTAGCAAGTTCAGCATTTTAAACGCAACCTTGCGACTATCACGTTTATTACCGCCATATAACATAGTAACTAAGGAACAGTAGATTTGCTGAAATATGTTTGGCTTCGAATTAGCGCAAAACAGTAAAGAATAAACCTGAAAAAAATTGTGGCTTACATTCACATGGCTTTCTCTACCCACCCTTCTATAAAATATTCTTGCAAAAGCTTATTCTTCTATGTGATTCATGCTAATCGAGATAAACATTTGCAGAAATGCTGTTATCATGCATTTCGTTGCAGGCATAAGGAAAATATGTGGGCTTAACTGATATTGCTGTAGAGTTCGTGTGTGTTAATAACAAAGTTTATATATAGTGAATTTTTATTTTGTATTAATTATGATTTTATTTAATTTATGCCTCGGCTGCGTCAGTTATATTGGCAGAGCAAGTATCTCTTAGCAAGGGTGGTACGGCTGCGGAATAGTTTCACACACTTTACACACATTATACGAGTTTAAATTCTCACTTCCTTATTACTTCAAGGCAGTTGAATAATATATAAAATTTACTAAAGTATTTACGTATGGAGCTAAAAGATATTATGTTCTATATGTGTGCTAACGAACTGCAGTTTACAGAGAATTTCTTAAGTTCTACATGCGCGTTAAAAAAATTATGAATCACACAAATATATATCTCTGCGAATGTATGATGAAATGCATTTTATAGTTCTAATAATTATCTGTTCCTAACTACATTTATAAAGGTCAAAATTTATCTTCTCCGCACTACACTAAAATTTCACAGCCGCACACTGAGCTTCATCTACTGGCTTGGTTACGTCCACAGCTTAAGATTTTAAATTTAATCTCTCTGGTTACTGATTGGCTAAACCTACTTTAGCAGAACATTTTAGTTTGACTTTGATTGGCTTTTTGCACCCACTATTTACAAACTTTTGACGTTACACCAGTATTTTCCATCGACTGTTGGTAGCCTTCTTAGCTTTCTAAGTTATTGTTCTGCCAAGGTTACAACTTATTGTTAGCCACCATCTGCTTCCACTTTATGACACTGTTTGCTACAAAAAAAACAGCTTGCTTCTACCGTCACAGCTCCTACATTTCTAAACGAGGAAATACATTCACATAATATTGTACACATATATACAATAAATAAACATAATACAATGGCTGTAATATACACTTCATATACTGTAATATGCACTTATTGCTTATAGACAGGCTATTATATTTATATTGTATAATAATATTGATATCAGTTAAGGGATAAAAAATACTGCCTCAATATTCAAATAATGTTTATTATAAAAGTGGGTCGCTATGTGAGGCTTTGAAATTCCGTTATACTTTGTATGACCATAGAAAAAAGTCTGATATATTACATTCACAAGACTTTCTCTACCCTGTATCATTAATTAATGGGTATAAAACTATTCTTACGAAAGATTATTTTTCTAACTACTTCGTTTTAATGCAGAAAAACTTTTGAGAAATACCTAATTATACATTTATGAATACAAAGGAAATAAACGTTAAAGTTTAAGATCTGGTTGCGACATACTGGCTTTTTTTTTTTTTTTTTTTTAGCATTTCCGTGCTCACACATCGTAACCTCCACTAGCGACATACTTCGTAGGTTTCCGAAAGCAATCGGGACTTGTCGTGACTTTTTTTTCTTTTTTTTTTCCTTTTTTATTTTTTTTATTTTTTTTCCTTCTTCTTAACCAATAATATTACAAGCAATAACTAGAGTTTTTTTAATAAGAAATCTCGTACAAAATGCCATTTGAAGGCAAATTATTTCAGAGAAACATAATAAATAAAGTTATAAATCAGGTTGGAAAGTTGAATCAGACTTGAAAATTTTTTTATATTTTTTTTATTTTTTTTTTTTAGATTTTTTTATTTTATTTTATTTTATTTTAATTTTTTTTTTAATTTTTGTGCAATGTTTTTATTCATTTACTTTATTTTGGGATAGGTTTTTAGGAGAATATGGAAACTACTACACAAGAAGAATAGATCACTTTTGTTTCTTCTTCTTCTTATCCCTATTCTTAGCATATGCCCTCCTGCAGTGGACACTTAGAGCGTCCTTAAATGCGGGAGATCCAAGACCAAAGTGGTCCTTTTGTCCAACTCCCAGCGTTCCTTCCGGATAAATCTCTGGAAGGCCTGCAGATTCACTGCGTCCCCAACTTTTAGTACCCAAAAATAGGTGGCAAAGATGAGCCAAGTAAGTGCATCTGTCAGTTTCTTGTCACCGTGTTTGAATTCGAGATTCAGATAGACCTCCCGTGGAAACATCAGCACGCCACTACAAATCACTCCTATGCGACCATATATCCAGTCCCATATTGGGCGTACGACGGCACAATCCACCAACTTGTGACTCAATGTCTCCACCGCAGAACACCTGAGGCAGAGATTTGATGTTGCTCTGCCATGCCGCCACAATTTGTCAGCTGTCGGAACAACCTCATTGACAGTCGAGTAAACCGCAGCTTTCCAGTCAGTGGGGATCTTCGGATTCTGAAATTTTTCCCAAATTGTACTCCATCGTCTAAGCGAATAGTTTTGTTGTACCCGCGGTAGAACACTGGTGGTAAACATGAGATGTTTGTAAAAGAAGGCTGACCGAGTAAAGGCCAACCTCTGCGTAGTAATGGTGGGTAGGTCCGCATATGTCTTCCACCACCGCCAAAATTCAGGTAGCCGCCTATCTGGAAGACGAAGTAGAGCTGCCCAAAGCGATCGCTGTAGCCGAACGCCCTCACCGTCCAGAACACGCAGTATAGTTTTCCCAAGAAGTACCAGACATTTCGCATCCACTGCGATCAACCCACAACCACCTTTGTTAACTGGTAGACGTAGTTGTTCCCTGGAAACCCGATAAGAAGCTCCGGACCAGAGAAAATAACCAATCAGGCATTCGATCCTCTGAGAAAATTGCTTGGTAATAGGCAACACTTGAGCAATGTACCAAATCCTACTGAGGGCGTAAGTATGCACATACCACACTCGTTGGAAAAGGTTTAGTGACCGAGTCCGTTGGTCTACTAAGAGCACCCGTAACTTCGTCAGCTTGTCAGCCCAATTAACTGCCACAGCCTCGCGAAAACACTGCGTAAACACTACGCCCAAGATCTTCGTGCGGCTTACTGTCCGCATACCATGAAGGTTCAGGGGTTCTGGCCAATGACCAAACTGTAACACCTCCGACTTGGTAAAATTTAGTTGGGCACTAGAAACGGAACAATAGTCGCGTAGACACCGATGTAAGGTGACCATGTCTGCGTTGTTTGCCAGGAAGACAGTCACATCATCCGCATAGGCGGTAAGACGGAATCGCTGACCGTGCAGTTCTATGCCGCCGAGGGATGACTGTAGTTGTCTCAAAAGGGGATCGAGGCTCAACGCAAATTAGCCCATAGACAGTGGGCAACCCTGTCTGACTGACCGCTCTATGCGGAGAATCGGAGAAAGGTATCCGTTGCAGAGTATCCTGGATGTCGCAGCAGCATAAAGGTTTTGTAATAATGAAAGGAACCGCCCTGGGATCCCCAAGTGCCGCATAAGCGACCATAGGTAAGAATGACTAACGTTATCAAAGGCCTTCTCAAAGTCAAGGTTAACCAATGCCACTGGAAGCTTCTCGGTTTCAACATGACAAATCACATCCCTCAATAAGCCAATATTTTGGATGATGTTCCTGCCACTCGGAACCACAGTCTGGACGTTGCAGAGAATTGCTCCATAAACCAGATTCAGCCTTGAAGAAAGCACTTTCGCCAGTAACTTGCAGTCGCAATTGAGCAAGGTAATCGGTCTAAACTCTGTAACGGTTCTCGCACATAGATGCTTCGGAAGCAGTAGTATTACACATTCAACAAACTTCTCGGTAACCTCAGAGGAGCGCTGAATTTCTGCAAAAACTGCTGTGAGTTCGGTAGCAATGACGTCCCAAAACGTGGAATAGAAGGCATACGGAATACTATCCGGACCAGGAGCAGTGTTCTGCTTTACACTCTGCAACCCAGCCGCTAGTTCTGCAGAGGTAATAGGTTGAAAAAGAGAGGAGCCGCACTGCGAAGGCAGATGATAATGCAGTGGGAACGAGGCGGCACCAGTATCGGAAACTTTGGAAAACATAGCACTGAATAGTCATGAAAGCAGCGGATGATAGCACAGGATCCAGAAATTATCCGCCCATCGTGACAAAGTGCAGGTATAAAACGCTGCCTGCCCTGCTGGCGCTCTCCGGCAAGATGAAAAAGGGAGAAAGTTTCTTCTGCAGCCATATGTCGACGATGGGAGACGTCTCGAAGGCGGAGAATTTCCAATTGCGTTAACGAAATTTGTTCCTTAATAGCGCGCAGACTTTGGGACACATCATGACCGGCTCTTTGCAGTTCAGCGAGATCCTGTAAAGCAGCATAATAGAATTCCAGCAGCTCTTGCCGTTCCCTGGCTCGTTGGAGAACTGTCCGTTTAAAAAGGGAAATAATTGCTGGTTTAGCCTTATAAAGCCACCAGGAAAGTTTGTTGCGGGAATTGAGGAACGAGGGACGCAACTTCCCCCACAGTAAGCGGAAGTCCCGATGGCAATCTTCCTCCGCGAAAATGGATACAGGAATCCTCCAGTAACCTCTCCCAGGCGTGGGAACAGATGCAATCTGCGTAATCCGACAGACGACTGCATGGTGATCACTGAACGCAAGGGGATGCACTCGAAGATCATGGTCCGTAAAAACCAAGGTGCGAGAGAAATAAAATCTGTCAATTCTAGAAGCCGACAATCCACGGACAAAGGTGAAGTCCACACGAGAACCATACTTGGACTCCCAGGCATCCACAAGGTCAAAATGCGTCACGATTTGCTTGAGAATAGGACTAAGGTTGGGCAACCCACGCTGATCTTTGGCAGCAACAGTACAGTTAAAATCACCACCAATGAGATAAGTTGAACCCTTAGAAAGGGCATTAAGAAGAGCGGTTTTGAAGAATAATTCCCGTTCAGACCGACGTTGAGAGCCAGAAGGTGCATACAAATTGATCAAGACTATGTCAGTGTACAGGGCGAAGATGAGGCGTCCAGAGGGATGTAAGTGGACATTGGTGAGACGCATTCCTTTGCGGTAAAGCAACGCCGTTCCTCGGCCGTCCGGTCCAAGATTGACGATGTTCTCATAATGACACAGAAAATCAAGATTGGGCACATTGACTTCCTGTAGAAATCCAACATCCATCCTTAAAATACCATATTCTTTCCACGTAATCGCGAGAAAAACTGAACGTCCACAGGACTTTAAAGGAATAATTATTCATTCATTATCTGTTTACCCTCCTCTTAGTTAGGACTTACACCCCCCAGGACTTACAAGCGGGTGCCTGGGGTCAGAGGCCCGTCAGGAGCAGACACTCATGGATCAGACAGAGCATCCAGGATGGGTGATCAGCCCGATGCCTGGTATGGGATGAAGGAAGTAGATGAAACGAAATGTGGGTGAAACGGATGAAAGGAAAGATGATGGAAGGTGATGATGGAGCAGTTGGTGGAATGAATGGCGGGGGAAACCGGAGAACCCGGAGAAAACCCGCCCAGACGCCGCTTCGTCTTCCACAATTCCCACATGCAGGTCCCTGGGATTGAACCCGGGCCACCTCAGTGGGGGTAAAGGAATAATTAATAATTGAAGAATTCAAACCATTAATGAACAGATATATCGGAAATCGCTGATGCCGTACAAAATTTATTTGAAATAAAATGTGTATTTTAAAGAGATCTTCATTGTACTGCGTTTTTGTGTATCGCTTAACGTTTACCAGTTATAGAAGATTATGCGATACTTATACGACTATTATAGTATAAAATTCCTTCTTAATAAAGAGGACTTTGCAGACTATTCCCAGAAAATATAGGATATACATATTATTTCTCTATAATTATCTTTAATATACGGCATTTTAATCAAAATCGTTAGACCCATTTTTCAGCAAATCAAAAATTTTGAAAAATCTTCCATATAAAGGGTAGTTTGGGGTTGAGGAATTTTCTAGAAAAAATTCGTATTTCATGTTTGAAAGAAACTAAACTTAAATACCAATTTTGGTATTTATTCGACGTTTTTCAATCGTTTTTTAGTTATGCTGTTCATAGACAAACACACACAAACAAACTTAGACCTTTATCTAAAGTTTTTTTAGTGTATTTTCGTGTGAAATCTCGGTATGAATTTTTGGGTGGAATGCAATACCTTCTCTGTCTGATGTGTATGTGGTAAGTAAAGCGAGAATTTAGCGATTGGCAGTTGTAAAAAGTATGAAGTATTTGAAGTATTTTGTAACGAAAACTGGAAACTGAATTTTCATGAAAGTATAGAAAAGAAAAAGAAAAAGGAGAGAGGAAAAATCAGGAATGTCTTCTTGTTAAAGCTCATTCTCAGATACTTCTCTTCCTATAAGTTAATCTTGCTGTGGCGATATTATTGCTCCAAGAAAACTACGATACAGCATTGTCCTTGAGCTTTCGGAGTGTAGGCGAGCAAGATAAAGCATATTTGAAATACGCTTAATCAATAGTATTATGACAGTGACTGAAGATGGCGTTAAATGCTTTTCCTGACATTTATGGGGCACTTATCCCGAGAGAGAAAAGAATAGACAAATTATAAGCAACTTTTTTACTTCCAACAGTTTTATGAGGAAAGAGCAAGACCTGTGGATAAAAGAAACTACATAGGTGACGAAATTCAACATTGGCTTCCACTGTTTATGGTCGCGTGCAACAATAACTTGAGAGCTCATTCAGTTTAATTTATGCCCGATGGATGGCCTAAACTGCTTAAAAGCCTTCATTAATGCAAGTTAACGATCACTTTACAATAATGTAATAAGTTTCTCATGTAAAAGCTTTTGCTATAAAGTTAAAAGTAAAATAAAGCTAGTGTAGTGAGTAGAAATAGAAATAATACTCTTCAGATTACAAAAGCGTCTGAAAGTAATTCCAAAAGCTTCTAACGGTCGCAAAGATATGTAAAATAAAGAATCATAAGAAACTCCTCGTAGAGGAAGTAGTAAATTGATTCCCAAACGTCTACTAATGGTTCCTAAAAAGTTATTCTTACTGGGTTTAATTCTTAAAATATGTTTCTTAATTCTGAATATTTTCAAATTGGCTTTATTCCTAAAATGTGATTTGTTCTACAAAATGTTTTTCTGGATATAAATTCCTAATACATGTTTCCTAACAATATTAGGAATGAGTTTTAATATGGATGTTATGGGCCATTGTTCTGGGATATTCCAGTAGTTTTTCCTCACTTTTGGAATTTTTGTAATTCATTATTCAACGTTACTGAATTGAGACATTTTTTTTCGGTTTAGCTCTCACAGATTTACCTAAAGCCAATTCTGCTAGAACTGTTTCGATGTCTGAATGCTCTTTTTGAAGCTCTGCGAATGCTGAATGAACATTAAATTGGGGTTTATCCACAAGCTGGAGGCGATTGTCTTATGCTCGTTATGTTTTGTTACTTCGTACATATTCAACATAGGGACTGGATAACGAGGTGAAATCGCTCTCCTTTTTCCTGCAGCACTTCTACCGGAAACACTTCATGTAATCGTTAATTTCAGGTGAGGAATTTTCTGAAAATGTTGTCTTATATACTTAAACGTTGCCTGAGTCAGGTATGAAATGTAGTATTTATCCAACTTTTCACCTACACGGATAAGCGAGATCGTTAAGACATGGACTCGTGAGCGGGAGGTCTGCGCTACAAATCCCGCCAGGACCGTCCTGCCTGGCTGAGAATGTTCCATGTTTTGCTCAGTCCTCATAACTGGTAAATGTCTGAGGTACCCTTAGCTTAGGCCTGGAACAGCGAGGTGACTACGCGGTACGGTGTGAGGTTCACATTCGGTAGGTCGTGGAATCGATTCGCGGAATGTTAGGGTGGTTTCTCAACCATCACGATATACTTTTCATAATTTCCCTTTCATTCTGTTTCCTTCTTATTTTTCAGGTGTGCTTCTAAATTTAGTGACGTATGGCGGTGCCGGAAAGATGGTTCGGATGCTTGCTTGCGTGGAACCCTGGAGGGCTGCTTGGTTGACGGGTCGTTCATCGCCCTCTCTAGGCAGCTCTAGCAGTGGGACGGGTCTTCGATTCTAGAATTGTTACGGACTTCCGCGCATCTCTGTGGTCTGTTTGCCTGCGGCCTGTAGCCTCCTGTGGTTCCTTCACTTCATCCCTTCCTCTGGGGGAGGTAGCCACAATAGATCTTTGTAGGTCGCAGTGCGCGAGAAGTGCCCCTCCGTTGTGTAACTGATATCCACATACATGTATCTATCTATAGGCTTGGAACGGTTCCTTCTCAAGTTACCTTTCACAATTATCATATAATTTCATGTATCATCAGTGTCGCCACCTATGGTGTCGTATAGGTATAGTAAGAAGGGCGTTAAACACTATCAAAAAAATCTGATGTGTTACACTCGCATGACTTTCTCTACTCTTTTGCAAACTATTTTTACAAACGCTTATTCTCCATATGCTTCATGTTAATCGAGATGTTAATCTTATTGCTAATTTTCTTGTAGATGCAAGGGGAATATGGTAGCTTTTAAGCGATAGTCAAATATTTTATCGCTGGTTGCTATGTGGCGCATTCCATTCTCTTTGCATGTCCAGGACACAAAAAAAAGTGACTAACGAATTCCCATTTGAGAAAAAGTATAAGTATTGGAAAATTTAAGGGAATAACAAGCAGTATCTCGAAAATGGTTCACTCAATAAACAAAATGTATATGACAATGTATTTTAACGCGATCTACATTTTTTGTGTAGTAAAATTTTGTCTATCTCTTATGCTTTACCAGTTATGCAAAAGTCGTTCACAATGAAGGATACTTTTGGAGACATTCCCAGAAAATTCGAGATATACATTTTATTTGTCATGAAAGTATCTTAAATATATCATATTTTAATCAAAATCGTTAGAGCCATTTCTGAGAAAATTACAATTTTTGAAAAATGTTCCATGTAAAGGGTAATCTGGCGTGGGGGATTTTCTTGAAAACCTTCGTGTCGCATCTCTGGAAGATACTGAACCTAAATACCAAGTTTGGTGTTTATCCGACTGTTCGTTTCTGAGTTATGCTGTTCACACACAGACACACACATGGACATGTTTCCAAAAATGCTTTTTTTTTGGATTCAGGAGGTCTCAAAACGTATATTTCCGGTGAAATCTCGGTATCAAATTTTTGGGTGGAATACAACACTTCCTATTTACTATACGTAATAGAGAAAGTAAAAATTATTCAACTTTTCGTTTTTGAATTGCGCTATTCACAGACATGCACACGGACCGTTTCCTAAAAGTGCTTATACTCTGGGTTCGTATACGTCAAGACGTATCATTCCGGTAAAATCTCGATATCGAATTTTTTGATGCAATACAATACTCCCTCCACGTACTGTAGATAGGTGATAGAAAAAGTAAAAAACGATAGTTTTTAAAACTGTTACTGAAATGTGCGGTAGACAAATAGACGTGACCAGCAGGAAGCGCTTCCAAATACTTATGTTTGAACGCGAATTTGTAATAAAAGGCAAGTAGCTAGGCATCCTCGTTTAGGCCAGATTTCTTCCAGAGTACCGTTGTTCATTTCCAACTAAATTAATTTTCATAACTCGCTAAAAAAATATGTCAACATTTTAACTGAATTGAAATTTTCGTTAGATATTGTAAGGTGCACTTCAGATTATTGCGTTCAGCAGCATGGCATTTTACTACTTCCCAGTGCTTATTTCAGCAACACTAAGGGCAATGATTTTCCAAATGGTAGAGATTCTTAGAACTGTGTAACTATTTGCGTGTTTAAAATCGGCGTTAAATGCTTATAACACTGCATAATAGCATGGTCTAAAAGTAGAACTTCTAATACAGAGCGCACGAGCTAAAAGATTTTATTGCACTAGTCACTTGCGGCCTTTGTTTCGCAAACATTTCTAATCGCAAAATAAAACCCTACTTTCACCGTGTATCATAATCTACTATTTTATTATTATTTATACACATAATAAAACGAACTTTTTGGTTGGTAATATCTAGTTTAAGTGATACTAACATATACTGGCTTACTATGGAACAAAAACTCATATTTTTAAAAAATATATGTGTCATTTTTAATAATTTTACGAAAGAACGATCTAGCTAATTGTTATGAAACGATATATAATACACCTTAGGTCCCACTTAGAAAAGAGGCTATAAAACATCACCCCAAAGGACAAATTTTAATGGGCGTAGAACTAGAAATTCGAAATATCTTGTTTATTATTCATTTTTATTTTTTGAAAAAAAAGATGTTACATAACAAAAATTTATAAACACAATACTTCCGATAAGTTATGTTTTATAAGATTTTGATAGGATGGAGATTTAAGAAATAATACTAATTTTTATTAGACGTACGCAAGCCGGTTACCACCGGAAACTATCGAATTGGAAGCATGAGGAAGTGGCACCAGTTTATGTATTGTTAAATCTTTAAACCTGGAAAAGTAGTCTTCTTAACGATTTTCAAAACATCACATAACGTGTAACACACAGAGGGAGGGAAAGGTTGTGAGGGTGATGAAGGGGAAGGGAAAAGAGGGAAGGATAGAGAGGGGAAAGAGGAGATAGAAAATTGTGGGAGGGAGAGTTTCAGAGAAGAATCTGCATATTTAACGCAATAACACAGTCTATGAAGATTCTAATTCCGCAACATGTTTCACGAATGCCTTTAAAAATATCAAAACTCGGTGAAGACATGAAACGTTAAAGTTTAAGCTTATAACAAAATATTGATATATTTTAAATTAATTTTAAAGAATGCTAATAACTTAAAACTTTATTTAAACTTATACAAGATGTATGTGATGATATAACATAACAATAAGTTTTAAGAATGTAAAAATGATGAACATATCTGTAAGATAGGTACACAAAGTAATTTCTTACAAGTTGTGTACCTAGAAGTTTGGTTGTTTAAGTTTGTTTGTGTCGAAATGCTGTTGGCCTCTGACGAAACGGAAATGAGATGCGGCTATTTTTGGATAAAGGAGGGAACGCTTTTTACCCTTAATAATGACAGGGGGAGAAAATAACAGAGTAGATCAACAGAAGTGAGCGTCAGTCCAAGAAATGACGAAGAGTACACTTTGATATAGTCTAACGTCATAGCTCACTGACTATTATTATAATCATTGCAACCTATTGTAGACTCCTATAAGGATCTAAATAGTTACACGCTTTAGACTTCTCATGGTAATTTATCACTATTTTGATCGAAAAAATTTTATATATTCCATTTACATGATTTTCTCTACACCTTCTACAAACTATTCTTATAAAAGTTTTTTTTTATATCTGCTTCATACTAATCGAGATTAACATTTGCAGAAACGGTTTTATTAAAAATGTTCTTATAGGTTTCATGGGTTGCTATGTGATGAACTTGAAATTCGGTTCTCTTTGCATGACCACGAGAAAAAGTCTGGTGTTACCTGCGCGTGACCTTCTCTAGCCACTATAGTTTATTTATATAGCTCTTCTATAAATTATTCTTAAGCTTATTTTTCTGTCCATTTAATAATAATTGAGTTAAACTGTGCAGAAATAGTTACAATGACACATTTCGTTGTAAGTACAAGGGGATATAGGAGCCTGGAGCGAAGGTCAAATCTAATAAATAAATTTAAAAAAAAAGACTGTTCGCTATATGGTAACCTTGAAATTACCTGTTTGCATAACATTGCGAGAAACAAGGGAATGCTGGCTTAACAGTCAAAGTATATAAAATATTGGAAATTCAAAGCAATAGCAATAGATATCTCTGAAACGGTCAATCCCACAGACATATTTGAGATAAATATACGTGTTTTAACGAGATCTACATCTTGTTTTGTTTAGTTCATCTCTAATGGTTTATCAGCTATAAAGGAGTACATAAAATTTATTCAGAATGAAGAGAACTTCACAAGTTATTCGCATAAAATTGAAGATATAGGTACATCTTATTTCTCGTAAAAACATCTTAAACATGTGATATTTTAATTTAGATCTAAAACAGAAAATAACCAAAATATTCCATTAAAGGGTAATTTGAGGTAAGAGTTTTCTTGAACTTATCCATTATACTGTTCACATATAGTCAGACTGTCTCTCTCTCTCTCTCTCTCTCATTCTCTCCCTCACACACACACACATACACACACAAGGATCATTTCCTAAAAGTTCTTTTTTTATTCACGGAGCCTCAAAATGTGTATTGTCGGTGAAATGTCGTATGTTGAGTGAAATGCAATACTTCCTCCACTTACGAATACGCGATATTCTTTACTTATCCTTTATTGTAACAAATGTTCTACAAATTACTCGTAGAAAAACTTGCTTTTGAATCTACTTCGTGTAAGAAGTCGTTTCAATACAAATTTTGTTGTAAGTACACAAGAACATTCAGGAAACTGAACGTTATAAAAACCAGATCCATTTATGCTAATCTTGAACTTATTGTTTAAATAAAAATATAAAATTATGATGTGTATCAAAATGCTCAATATTACATGCTTAATACAATCCCGTTGATGAAATTCATATAAGAGTCAACTAGCTTTAAATTTTATGAAAATGAATAACTATTTCCCGGGAAATACATTTGGAGGCAACGTTATCTCTCGCAATTCATTACTATTCCCTAGTATTATTTGAAGTCAACTGTTATATTGTTTTACCATGCTATAAGGGGACATTTTTATTCCATTACTACCGACTTTTTTGGGGGGATAAGGGTCTGTGCATTGAATAATTGCATATAACCTTTGGATATATTTATAGTCGAAACTGAATCGGTGTCACTGAAAACTGCGTACAATGCGCCTTCTTAGAGTCAATCTAAGCACATCTCAAGAAAAAAAAGAGTCGGATTTAATACATTCACATGACTTTCTCTGCCCTCTATCGTTTATTAGTGGGCACACAAACTATTTATACCTAGGCTTATTTTTCTATCTTGAGGCAGTATTTTTAACACTTAAATGATTTCAGTTAAATTATATAATATAAAATTTAATATCAGCCCGCCTTAAAGCAATATGTGTATAATAAAATGTAACAGTCATTGTATTAATGTTTATATTATTATGTACATGTTCAATAATGTTATGTGAATGTATTACGTAATTTAATAATGTAGGAGCTGTGAGAATAATTGGTCAAAAGTTGCTAACAATGAGGTAACAATGAGGTAGCCTTGAGGGAATAATGAATTAGAAGGTTTAATAATGCTACTAGTCATTCTTGAAAACAATAATGTAATTTTTGAGACAGTTTATGAAATAGTCATTCAACAACCAGAAAGGAGTTTAAGTTCTATTGGAGTAGGATTAGCCAATCAGAAACTGAAATAGGGCAAATTGTACAAATTCAGAAGTCAGTTTCTTGTAAACAGCGTTACTAACCAGACGCGAAACGCGTCCTCGAGAAGTTTAATACATATTCAGTGTGAGACGAAAATAGTTTACGTGTTAAAAAGTGCAAGTAATTAATAAAAGAATCTCACAGCACTCTATATCAGTGAAGTGTTATTTTAATCGTTTAAAGAATTAATAAATGAAGTAAAGTACTAATTATAATCTGTGTAAGCCTACATTCACCACGCCTTGTTAAGATATTCATGTCTCTAACAATAACACTAACGCAGCAGAGGCAAACATAAATATATAATATTTAAAGAAACCGTAAAAATACAAAGCTAATATTTTTAAAGTTGGGGCGAAGGCTACCGGGTACCATACGTGCGGTTGCAACTACTTCAAGTTCGGCTCCCCAACAGTCGAAATACAATACAATCCTCCTAAGATTCTCCTCCTTCAAATTGGTTTCCATTCGTGGAGCAGAAACTACGTTCATCAATCTACATCTATCTCCAAATCAACCTTTGCAATAATAGCTACATCACACATTTCATCACAGATACAAAGAGAACAGCGACAATCAAATGGACGCTGTATATGCTGGCAGAAATTCCATGTTGTTCCCATTCAATTGCGAGAAACAACTGAATGTTGAAATGAAAGAATGACCAAGAAGTGAACACTTTGAACCATTAATAACGGATATGTGACACGAATATCGTCCTCCGTGGACTAGTGGTACCATGCTAGCCTCTAGTTTCCAAGGTCGCGGGTTCAAATCCGGCGGAGGGCGATGGATATTTTCGGGCGTAAAAATCCTTAGCATGGCTTCCTTCGGAAGGGAAATAAAGCCGGTGGTCCCGTGTCGTAGATTTACGGCACGTAAAAGAACCTCAAGCCTGATAAAGAGACCTCTGAGCAAAATTACCGGTCGTTCATGCCCAATATAGAATGGGACGTTAAGAACCGAAATAGTTAAAGAGCGTCCATAAATAAAACTCAATTCAATTTTGTGACACGAAGGATGCGACATGAGGATTTTCAAGAAAATCCCCCCCACCCCAGACTGCCTTTTACATGGAACATTTTTCGAAAACGTTGATTTTTCTCAAAAATGGTGCTAACGATTTTAATTAAAATATATATTTTAAAGATACTTTTATGAAGTGGCTTATACCACAAAAAAATCTTGTTTAAAATAAATTGTATGTTTTAAGGGTATCTACATGTTTTGTGTAGTACGTTTTCGTCTATCTTAGTTATACAAGATTATACAAAATTCCTTCCGAATGAAGAGGACTTCAGAGGCTACTCACTAAATTCAAATTTGTGCCTTTTATTTGTCGTGCAAATATATTTAATATATGTTATTTTAATCAAAATCTTTAGAGCCATGTTTTAGAAAATCAAAATTTTTGAAAAATGCTTCATGTAAAAGGTAGTTTGGGGGGATTTTATTGAAAATCTTCAGTTTTTGAGTTATGCTGTTAACGGACGCGACGATTTTCAAAAAATGCTTTATTTGGAATCAGGGGGCCTCAGAAATGTATTTCTAGTGATATCTCGGTATCCAATTTTTGGGGTAGAATGCAATACCTTCTCTATCTACTATGTACATGGTAGAGAAAGTAAGAATAACACAAATTTGCCTACATTATTAAGCAAATAATGAAATTGATAATAGGACCAAGAAATCTTATCAGCTCTGTTATACAACTACCAAATGGAAAATAATACAGTGCATTTCATACTTAAGGAATGCATCTGTAAAGAAATTGTATGCATATCTTGAAAAAAGGAACATTTTATTTTTGGTTCTTGACTTATGTTTGCACCGAGCGAGGAGGCGCCGCGGTAACGTGTGTGGCTCGTATTCGGGAAGTCCTGAGTTCAACTAGGGCCGACCAGCCTGACCGCTATATGGGAAGAAAAACCGCGAAGATTTTTCCGCGGTTTTCTTCGGTCTCTAGGCAAATGCTGGGCTGGATAATTTAATCCAAGAATTTTTCCATCATCCCTTTCATCGCTACATTTCATTTCCTTTTTCTTCATCGCCATACCAGACATTGGTCTGATCACCATACTGGATATGCTATAATCCAGAGTTTGCTTACGCCTTGATTAGGCTACTGACCCAAGGTATTAGCTTGTAAGTCCTTGGGGGTGCAAATCCTACAAAGAGGAGGTTAATCCGTTAAATAAGATTATATTTTCACCCTTTGGAGCTTTTGATTGAGTTATATAGATGATATTTAAACCACTGTGTGGATGTTTAGTTACTTCTGAGCATAGTACTGCGATGTACAGTCCAATTTCAAATATCGTTTTTGTTAAAACAATCCACGCATCAGAATTTGTAACCAATAAGCTTTTAATTTCCGCATAGCTTCTTGTTAATGACTCAATTCCCGTCCTTATAAGTGCCCAATTACTACATGTTTTAATCAATCGTTTCATAGTTTGATATTCGTAAAATATAGTAAATATACAAATAGGAAACCTTTTACCTGCACATTTGGATTAAAATTAAAAGACAACTACATCGTGGCTTTCCTTATTATGGTCTCAACCCAAAGCTCCCGGTTTCGATTCTGGCTGGTGTGTATGTAAAGTTCAATGTAAAAGTTATTGATAAAATCAACGTTAAGAAACCCTACAGCTCAAAGAGCAAAAGCGAAATCAGTCAGGTGTTTTTCAGGTACAAATACCCGATATAACCATAGAGGTTAAGGGTATAAAACGATATAAAATTGAGTAGAATGTAACAAATCGTTTGATACGCGGGGCATTTTAATTGGCATATAAAGTTGTTAAATTAAGCACAATTTATTCTTATTTTTGTTGTTTGCTTAGGATTAGTATTGCGTAGCGGAAAGATTCGGCACCGATCCAGGAATTAGGATATTAAAACAATGCCCCCGGGAAAAAGGAATGAGGTAAAGGAAGACACCGAACGGCCGGAACTAGGAGTGGCGGCACAGCAACGACAGACTCCTTACAGTTCCCAAATATATACGCCCCTGCAGTTGGACATGCAGATCGGAGACCCCGCCCACATAGGGTCCAACGCCTCTACCGAGAGCGGTCCTTATACCCAGCCGAAGACCGAGGGACGAAGAAAATTAACAGAGAGCATCCTCTTCCCTGACACGCTGTGCGAAACTCAATCGCCGACTCTTCCAACCCTGAAAGAGGCCAAAGGATATGAAGGATGAAAGAAATGATTAATGGAACGAAATGGAGGGGCAGGAAATTTTGGAGGTTAAAGAAGCCTCTCCGACATTCGCCTGACGACCCCGGAAAACCCCGAAAAAAGCCCATGGATCAGATTGAGCGATCACCCCCGATCCCGGGACCTCCCGAATGCGGGTCGCAGGCGCTACCGCCTGAGCCATCCCGTTTGGTATAGCTCCGTTTAACTTCTATGGTAATATCGAGAGCTTTGACTTGAGAAACAACTCGTTTATTGTAGGTTCTTTAACGTTGTGTTTTTTATTACTTTCTCTACTACGTATAGTAAGTAGGGGAAGTATTGTATTCCACCCAAAAATTCGATACCGAGATTTCACCGGAAATGCATGTTTTGAGACCCCCTGAATAAATAAAAGCATTTTTCGAAATATATCCGTGTGTGTCTGTGAACAGCATAACTCAGAAACGAACAGTCGGATAAACTTTGTATTTAGGTTCAGTATCTTCCAGAGATGCGACACGAAGGTCTTCAAGAAAATCCCCCCACCCTAGATTATCCTTTACATGGAAGATTTTTCGAAAATTTTAATTTTCTCAAAAATGGCTCTAACGATTTTGATTAAAATATTATATGTTTAAGATATTTTCATGATAAATGAAATGTATATCTCGAATTTTCTGGGAATGTCTCCAAAAGTATTCTTCATTGTGAACGACTTTTGCATAACTGGTAAACCATAAGAAATAGACAAAATTTTACTACACAAAAATGTAGATCGCGTTAAAATACACAATTTATGCCATATACATTATTTTTGTTGAGTGAACCATTTTCCAGATATTGCTGATTATTCCGTTAAATTCTTCAATACTTATTTTCTCAAATGGGAATTCGTTATTCATTTTTTTGTCTTGGATATGCAAAGAGTATTCATCTGTGGCAAAGAGAATGCTGCTGCACATAGCAACCAGCTATTAAGAGATATGCATATGCTTAAAGGTTACTGTATTTCTATATTGCCCTTGCAAACACAAAACAAAGGGAACATAGTAGGCCTTAAGCGGTAGTCAAATATTTTTAGAACTGGTGCTATGTGTAAAATGTAATTATCTTTGCATGTCAAAAGATCATTTCTGCAAATGTTTATCTCGATTAATATGAAATATATGGAGAATATGAGTTGGTAAAAATAGTTTGTACAAGAGTAGAGAAAGTCATGTGAGTGTAACACATCAGATTTTTTGTCCTGGTAATGCAAAGAGAATGGAATACTCCACATAGCAACCAGCTCTTAAAATATTTGACTATCGCTTAAAGCCTACCATATTCCCCTTGCATCTACAAGAAAATTAGCAATAAGATTAACATCTCGATTAACGTGAAGCATATGGAGAATAAGCGTTTGTAAAAATAGTTTTACAAGAGTAGAGAAAGTCATGTGAGTGTAACACATCAGATCTTCTTAATGTCATTTCTAGCTTGAAACATACTTAAAGACTGTGCGGAGGGTAAGGAATGATTCTAATTAAAAAAAGAAAAATTTCCCCGTCCTAGTCGGAAATTAAACGCGGGATCTCTGGGTTGGGAAGCCAGGACTCAGGCACGTGTTATTTATTATTCAAATGGTTAGCATTAGATTTTATCGACGAGTAGAACGGTTGTTTCAAGAAACGCAGTCGAGTGTATCCAACACTAGACCAGGACAATTAATATGTTGAGCGGCTTTCAAACTGGGCAGGTTGTTGTCATACCCAACTGATTCGCTGTGTCACGCTGGAATGAAGTTGGACCACGTCACTGGACTTCCTGGGTGACAAGTTCACCGGATGTCTACCATGTGATATACTTGGCTTAAACGGTTCAAAACCTGCACCAAGTCATGTGCTGGGCTATCCCGGAAACTTTGTGTTTCAAAGCTCATCATTTAGAATTTTCATTTTGAGTTGAAATAAATTACCATAATATATTTTACTAATGCATAATGATGTTTACTTTCTCTACTAGTTACCTATAGTAGGTAGAGGAAGCATTGCAGCTCCACCCAAAAATTCATACCGTAATTTCATCGCAAATACACGTTTTGAGACTCCCTGAATAAATTAAAAGAATAAAGCATTTTAGGAAAAGGTCCGTGAGTGCATTGAACTGCATAACTTAAAAACGAAAAATCCGTTAAACACCAAAGTTGGTATTTAACTTCAGCATATTTCACGGATGCAACAGAAAGATTTTCAAGAAATTCTCTCACCCCGAAACTACACTTTACATGGATATTTTTTCGTTATTTTTTATTTTCTCAACATGACTAACGATTCTGTTTAAAATAGCATATGTTTAAGATATTTACATGGAAAAATAAAACATGTATCTTAAATTTTCTGAGAATAGTCCCTGAAGTCCTGTACTTTCTAAATGAATTGTGTGTAACTGTTAAACGTAAGATAGACAAATACGACACATAAATGTAAATCTCATGAAAACACACAATTTATGTCAAATTATTGTGGCATTAACCATTTCTGAGATATTCCTTATTTTTGGTTTGGATTGTCAAATATTTTATACTTTTTCCAACCGCTAAGTCACTACTCGTTTTTTCTGGTGGTCATGCAAACAGAATGGAATCTCAAAGCTATCACAAAGCGACCCGCTTTTAAAATATTTAAACTAACGCTTCAACCTTCTATATTCCCTTGTACCTATGCGAAATGTGTAGTAAAACCATTTCTGCAAATGTTTATCTCGATTAACATGTGACAGATAGAAGAATAAGCTTCTGTAACAATAGTTTGCAGAAGAATGAGTAGCTAGGTAATGTGAATCTAAAACATCACTTTTATTATTATTATTATTATTATTATTATTATTATTATTATTATTATTATTATTATTATCATTATTGGGACCAACGGCTGAACTTTAGAAATTCTGTATTTTTTGGGCAATTAGTTTGATTTTCTTATCAGAAACTTGTGATACATTTTACAGCAAACATTTAAATTTTCAGATCAATTCCTTCAATACTTCCAAATGCTTTTTTGATGATCTATAGAAAAACTTTCCTTGTGCAATTTTTTAAAATGCTGGCATCAAATTTCAGGTTTGTGTTCCAAATATGTGTCTTCTTACAAACTTATCACATGATTTGCAAATAAACATTAATTAATTTAGAGAACAAATAAGAGACGGAGATTGTTAATCAATACAGGTTTATTGAATCTCTCCTTTTCTTTTCTTTTTTATTCTTTTTTTATTATTAAAGGCCGATCAGCAGTTTCTCATTTTACAAACCGGCAGAATACAAGATACACAAAGTGACACAAAGTATATAATGTTACTTTCCTGAATATGTTCAATATAACTCAGATACATTTTCGTCTTAAGACTTCTTGGTGAAGTTTTCAAAGCAATTGGCGAAAGTTTGCACTTCAGAGGACAGTTTGATGAAACAAATGAAGTACAGAAATTACGTTTAAGGATAGAGAAGTGATTTGACTTCAAAAATTCAAGCCTGAATAGGTTAGTACTTGATGATTTTAGAGTCTGCACCATCCCTCTGAAAACCAAATGTGTTATTGCACAAAATCCGCATTTTTCGTAATTTTTGCCAATTTTCACAGATTGGTCCGCATAAAAAGAATCGATATTTTCACAGTATGATAATCTTACTTTTCGCTGATTTTAGCACCTCAAAATAAGATAAAATCAGCCATTTGCAAGCCAGAGAGAGAGAAGAAGAAATAATTCTGCTGGCAGTCCTGTTGTTAATGCGTTTTAAAAGCCTAGCAGAGCAAGAAGACGTGCATTTCACGTGAAAAACTTAAGTTGTAAGTTTCTACTTATAAAGCATAGAGTCTGATCGTTATTTTTAACTCGGCAGCATTCTGTGTCGCTTTCTAACCAACGCACACGCCTTTGTTTTCTGTATTTACTTTCATAACGTGCTGCTGAACAACACATCAGAAAATATTTTCACTTGATGTTGACATATCTCGAAGAAAGTGGCATATTGATTCTTTGGTTTTTTTAATAGTTTTTGTGTAATGATCGATTTGGGTTACATAGCAACACAAGAAGCAGTATCTAATTTACATATGTTGTGTTAGAGAGAAAAAGGTCATGGCTGGTGCTTAACGAGGCCAAGAAACTGTTTTTAGCTTTAAGTCTACAATCTCGAACCACTTTCAAACGTTATATATATTTTTAAATCTCTAATGTCCCTGATATTTTTATTTGAAAAATTAGTTATCTCTATATAGTCGTTCTTACAGTGGAAGAACGTGACCTGGGTTAAGTTGGGTTTTTGTAGTATTTCCGTATTTGTCTCAAAATCACTCGTTAATCCAGAGAACAAGTGTAAATTGGAATGGCCCCGTAGCTCAGTCGGTACAGCAACTGCCCGCTGTGCGAGGGGTCCTGGGTTCAACTCCCGGCTGGTGGTGGGAATTTTTCTCTAACCAAGATTATTCCCTATCCTCCCCAGAGTCTAGAGGTGTATTATCTTATGTATAAAACCCAAAGAAAGACCTGAAATCCATTAGTATACACACCATTGCCAATAGGAAATACGTTCCAAAGGTAAAAGGGCGCCGATATGACCATTGCAGTTAAACATGGGGTATAAATGGAACAATACAAATAGGCTTAATTATTAAACCATCCCACAGATACAACACAAAATTAAATTTGGAGCTTTCAGGTAGTATTGATAGTTTTATTTTGCTATGCCAACCTCGCCCAGAGGTACTGACTTATTCTTTCAAAAATTCAGTATGGAGAGTTTAATATAAATTAATATTTTAAGGACCTTCAAATTAAAAAAAACACTTTTAATAAAGAGAACTCCTGCTCCCCCGCCTGCTTTAAAATCACAACTCAACAACGAAAAGTCGAATAAATAACAAGGTACATATGAAAGGGGATATATTATACATATATAGAGGAATTGTACATAGGAAAAGGGAACCATACATATAAGAATTGTACAGTAATAATTTAATTCACTAACATGTTAAAATATTCAACACCCAACATTTGTACAGAGATGATTGTAAGACACGGGCGAGCTAGCAAGAATTCCAAGAAATCATAAAGACCGTACCTGCCACCGAGAGGTACAACGCTACATGATGGCGCCTAAGCGCACGGATCTGAAACCACACATTCTCATACATGTCAGGGTAACGCGGCCTGAGGGCCAATAGGCAACGTCGTTACATTTTTAAACGCAGAGGTGAGCGTCACTAGGCTCACGTATATAAGGGCAAACAAAGCCTCAGAGCCCGCTCTTATTCTAAATCAAACTCATCGAGAAGTCACATAGACACTAGGTGCTACAGATGCACGTGTGTGCACAAGGGTGGGGGTGCGCGCAAATATAGCTAGGCTCCTGACTAACTTAAAGTGGTGGGATTGTAATAATGGAAAAAGCTAGCTGCCCATAAATATTCAAAATGTGAAATAAACTTCATTGATTAAGGGAAATTTGCAGTGTATTTTTAAATTGCCTCACCCACTATAACCTGAGAGTTAATTATTGGATATAGTTAGGAATGGAATCCGCAACAACCGACGAGCACTTGTAGCCGAGGAAGAAGAACACTGCAACAGGCAACAACGACCCAAGGATCGACGATTTCGCGCTACAAATAGCGCATAGCACCGTTTCCGCTACACATACTTGCCCCCTTGCCTAAGGGTGCAAGATGAAGATTTTAAGAAACTTCTCCCCACTCCGAACAGTCCTTTACATGGACTATTCCATTCATAAACAGCATATTTGATATCGATCAACAATGCCTGGTATATCGACCAATCACGGTCGTTTATGTAGTAATTGCATGCAAGGATACGATTTTATCGAATAAAACACCAGCTCTTTACCGAACCGTAATGATGTCTGTATGCAGTGATTAATAGCTACGTCACTCATTTGTGGTTTTAATCAATGCACATTGAAAGTGTCTATTAAGAAATAAATTGTATTCTTAAAAAGAAAACATGTTTGTATTGTGTTCTGTTTTAGCTTGTTTTGAGGTTAACTACTTTCTCATTCCCACTGTTGATAGCATTGACTACTATACTCCGTAACACATTCAATTGTTCATTCATTTAGTAGATACGCCGTGATCTGACAGCTTACACAATGGTGGTTTCATTTTAAAGAACAAAGTAAGGAAGTAATTTTTATTTATACAACTTGAGTCAATTGGGGAATTCAATGCTCCACCGGCATGTTGTCACAATGGCTCAATGGTTAGAACAACCGCACGGAGAGCGGGAGAACCGTGTTCAAATCTCGGTTGTGGCGTTGAATTTTTCAGTTGACTTTATATTAAAAATTTGCCTAGACCAGGCTAAGGTCTGTTAAAAGTATAATTAATTTATACAATAGCAACAAATAACTGTTACATTTTATTCATGGAAGAGTCTTAATAACTTTAAGGTTAGAAGTTTCATCAGATAATTTCTTGCATTACCTATGATAAAATTCGCCAGAACCGATGCAGCACTGCAATAGAATGGTAGCTTAAAGAGTATTTTTGTGTAGGATGTAAACATATCTTTCGTCTTACTGTAATGGAGCCAGCATCCCATCTCGCACGTGGGGATTTCGAAACGATTCCTTAATGCCTCTTCAAAAATTAATCTACATGAGATCTGTTGACGAACATTGCAACGTTACCTTGGAGACCGGAATGCGTATCTCGTAAACATAATGAACAATTAAGGAAGATGAGTTGTAGACAACTAACAATATAATGATGGCATAGTAATTAGGGTCACGAGGAAATGACAACAATTAATCCGGCACAAGAATATGTGTGAGCAATTATGTGCTTTAGGATATTGACCTCCGGAGCTATTTATTCTCCAATATGAGAGGGGCGTTGCAACACTGCGCCCATTTGCTGCTTCATGATCTTCAATATCATGGTAATAGCCATCATTTTAATTTGTTGATCATTTCTTGGTGTAATGTGTAATATGTTTCCCTATTAATCCGGAGGAACAGAGTAAAGCGGTTGGATTTTCTCTGGGGTTTTACATTCAATGTAAATCTCGGTTAACACTCGGCTTTTTGCATCATGGACTCATTTTAGCATGGATTGACCACCATAACTTAGTCTCTGAGGACGTATTATAAATGGTATCAAGCAGCTCTGTTTAAAAACAATCTGCCGTGTTACATTTGCGTGACTTTCACTACTCTCTATTGTCTATAATAAATGTATGGGTGCATAAATTGTCTTACTAAAGTTTATTACTTTCTCTACTACGTATAGTAAGTAGGGGAAGTATTGTATTCCACCCAAAAATTCGATACCGAGATTTCACCGGAAATATGTTTTGAGACCCCCTGAATCCAAAAAAAGCATTTTTGGAAACATGTCCGTGTGTGTGTCTGTGAATAGCACAACTCAGAAACGAACAGTCGCATAAACACCACACTTGGTATTTAGATTCAGTATCTTCCAGAGATGCGACACGAAAGTTTTCAAGAAACTCCCCCCACCCCAGATTACCCTTTACATGGAACATTTTTCGAAAATTTTAATTTTCTCAAAAATGGCTCTAATGATTTTGATTAAAATAACATATGTTTAAGAAATTTTCATGATAAATGAAATGTATCTCTCGAATATTCTGGGAATGCCTCCAAAATTATTCTTCATTGTGGACAACTTTTTCATAAGTGGTAAACCATAAGAGATGGACAACATTTTACTTTACAAAAAATGTAGATCGCGTTAAAATACACAATTTATGTCATATACATTTTGTTTGTTGAGTGAACCATTTTCCAGATATTGCTTGTTATTCCCTTAAATTTTCCAATACTTATACTTTTTCTCAAATTCGTTATTCATTTTTTTATGTCCTGGACATGCAAAGAAAATAGAATGCGCCACATAGCAACCAGCTCTTAAAATATTTGACTATCGCTTAAAGCCTACAAATTCCCCTTGTACCTACAAGAAGGTTAGCAATAAGATTAACATCTCGATATCTCGACTATCATGAAGCATATGGAGGATAAGCGTTTGTAAAAATAATTTGTACAAGAGTAGAGAAAGTCATGTGAGTGTAACATATCAGAATTTTTTTATCTACTTCATCTTAATCGACATAAAGCTTTATAGCTACATTACCCATTTTGTTATAGATACAAAGGGAACAGCGATAGTCAAATGTTTAAGAACTGGACGCTGTCTGCTGATCTTAAAGTTCCATACTCTTTCCATGCAATGGCGAGAAGCAACTGAAAATTGACAGGAGTTGAAAAAAATGACAAAGTATTGCACAATTCGAGCCATTAATAATGGACATCTCATAAAGGGCTGATACCACAAAAAGAAGTTATTTGAAGTAAATTGTGTGTTTTAAAGAGATATACATCTTTGTATAGTACTTTTAGTCTGTCACTTAACGTTTACTTACTAATTATACAAGATTATATAAAATTCCTTCCGAGTGAAGAACACTTCACAAGCTATTCTTTAATATATGGTATTTTACTCAAAATCGTTACAGCCATATTTGAGAAAACCCAAAAGTTTTTATCTAAATGGGTTAGGGTTTGGGTTTTGTATTTTTTTTTTATGTTTGTATCTATCTTTTGAAGATATTGGATTTAATACCAACTTGGTATTTATCCAACATTTCGTTTTTGAGCTATGCTGTTCTCAAACACACACACATGATCATTTTTAACTTTTTTTCCAGATTCAGGTGCCTCTAAACATTTAGGTATTTCTGGTGACATCTCGGTATTCAATTTTTGGGTGAAATGCGGTACATGGCGGAGAAAGTAAAAAAGTCTTTATTTTGATAACTAACTCACATTTGAAAACCTGAGTATCACGACCGAAAGTTGAACCACGGATTTTCGACTTTCCCTGCGACGAGCTACCATGGCGAGATAACCGAATGAGCATTAAACTACCTTATATGATTTAAACATCCTGGTAAACTCTAAAATTGCTGAAAATTGCTTACTGTTAGTTTTGAAATCATAATTTAAGAAATATCCCCTAACCTGTAGATTTAGAGGCAAAAATTCAACTTGTAATTATGATACATCATAGTCTGTGAAGAATAGTCACATTCAAGTTTTCCAATCTCGTTTATAAATGAGAATAACTCTTGTCATATGCAGATATATAGTCTACAGTGTGAATATTTTTCAGGAATAGTTCATTTATTACTTTCTCTACAATGTGCATAGTAGGTCGAGAAGGTATTGCATTCCACCCAGAAATTCGATACCGAGATTCCACCAGAACTATATGTTTTGGGGCCTCCTGTATAAGAAAAAGAAGTTTTTTTAGAAATAGGTCTCCGTGTGTATGTGTGTGTGTGTGTGTGCGCGCGCGCACCGCCGAATCTCTGTTGTCTTCTGTCTGTGAACAATGTAACTCAAAAACATTACGTCGGATAAATACAGAACTTGGTATTTAAATTCAGGTCCTACAAAGATGCGACACGAGGATTTTCAAGAAAATACCCAACCCCTAACTACGCTTTACATGGAACATTTTTGAAACTTTTTATTTTTTTAAAAACGGCTCTGACAATTTTGATTAAAACACCATATATTAAAGATATTTACATGAAAAGTAAAAATGTATATCTTTAATTATCTGAGAATATCGTGTGCAATCCTCTTCTTTCGGAAACAATTTTGTAGGTGAACGTTAACCGATAGACAAAAACGTACTACACAAAAATATAGATCTCTTTAAAACACACAATTTACTTAAAATAGCTTTTTTGTTGCATAAGCCATTTGCGAGACATCCGTTATTAATGGTTCGAATTGTTCAATACTTTGTCATTCTTTTAAAGTTATGTCGACATTCAGTTGTTTCTCGCGATCGCATGGAAACAGTATGGAATTTTAAGGCCAGCGTATAGCGTCCAGTTCTTAAACATTTAACTATCGCCATTCCTTTTGTAAATATAACGAAATGTGCAATGCAGCTATTTCTGCAAAGATTTACCTCGATTTGAGTGAAGTAGATAAAAATGTATGCTTTCGTAAGAATAGTTTGCCCACTTTTAAACAATGGAAGATAGAGAAAGTCATGTCAATGTAACTTATTTCGATTTCGTATTTTCTGCAAGAATGGTAATTAAATGAGTAATATTACACATGCCTATAAGCACGTCATTAATTTGGTTATTGATGAATGATACGGAAGAGGAAGAAGAATTTTTGGAACTCCTATGACATCAATAAAATAATGTGCAGCATGAAAAATAAATATTGCTGCCATGAACCAAGTCTTAAGTAATCAAGACATGGATATTTCATGGATTAAAAGTTTAGGTCAGGAAAATAGTCAATGGAACTAAAGAATTGCATCCAATTTAAAACTAAATTATTATTTTCATAGGTGCGGAATATCCCTTCATGAGTTTGCAGTAGGTAATATATTGTTCAATGTTGCTTCACCTAATGCAGTGGCGCACGGTACCTTGCGTGAATGGGTGTTCACATAACACGCCACTAAGATATATTCTGGGTCAGCAGATTTCTATTCCAAATTGTCAAAAACATATATACATATAAATATATATATAAATATGTATATATATATATATCAAAAGCATTTTGCAATGTTGCAAGAAATTATACAAAAATTCTTCCGTTGGAAGAGCACTTCAAAGGCTATTCCCAGAAAATTCATGATATACATTTTATTTTTCATGTAAATATCATTAAAAATGGTATTTTAATCAAAATTGTTGCAGCGTTTTTAGAAGATAAAGAACTTCGAAAAAGTTCCATGTAAAGGATAGTTTGAGGTGGGGATTTTCTTGAAAATCTTTGTGTCGCATCTTCAAAAGGTACTGAACCTAAATACCAAGTTTGGTGTTGATCCGACTTTATGTTTTTACGTTATGCTGTTCACAGACACGCGAGTAGACTTTTTTTCTAAAAATGCTTTGTTTTGGATTCAGGGGACTTCAACATATGTAATTCTAGTGAAATATCGGTATCAAAGTTTTTGGGTGAAATGCAATACCTTCTCTATCTACTATGCACGTGGTAGAGAAATTAAAAAGGAAGCTTTAAAATATTTTGAGTTAAAGCTATTAATAGGATATTAAATTCCACAAGAGCATTTCTTGCAGATCTTCAGGAAAATCAGGATAAAGAAACTGCTAAAAATGGCAAATTCCACACTTTTAAAGGGTTTAGTTGAAATTTATGTAACATCTTTATGGAGAGGGTGTTTAAAATCCATTTCAATGTCTTTTAACATTTCGAAATATTACTTTTGAAAGCCATTTCTTTGGAATCTTTTGGAAAGAGCCCATCATGACAGAAATATTGAACATTTTAAATCTTCTTATCTTCCTTATGTTCTTTTTCAAAATTATAAAGTATGTCATTGCGCCTTTAAAAAAGAAATGCAAATACGTTTTTTAAATACAAGCATAACCAGCAACTATTTCAAAAACTTATGTTTGAAATTCCAAATGAATCGAGTTAAAACTACTGTTTGGAACATTTACAGTGGTGGAAAAATGCTGAAAAAGCTTCCTACAAGAACGGAATTAATTTCCAAATTCTCTTTCAATGTAACAGGGTATTGGCCTGTCATGTCGGGCATTTAAATGTGAAGGAAGTAGAAAATAAAAATAGACTATGAATCTATGAAGTGTAAAGTTTTCTTAAGAAAACATGTGATGTATTGCACTCACATGACTTTCTCTACTCTTGTACAAACTTTTATACAAAAGCTTATTCTCCATCTACTTCATGTTAATCCAGTTAAACATTTCCAGAAATCTTATTGCTAATTTTCTTGTAGGTGCAAGGGTATATGGTAGGTTATAAGCGATAGTCAAATCTTTTAAGAGCTGGTTGCTATGTGGCGCATTCCATTCTCATTGCGTGTCCAGGACATAAGAAAAAACGAATTCAAACAAATAGCAAGGAATATCTCGGAAATGGTTCACTGGATAAAAAAGGATGCATGACATAAATTGTGTGTTTTAACAAGATCTTCATTTTTGTGTAGTAAATTTTTGCCTATCTCTCACAGTTTACTAGTTATGCGAGTCATTCAGAGTGAAATAGACTTTTGGGGACATTCCCAGAAGATTCATATGATATTTTAATCAAAATCGTTAGAGCTATTTTTGAGAAATCAAAATTGTCGAAAAATGTTTCATGTAAAGGGTAGTGTGGGGTTGGGGGATTTTCTTGAAAATCCTTGTGTTGCATCTCTGAAAAATACTGAACCTGTTTGATATAGTTTGTTATTTATCCGACTTTTCGTTTTTTAGTTATGCTGTTCACCACACACACACACACACACACACACACACATACACACATGGACCTAAAAATGCTTTTTTATATTCAGGGGACCTTAAAACATGTATTTCCGGTGAAATCTCGATATCGAATTTTTGGATGGAATGCAATTTTCCCCTACTTACTCTACGTATCAGAAAAAGTAAAGAGGAAATGTTTTTAACGGTTTTATCCAAATTTTGTTAAAATATCTTATGCAAAGGACCCTTTATACAGATTAATAGTTAGAATTAATTAAATGCTCACAATAGACAATAGTCCTAAATTATTCTTAAATTTGGTTAAATGCTTCCGTTAGGAATATTAATATGTGTTTACATTTTCATTATTGGGCTTTGAAATTCCAGTAATGTCACCTTAAGAAATGCACCTGAGTGGCTTGTGGAATCCCCAGCAAAGGTTATTGAAGTTTCCTGTGACCGTTACTGATTAAATTCCGCTTTGGTCATTGAATTGCTAACGAAAGAGCTTGATACATGAAGTTCAACAGTTGTAATGCTGTTCGCGTGTGTTTCCTTGATTTATATCCGTGCATGTCTATCTCTATGCTAGATAATGAGACCGCACATGGCCTTTACCACAAGGTCGCTATCAGCGTTCTGGCCTCCGGGATGCCTTTAATAGCTAAAGAGCGTTACCTCTAGGGAAATACAAAACGCTTTGTTTTCTTCCTAAAACTTTAATGTTCTTTATCCTTGTTCTCTTTCTAGAGCAAATTCCCTTTTCTTCTCTTCTTGGCCACTGAAACAGTTACTTTTTCTATCCACCATCTATAGGAGTATATCCGTATTTTACCAGAAATAGTTTTTTATGAGCTTCTGAATTAAAATAAAAATATCTTCTAACGATGCCAAACATATCTTACGCATACTTTTCTTTATAAGATGTATTCGAGATTATGTCTCCCTACGTCTATACAAGTCGGGCACCTGTTGAACACATTATGGAACACTCGACGAATTTTTGAGGCCATACATTGAAAAACGCAAGCCGGATACCGCCTTCTAATTCGTAGAGCATAGAGAGATTTGTTGCACAAATTTTATCTTTTAAATTCCCCACTTCGATTTATATAAGGAGAGCGAGCTGGCCAATTAATTATTCTGACGTCAAAAATACATGATGCCAGGCAGCGATTTTCTTGGACTTCTTTCCACGACAGCCGCTAACTCCTCTAAGTTTTCCTCGGTTAAGACTTTTGGCTGTCTATGTTTCTATTTGTCTAACATGGACCCCATAGGGGGGATTCCGACCCCTTCAGCTGCCGTGGTGTGGGCGCTGCGTACCCCGTACTTGTCGTACTTCAGACGTTGCCAGGAGTACGCCGGGCCTAACATATGAGCCCCTTCTGAAGGGGAACTGTTCCGATTGGGTTCGACTCGGCAGGGCAGTGGTTCCCAATAAGCATGGATGATTGAGTATGTCTGGGTGAAGCCCAGGCGGGGTTTTCAGACTCCTCATTGTTCTCCGGCACCAACCTGGAGACTGGTATAAGCCATTGGTTGGCTTCCTTGGGGGTTAGGATAGAGCTGGGTTACCGGCTCTTGCTAGTTTACATTTATGTCTTAAATGAATATAATCTACTTACATTTTTCGAACAGTCTATATATTGTGAATTTATTGGGACCAGTGACACCAGGAAATTCGAATGTAACTTTAAGCTGACCGTACAGATGTGGTATACACCATGATAACTACACACATAAACACAAGCAACAGAGAGCTTCACATAATTTTATTCCCACTACACACCATGCCAAACCACGTTAGACCAAACTGTAAATGTCATTAACCTCCGTGGGCGCGTTTGTTAGGACATTATAGGGAAAGGTCATTCAAACCAATATATGTTACAAGTCAGACGCTGCGACCATCAGTCACGCCATTCAAGATAGGCCCGGCGGTACATCCTTTATATAGGGTGAACAATCCTTGACGGGACCGGTTTCGCATGTGCAGTCGGCCGGCTAGGCTGATTGCTATGTCGGCGGTGCCGGTAACAGGAAGTCCTCAGTAAATATAATATGGTTTGTCGAGCAAGTTATTTCTAACGCACATAACACAAACACCTAAAAGTGAAGTATATTATTCACGTATATCAAGCAATATGTTGGAACTGCCTCCTTTCGTTGTTCAAGAATTTTTGGCACCTGCAGATTCCTCTGCGAAATGGGAGAAATGTATTGATGTTTTAAGTTCATCTTAAGTGTGTGAATTTGATCTGTAAACTTTGTCTCTTAATGCTCCCTCGTTCCCCTGATTTAACCCCCTGCGTTTTTATCCCTGTGTGGATTGCAAAACAAATCCACATTAACTTAAAAATAACATTCATCAAGAAATTTCTGTCGTTTCTCAGAGGAAACTGCAGAGTATAATGGGCAATTTCCTAAGCAGGTGGCAGAAATGCTTGAACAACGAAGGGAGACAGTCCCAGCATTTACGTGAGTAATTGAATTCACTTTTTATGTGTTTGTTACGTGTGTTATAAATAACTTACGCTACAAACGTACTATATTTAATGCAGACTTTGTCACCTGCACAGCCGACACAGCAGCTAGCCTCGCCGTACATTATACTCACTCGTATAAAAAGTGATTCTTCTATCCGTGTTACGTTAAACACGATAAATGTTTGCCTAGTAATGGTTTCAAGCTGCGAAGCGTGAAATTAGCCACACGCAGCATGCGAAAACAACATTCATTTATTAATATCCCAAGTTGTTTGTTGTTAACGATAAGAAAAGGAGGAAAGAAGAGGAAGATCGATTTTCAAATATGTTGTAGTACCAAGTTTAAACTTAAGCATAAGACAACGAATAATTCAGAAACAGCCAATGCTGCATAAAAGACGCTAATTGACAAAATGTGCAATGTTTAATAAGTCTACATTGTTTCAGGGCTAACTTCTTGCCTATCTTTTGTATTTTTGAAGTTATTTAAATTACATTAAAAATGAGAAGACATTTTCAATGTATTTATTATTTACCTGCGTTTTATTTGTTATGATACTAGGTTAAACATTTAACCATAATAATAGTGGTGTTTGAAAACTAGAAAATAGCGATTTTTTCAGTGTAATACTTGCTTGGGGTGGGAGAAAGTTTTAGCAAATACAAAGGTTAGTATTCATCCAATTTTTCGCTTTTGAATTGTGCTATTCACAGACACACACATACTCGTGGAAGTACGTTTTTGTAAACCTGCTTCTTCTTCTTCTTCTTCATCATCTTCTGGTACATGTACCTTTCCGTGAAATCTTGATATCGAACTTTGAATGGAATACAGTACTTCCTCAATTTACCATAGGTAAGCGATGCAGAAAATAAGCAGCTCTGTGTGTGTTTGGCTAAGTGTCCGTCTATGTTCAACATACCTCAAAAATGAAATGTCAACTATACACCAAATTTATCATTTAATTCGTAGAAGTTTCGAAGATACAAGGCGAATATTTCCTAGGAATATTCTCCGCTTTGGCTTACAAAAAGTATCGCTAAAGCCAACGACTTCTGTCACAGTTTGAAGCACTTTGCTTTGAGATATTAGCTTTCAATTTTTAACTCACGAAGTAATGATTAACATTTCATAGCGATATACTTTATGAGCAGTTGAATCTTGTCTCAGACTTGAATAGATGAAAATTATCGTATTATTAAAAAAATGTAATTGAGTTTTATTTATAGACGCTCTTCAACTACTATGATCCTTAGCGTCGCATTCTATATTGGGCATGAAAGACCGGTAATTTTACCCAGGGACTCTTTATTAGGCTTGAGGTTCTTTTACTTGCCGTAAATCTACGACATGGAACCATCTGCTTTATTTCCCTCCCGAAGGAAGCCATGCAAAGGATTTTTACGCCTGAAAGCATCTATCGCCTTCCGCCGGGTTTGCACACGCGGCCTCGGGAACATAGTTTTATTAGAATACCCTACTTGAAATGGTAATAGACAATGAAATTCTTGTTATTGTTACCTCATTCCTTTTATCCATACATTCTAAGCTTCTTCTGTCCTGTTTATTCTTAAATTTAATTTATTATTTTATTTCTCTTCTTCCTCGTCCTCTTTATTTTTCTCCAGTTCTTCTTGAGAGTTTCATCTCCTTGACCTTCCCCTTAATATTTATTTTAACGCCGTTTGTTTTATCTCCTCTTCAAGTTTTATTTGTTATCCTTCAATTTATGGTCACTCTGCCCAGAAATATTTCCTGTCGTAAATCCTCGAGACTTTTAGCACCTCTTTCATAGGAGCTTCAATGTTTCTTCTGACCTTGGGCTTGTGTTTATTTACGGTATAATTTATAGAGCATGTCCAACTCAGTCCCTTCATCTTCCATACAAATATTTAAAACGTATATATATCAACGGAATAATATTAAGCAGAGATTGTTCTTGTCCCGTATTAGGTTACCATATTTGGTTATTCATGGGTGCATGTTAACAATTGAAATGGAATTTTATTACTTTGATTAAGCTTCTTATTACTCTTTAGATGTATTTCGTAACAGAGAAAGAGAGAAAGGAAATTATAACAAGACGTCAAAAAGTTCAAATGAAATGCAAAACATTGCAAAATAGCAAGTTTCCTATTCAATAAAACACCACTCAAAAAAGGCTATACTCTCCGCTAGGGTGACCAAACATCCCGAAAATTAGTAGTGGTTGCCACGCTAGCCTCTAGTTCCCAAGATCGCGGGTTCAAACGCGGTGGGGGGTGATGGATTTTCTTCGGGCGTAAACATTTTTAGCATGGCAGGGAAGTAAAGCCGGTGGTCCCATGTCGTAGATTTACGGCACGTAAGAGAACCTCAAGCCTGATAAACAGACCTCTGAGCAAAATTCCCGGTTTTTCACGCCCAATATAGAATGGGACGCTAAGGACCACAGCAGTTAAAGAGCCACTCAAATTAAAAAAAAACTCAATTTTCAACAGCCTATGTTGGCGACAATGTTTGACTTAATTATTAAATAATGTGTAATGTTTTCCGTCCGCTTCGCAGTCTTGGGTAGCTTTGAGCACGCGTGATTGTTTGAGTTCCGCAAGTATGTTATAATAAGTGCGTTTTGTGAAGTGAAGAGTAAGATCAAGAAGAATAATATCAAATTGTTAATCATGTCAAAACGCATTTCATTAAGGAACCGCAATAATACATCAGTATTGGACACGATGGTCGTTCAGATGTAAAAGAACATCTTGGGGGAAAAATCTGATGTGTTACACTCGCATGACTTTCTCTACTCTTGTACAAACTATTTTAACAAATGCTTATTCTCCATATGCTTCATGTTAATCGAGATATCGAGATGTCAATCTTATTGCTAATTTTCTTGTAGATGCAAGGGGAATTGATAGGCTTTAAGCGATATTCAAATATTTTAAGAGCTGGTTGCTATCTGGAGTATTCCATTCTCTTGGCATTACCAGGACAAGAAAAAAAGGAATAACGAATTTGAGAAAAAGTATAAGTATTGGAAAATTTACGGGAATAACAAGCAATATCTCGAAAATGGTTTACCCAAGAAAAGAAATGTATATGACATAAATTGTTAATTTTAACGCGATCTACATTTTTGTGTAGTAAAATTTTGTCTATCACTTATGGTTTACCAGTTATGCGAAAGTCGTTTACAATGAAGAATACTTTTGGAGACATTCCCAGAAAATTCAAGATATACATTTCATTTATCATGAAAATACTAAATTAGCTGCAGAGGAGCAGAACAAGACGAATGGCCTGTATAACCACTAAATGTTTTTAAAACAGCAGTGTTATTTTTGCATTATAATTTTTGGACTTGCTTTTATCGGAGTTTCATTTGTCAGCATTCTTTAATTTTCAAATTGTCCACACGCTGTACTTTTCGGTATAAATCAATAAAATTTCGTATACCCCTTTATAAATAGTAGGCTAGTAAAATGATGAGATGAATTTTTGTTAACGTGCTTTATTGTTATTTTATTTAACAATAATGCTCATATTGCAGAAATATTTAATAAAGAATATTAAGTCTCGCATTTAACATTTATTTTCTCCCAAGCTATTAGAACAATTAAGAATTCATTTCTACAATTTATTAATATAATATTAAAGAGTTTAATTATAACATATCATTTTTTTCAAAAAACAACTGCATCGTGTGGAGAAATTTTTTCTCGAAACATTAAAATAGAATAATAAAAAAATCTGATGTGTTACACTCACATGACTTTCTCTACTCTTGTACAAACTATTTTTACAAACGCTTATTCTCCATATGCTTCATGTTAATCCAGATATCGAGATGTTAATCTTATTGCTAATTTTCTTAAGATGCAAGGGGAATTGGTAGGCTTTAAGCGTTTGTGAAATTTTCAAGAGGTGGTTGCTATGTGGAGTATTCCATTCTCTTTGCATTACCAGGACAAAAAAAATTAATAACGAATTTGAGAAAAAGTTTAAGTATTGGAAAATTTAAGGGAATAACAAGCAATATCTCGAAAATGGTTCACCCAATTAAAAAAAGTATATAACATAACTTGTGTGTTTTAAAGCGATCTACATTTTTTGTGTAGTAAAATTTTGTCTATCTCTTATGGTTTACCAGTTATGCAAAAGTCGTTCACAATGAAGAATACTTTTGGAGACATTCCCAGAAAATTCGAATATACACTTTATTTGTCATGAAAATATATTAAACATATGATATTTTAATCAAAATCGTTAGAGCCATTTTTGAGAAAATGAAAATTTTCGAAAAATGTTCCATGTAAAGGGTAATCTGGATGGGCCGATTTTCTTGAAAACCTTCGTGTCGCATCTCTGGAAGATACTGAACCTAAATACCAAGTTTGGTGTTTATCCGACTGTTCGTTTCTGAGTTATGCTATTCACAGAACCGAAATTGTTGTTTTTAAAAATTTCACAGTTGGATATCCTTAAGGTATTAAAATCAATTTAAAGTCCCTAATTTATCCATTGCTGAGTATTTCCGAAGCAAAACAACCGAATGTTTCCAAAACGCTTAGAACGTTTGTTAGCTAAAAGTAAAACGTGGTGCGTTCATTATCAAATATAAACCCATTGGACTACAACTCGATGGAGGGAGGGGGACAAATCAGTTTTTTTACTTTCTCTACTGCGTATTGTAGGGGATGTATTGCATTCCACCCAAAAAATCTATATTGAGATTTCACTGGAAATACATGTTTTGAGGCCCCCTGAATCCAAAAAAAATCATTTTTAGTAAAAGGTCCGTTGAATGTCAGTGTGTCTGTCTGTGTCTGTGAACAGTATAACTCAAAAACGAAAAATCGGATAAATACCAAACTTGATATTTAGGTTCAGTATCTTTCATAGATGCGACACGAAGATTTTCAAGAAACTTCCCCCACCCCGGACTACCCTTTACATGGAACATTTTTCGAAAATGTTTATTTTCTCAAAAATGGCTCCAACGACTTTGATTACAATTTTATATGTTTAAGATATTTTCATGACAAATGAAATGTATATCTCGAATTTTCTGGGAATGTCTCCAAACGTATTCTTCATTGTGAACGACTTTTGCATAACTTGTAAATCATAAGAGGTAGACAAACTTTTACTACACAAAAAATGTAGATCGCGTTAAAATACACAATTTATGTCATATACATTTTTTTTGTTGAGTGAACCATTTTTGAGATATTGCTTGTTATTCCCTTAAATTTTCCAATACTTTTTCTGAAATGGGAATTCATTATTCATTTTTGTTATGTCCTGGGCATACAAAGAGAATGGAATGCGCTACATAGCAACCAGCTCTTAAAAGATTTGACTATCGCTTAAAGCCTACCAATTCCCCTTGCACCTACGAGAAAATTAGCAATAAGATTAACATCTCAGTTAACATGAAGCAAATGGAGAATAAGCGTTTTTAAAAATAGTTTGTACAAGAGTAGAGAAAGTCATGTGAGTGTAATACGGACTTTTTTTTATTGCGATTATAAGTAAAATATAACCACAATGTAATCCTGTGCGTAACGGTTCAATGTCTTTAGAGTGTAATGGTGACTAGTGTAATGGTTAAAATAGTCGCCTGCCAGTATTTCACTAGGATCTGATACCACACTGCAAGGTAATTATTTTTTCTTTCTGATTACTCCTTAATAGCTAATCGTATTCCGATTTACCTACTATCCTGTCGACTACCATACTTATGCTTTTTGTTTTCCATTTAGGGTAAAGTTGCTCAAATTGTACTCGTTTATAGATTTTGTTTTTTACATCCGATTAATTCTTTATAAAACGTATTTAACAATATAAGTGTGATGAATATTATGTTATTTTCGGGTTTTGTTGTTAAAGAAGTTTGAAATCAAAATCCTTAAATATTAAAAACTTATATTTCTGAAAGTGTGCAAGTCATACAAATTAGGAAACTGGTTTCCTAATTTTGTACTAGTGGGCCCATAAATTGGACTGCAGTTTTCCTTCTTGAATTTTAAGGCAGAGAAGGAATATAAAATTGCTGCATTTCATTTTAATTCGATTATGATGTGTTCCAGGAGGTTGTCAGTATTTGCAGGCATTGCAGAGCCTTTTAACCCCTTCTGCATACTTTGCATAGATCCAAATTTTACACTGCATGCATCTGATCATTTCTTATATTCTGTCTTCTTCCTTCCATGGTTTAGACTACCGGTCCAATCCGTAACCTTTTGTCTTCATTACTTAATTCACAGAACCACGTTTCACTTTTACCAGTTGTTTTTTTTCCCCTTTCCCTGCAATGCTGTCACCATAAAAGCATCTCTTTTTTGCAGTTGGCGCCACTGTTGTAGGAATTTGTAAGGTATGGCTTACTTTACCTTTTACTGTTTTCAATTTGTCTTTATCAGGACTGCTTGTTGACACAGAAACTTTCTGACTCGGTCTTGGAGTCTTTGCTGCTGTTCATTTCGCGACTATTTTGGGTAAAGGTGATAATTCCATGATGAATGCTTTCAGCGAAGCTCTGTAATAGAAAAAAGAAATAGTTTCATTAATGGTACCTACCTAAGTGATTTAAAAAATAAGTAAATGCCAAGAAAATCTAAGATTTAGTTTAGAATTTGGTCGCCAAATAATACTACAACATTAGTAATTATTTAAGAAAACCTTTCAAGAAATAGTTTCTAAATTGTACACATGTTGGAAACTGATAGTGATACAAAATAGGAAACTACGCCATGTTGTGTTTCTAATGCCTTTCGTATGTACCACAAAGATTACAGATTCGAGACTATACAATATTAGTAAAAAAAATAAATTAAGTATTAATAAATTCTCTTGTAACTGCTGTGGTCCTTAGTGTTCCATTCTATATTGTGCGTGAAAGACCCGTAATTTTGCTCAGAGGCCTCTTTATCAGGCTTGAGGTTCCTTTACGTGCCGTAAATCTACGACACGGGACCACCGGCTTTACTTCCTTTGCGAAGGAAGCTATGTAAATGATTTTTACACCCGAAAAAATCCATTGCCTTCCGCCGCGTTTGAACCCGCGACCTCGGGAACTAGAGGTTAGCATGGTAACCACTACACATAGCATTAGTAATATGTGTTTATCTATGAAGAGCAAAGTTTGTTTTCACTTACCTTATTAACGCAATTCTCTTAGCCATGTACACAAAAAAATTAGATTACAACTGTACAAAATGTCCTTTTTCCAGCAAACGAACGGTTTCCCGCCACAGAACGCTCGAAACTGAAATAATGGTGCCCAATTGCGAGTATTTGACGATGCCAACACTAGATGTCAGGTGCTACAAGAAACACCAATGTTATAAACGTGGCACAAATTAGGAACCGGTACAATATAGGGAACTCTATAAATTGAGAATGCGCTCATATAGGTCAGGTGTGCCCGGACCCACTTAGTGCACATAACCTAATTTATAATGCAGTGCTACCGTTAAAAGTAGCATCAGAGAATCTTATAGATTTATAAAATATCCTATTACACAACGCAGCCGTAAAATATTCACACGGGTAGGTAAACTTGCAAAATGTAACATACACATACGTTCACCAAAATATTTTATACCTTAATTGGACTGGTGCTGAATGACAGTTTAGGTCTATATAGATATTTCTCAAGATAGAATGATTTGCACGGGTCATCTAATATAGTAAGAGTGTAAAGATTCCCTGACCTCAATAACAGAAATTAAAATCGCCAAACACTCTATATTAGTGAATAATGGGATTTCCAGGAATGAGAACGATATCAGAATAGTTTATGTGGTTTGCAAGGTTACCGTGGTATCCATTCAAATAAACCTTTTCTGTTAATTACAACGAACTCTAAGTAGAGCCGCTATTTTTGTAAAATGTACGTAAAAAGCCTCGCCTTATTCTGTCTACTGCGACATATATTTTCTAGTAGAATGTACTGTCTAGCCTTGGTGGATATTTCCTCGACATTCTCTTCCATCTAAAAGACAAATGCAAGGTAACTGCAGATAACCATAAATATCAACTGCTATCTTTCCTGTGTTAGCTTGTATGAGACGTGCAGTGTTTACATATTGCAGAATACATTAGAAATGCATTAAAGCGCTCACATGTAGCATGAAAACAACGGGAGTATTTTTCTCCATTTCAAAATTACAAGAAACTTCCGAAAAAGTAACGCGAAGGTAAATATAAATCAGCCCGGAAAAGAATTCTGGTATCATACATTCACATGACCTTTTTTACCCTCTATCGTTTGTTAGTGGATTAAAGCTTATTTGACTATCTACTACATTTTAATCCAAATAAATATTTGCAGAAATAGCTACATTACACATGTTGTATACACAAAGGGAACAGCGTTATGTAAATATCCTTCATATATGATACTTTAATCAAAAATATTAGTCACTTTCTAGAAAATAAAACATTTCAAAAAATGTTCCATATAAGGAGTAGTTTAGAGTGGGGAAATTATCTTAAAAAACTTCATGTCGCATCTTTGGAAGATAGTGAATCTAAATAGGTACCAATTTGGTGTTTATCTGACTTTTCGTGTTTGAGTTATGCTGTTCACAGACAGACACGCATACACACGGACATTTTTCTAAAAACACTTTATTTGCATTCAGGGTGCATCAAAACATGTATTTTCGATGAAATCCCGATATCGAGTTTTTGGTTGGAATGCAATACCTTCTCTACCTACTAGGTACGTGCTAGAGAAAGTAATAAGAGTAGAAATAAAATCATATTCCTTTGTCTTGTGTGTATATAGATACTGTGATTGAACCAAATTTCAAAGTTTTTGCTTCATTCTGCGAGCACTTAAACACAATACTTAAGCAACCGCTAATGCTACGAAAAAAAACCCTATGCTTTAATGAGATCTACATTTTTCTTTTAGCAAGTTTTGATTCCTCTCTTATTATTTCTTACTCATAAAATTCAGTGAAAGTGAAGAGGACAGGGTGTTCATAGAAATTAAAAAAAAATCCATGTAAAGGGTAGCTTGGGGTAGTGGAATTCTCTAGAACATCCTCGTGTCCTTAGAAGATGCTAAACTAAAGTTTTGTTATATATACATATATATATATATATACGATTTTTCGCTTTTTAGTTATGTTGTTCACACACAAACACACACACACACACACACACTGACCTTTTTCTATAAACGCTATTTTAAGCCAACCTCAAAATGTGATTTCCGGTGAACTCTGGATATCAAATTTTTGGGTGGCATACAATACTTCCTCTACCTATTAAAGGTAAGTTGCAGAGAAAGTAATACGGGAGCTTCTTTCTTTGCGAAATTGTCTTTATTATTCTGTTATAAAAATGTAAAAATAATCAAACACTTGTTAAAACATCTAGCATAATTGCCACTTTTTCTTCTAATCCTTACTCGGCGAAAAAAAAATTATATTTCAGGTATATCCTACACAAATTAATGCAATGCCAATCTTACGCTATGCATATGACAACTTTGCAAGATATTACCTATGCTATGCAGTGAAAAGAGAACTTTTTTCAAGTATTAATATTTGCGGACTTATATAAAACACTTATGTGAATTTATGACGTAACGCCTCGAGTAAAAGACCTGATTTTTTACTGCTAAAGAAAGTAATGTGTACAACTTCTTACCACCGATATGTTGATGTTGGCACCGTAGGTGAGGTTAGAATTTCGACAGCGTAAGGAAACGCGTTTCTTAGCAATGGCGTTCTACACTATGCAGAAATTAGCTACAGTATTCAGATTATACGTTATGTGTTAAGCTATAACCAGACATGCGGTATTGCACAATAATTTAAACAGTTGAATGGAAGTTGGCCGAGCGGGATGGCTCAGGCGGTAACGGCACGCATTCGAGGCCCATCAATCTGACCGAAGGTTTTTTCGCGGTTTTCCTCGGTCGCTAGGCGAATACTGGGTTGGATAATTTGATGCACGAGTTTTCCTATCATCGCTTTCATCACTATATTTCATTTCCTGCTCCTCCACCGCCATTGGCAGATCACCCATCCCGGATAGGTATATACTATTATCCAGAGTTTGTTTGCTTCCCAACAGGTTGCTACCCAAGGCATTGGCTTGTAACTCCTTGGGGGTGTAAATCGTACAAAGAGGAGGGTATTCCATTGAAGAATAAAAAGAATGGAAATTGGGTATAGAAGGCTCTTAGAATTACTTCAGACACGCCAAACGAATCATTGACTGAAAAATAATCTGATGCGTTACAATCATATGACTTTTATTACACATTATAGTTTATTTTAAATGCTATTCTACAAATTATACATAATAAATTTGTTTTTATGTTGTCAACTTTTAGTTAAACTTGAGCGATGTTAGCCGAAATAGTTACATATACATTTTATTGCAGCTGCATAGAAGCAGGCCACCATATATCAGCCTTGATACTCCATACACTTCACGTCATATAAACAAAAGAACCGATATATCATTTCAGAAGTCTTCTACTTCACTTCAAGGAAGTTCCGTCTTCGCATTCTTTTTACTTTCTCTACTACGTATAGTAAGTAGGGGAAGTATTGTATTCCACCCAAAAATTCGATACCGAGATTTCACCGCAAATACATGTTTCGAGACCCTCTGAATCCAAAAAAAGCCTTTTTGGAAACATGTCCGTGTGTGTGTCTGTGAACAAAATAACTCAGAAACGAACAGTCGGATAAACACCAAACTTGGTATTTAGGTTCAGTATCTTCCAGAGATGCGACGCGAAGGTTTCCAAGAAAATTCCCCCACACGAGATTACCCTTTACATGGAACATTTTTCGAAAATTTTAATTTTCTCAAAAATGACTAACGATTTTTACCATATGTTTAAGATATTTTCATGACAAATGAAATGTATATCTCGAATTTTCTGGGAATGTCTCCAAAAGTATTCTTCATTGTGAACGACTTTTGCATAACTAGTAAACCATAAAAGATACACAAAATTTTACTACACAAAAAATGTTCGCGTTAAAATACACAAGTTATGTTATATTCATTTTTTTTATTGGGTGAACCATTTTCGAGATATTGCTTGTTATTCCCTTAAATTTTCCAATACTTATACTTTTTCTCAAATGCGAACTCGTTATTCATTTGTTTTGTCCTGGTAATGCAAAGAGAATAGAATACTCCACATAGCAACCAGCTCTTGAAATATTTCACAATCGCTTAAAGCCTAGCAATTCCCCTTGCATCTACAAGAAAATTAGCAATAAGATCAACATCTCGATATCGCGATTAACATGAAGCATATGGGGAATAAGCGTTTGTAAAAAAGTTTGTACAAGAATAGAGAAAGTCACGTAGGTGTAACACATCAGATTTTTCTTTTATTATCCAAGATTCGCTGCCATACATGATCACCGGGACTGGCATGTCCTTCTAGAACTTCAGCTTTGTTTCTTTCATTGTTTTATTTTGTAGAGTTCTTGTTATTGTTGTTCCAGATATTTGTTGAAATTTATTTATCTTATTATCTATATCCCTATCCACATCGAAAATTATGTCACAACGCAAGTAATTAAAATTCATGACTGTTCCAGGATATTATTTCCAATGCATATTTTTGTTCTCACTGGATAGAAGTAGTGTTTTTAAAATATTGCAAAAATTCAAAAGAAAAGTAGGAAATGTCTCAAACAGCTAAAGGTACAAAGAAAAGTTACATAACACAAATCGCATATTTTAACAAGTTCTATTTTTTTGCTGCAGTAAATTTCTGTTTCTTGTAGTTTTCCGGTTATATAAAATTCTTTAAAATTTATTCAGAACGAGACAACCTCGTTTCTATGCAAAGAAAACTCAGGATATAAATTGTAACATTGTGTAACACTGCAATACAAATCATTAGAGCCGATTTTGATGAAATAAAATTCACAAATATCCCCATATAAATGGTAGTTTGGGCTTGTGAGAATTTCCTGTTGTATCCTTGAAAAAATGCTGGATTTAAACTTGAAGTTTTGTATTCATCCAGTTAATTTTTGAGTTATGCTGTTCTCTGTCATATCACCCAACCCTCTCTCTCTCTCTCTCTCTCTCTCTGACACACATTTTCCTAGCAATGTTTTTGAAGGGAACGGCTTCAAGTGGCCTTAAAACCTGTATTTCCGCTCAAATCATCATATAATAGAAAACAAGATACTCAGTGCGAAGTAATATGAAACAAGCATTATTCTGTAATTCGTATGTATACAGTATTGTGAAGTATTCCCTCATTTTCATTTCAAATATTTCATACCAAATGTTCCTTGTGTATGATGGTAAATGTCTCGTAATGGACAATAACCATTAAAGCGTAGAGCTCCATTTTCCCTACTGCTTTTATTTTGAAAATACATTTCAACATGTCATGGGAATGAAACTGCAAAGGTTGTTGCATATTCTCTTTGTATTCGTTATTATAAAAGAAAGGTATGAGTCATAAGCATTAAGATAAGATCTTAGAGCACGTGAAGGACAACCAGGATACCCTTTTCCTTCTACACAACGTCGAAAAATACACTTTTCAAAACAAAACAGTAAGTAAATTGAAACTTCACGCTTCCGCAGCTGTTTTCCGTTACTTTTACTGACACACATGAGGAAAATTCAATATTGGAATATTCCAGATCGCAACAGGATAAAACTTCACAGTGATATAAACACGCAAATTATATAGGAAAGTTTTTGTATGATATCAGATTGCATTTAGTGTTTAGGTATTTGTGCGCAGAAGTAAATTGCGGTAGAAATTTTCACTTAGCATATCTAATCTAATATACTGTCTCAAGGCCTTCAATACCCAACTTCAAGCAAATAAATATTGCAATATTCTGTTATATCTCATCTAATGAGCTATAAATATCTGTACATCTTTAGTGTAGTTTCCAAAATAATGTATTCTAAATATAACATGTTATTTCTAAGAACGTACAGTTATTGCTGTATAAAACGCTAATATATTATTTTGTTAGCAGTGTGAAAATATATACTACCCGACATGATGAAAATAGTAAGAAAATGGCATGCATTCAGCCAATAAAATTATGGATTCTGATCCCCCCCCATTCTGTACATAGTGTCAGGTTTTCACTTCCTCTACCACATACCATTTTTAGAAAGTACTAAAAATTATATATAGAATTTTCACCGAAAATATGTGTTTTAAGGCCCCTTGAGAACTTATTTTAAGAATCGAGCAGATATCCTCTTTATTCCATCTCACTCCAATGATGTTTATTAAAATGGCATATACTTAAGATATTAACACGATCAATAAAATGCATATCTTGAATTTTTTGCGAATAGTCTTTGAAATCCTTTTCATTCTGTAGGGATTTTATAAAACTCAAAAACTATGAGAGAGAAAATCTTACCACATGAAAAATGCATAGAGCAATTCACAATGAAAATTAAGCATTAACATAATGACGTAAAACTCAACATAAACTTAACGCGATATGTTGTCATTCACAAAGACAAAATGAAACATAAACAGCACCCAAATCTGAAACAGTTGAATATGGCGGCGTACGAAGCGACCATACAACAAAAGAGCTTATATACATGTATCAAAATGAAAAGAGCTGGCTAAGGGACGTTAAACTCTAAAGCATCCAATTTTTTTTGCTGCAATTTTTGTAGGTATCCCAGGGATTCCTGACCCGTGATCTTTACAGAAAGGCAGCCGCACATGACAACGGTAACTTGGATGTGAGATGGTAGAGAATCTATTTCTGATTGGCGTTTCTTATGTTTGACGCAGACATAAACTTGAAATATTGGACCTTGCAAGCTTCTAAGTTTACGTTTAATTCAATGTTCATTTTTATGTTTACGTTGCGAACGGTTCCATTACAACACATAATGTAGTTTTTAAGTTTACATTAATATTTACGCTTAATTTTCATTGCGAATGGGGCCTATATCTCGTTAATTTTTTTTTGCATTAAGCATTTCCGTTATATTTGTTGCTCCTCTTTTATTTCTTAATACGTAGATATCTTTTGAAGTACTTGGTCACCATCGCATTGTTTCTTGCGATGTTATGTAACGAGTATGGTATGTATTTTAAATCCAGCATATAGAAACCCAGTTTTTAAAGATCTGACTATCGCTTCAGCCTTCTGTAACTCCTTCATACCCACGACGAAAATGAAACTATTTCTGCAAATGTGTATATGGTTTACTATGAAGTAGATAACAAAATTAGCTATTGCAAGAATATTTTGTGGAAGTGAGATAGAAATAAACAACAGTAGGTAGAAACAGTCATGTGAATGATATACTCTCATAACGTTCCAAACAGTTAAGGGAGGTAAATTCGTGCTTATCCGGCAAACATAAGGCTTTCACAGGCAATTCACCTAAAATAAATTTAGAACTGAACATCATCTCCAAAGAACGCATATATTCCTCAGTTTATCGCCAATTATTTAATGAATTACAGGAGAGATATGAAAAACATACAGCAATTTACACAAATGGATCAAAGTGTAGCGATAAAAATGTTTGTGCTGTTGTTTATCCAGACCACACTATATTATTCAGACTTCCTGATTTTTTTACCATCTTCTCAAATGAGCTATTTGCAATTAAACAAGCTGTGATTTATGTTTTGAATACTCAATGCTCAAAGTTATTTGTTATATACTCATGTTCTAAAAGTGCACTACTTGCAATAAACAATCTGTCATCAACCCATATTCTTACACAAGAAATTCAATCACTACTTCATAAAGCCAATAAGCAAGGAAAGCAAGTATCTCTAGTATGGATTCCATCCCACATTGGAATACAAGGCAACGAATTGGCCAATCAGGCAGCAAAAGAAGCCACTAAACATCCACTAAGTGAGCCAACCAGGGGTGACTGGCGACTCTGAACTTTGGTGGTTCACAACATTATCCTTGCAATTTGAAATGTTTTAAGTAATAAATACGGAATAAGTTTCTCACTATAGGCTGATTAATTTACGCAAATAAACAATAAATGAACACATATAACACATGCACATTTCATGAAGATGCTACAGTCATTCACGCCATGCTTTGTCCATGTATCTTCACCACCAAACAAAACGCAAGGAAAGCAAAACAGGGCGTTTTTAATATCACAACCACTTATCCAATCATATTTTTCATATACATCGTTGTTAAAATTCCTGTTAAAACTTCTTGTTTTTGTTTGAACTACCTGAGTGATTTTTAGATATGGTGTGGGCCTGCCAATGCGTTTAATTTCATTCTTTTTCTCCAAGTTTAGCGTTGAAAACGGTTGCATTAAAAAAGACTGAATGGAATTCATTGTTTCTCCTTATAGCAACGTTTACCTGTATTTAGCTAAATAAACCACTTTGATTCATAAATTAAAACCCGATACACACAACACGGCACAAACCACGTGGCATACAGGCAACGTGATTATCAGAGATGCAAGGTAACTAGAGTATAGTCAGAGATGCAGTTCAGTAGATAGAAGACCGGAAGTGTTGTAAACTTTTACTGTGAATTCAATAGATGGCTGTGTGTATGGAACGAAACGAAAAGTATTGCTCCTGTTGATCATCCTATGCTCTCTGACTACTAGGTTAACCCACAACATGCAGCTTATGCCCCTCACTTCCCCCCCATACACCTCTGCGCTCCCTTGGTTCGTAATTCCCTACACTTCACCATTATACCAATGTGGGTTGCAGCCGGGAGTGCACTACTTGGCACCTGCAAACAATGCAACGCTTGCCAAAGTCCACTCCACAAGATCATGTCAGAATGATAACCGAAATGTATGAATCGTATACTTTATTTACATTAAAGGGAGAGCCAGGACTTTGGTTGTAGCGCAAACGTGCTTCCAGACAAGATCAGGTTTTAATATCCCGACTGAGAATGGGCCATACCAAGATCACGCATAGTTATCTTCTTTCAAAGGACCAACCACCCACTACCACCAAAGTAACATACTATTAACGACAAAAGGCATAATCGTGGAATGTCCACAATACTATCAATGGAGACAACACTACCAGATACCCAATGATTTACAAACAGCACTCAGCTATTCGATGTACCCTAAGATAGTATAATTTTTCAAAAGCATACATTTATATAAAAGTATATAATGTTCAATCAGTTTGATTAATTATACTAGTTCATTGTAATGGTTTAAAGCTGCCAGTATGTTAAATAATCTCACTGTTTTATTGTTAAATATTTATTTTATAGAAAGTTGTAAAGTCGCGATATGACTAATATGTTAAAGTGACTATAAACTTTCAAAATAAAGAAAAAGTCCGTATATCCATATATAACTTGTGATAATCGGGTACAGTTGAATGCCCTTGTATACGCAATGGCTTGTTCTGCTTTAGAGGGCAGATGGAGGTGTAGGACATGGTCATCCAGTAGCCGTTGATGCTCCCCTCCTCCGGAATTGAGCAACAACCACTTATTTAAATCCCCTCCAGGCTATTTGCAGGCAGAAACCTGCTTTTCGTTATTAAATGACTTAACTTGGAATCCTTTACTCTGCTCGTAATACTGCATTAGCTTCAATGTCAGCATTGCTAATCCTACTTTTTATCAAAAAAGTATATGCGCATATTCTTGCAGTCAAGGGCACTGCATTTTACAGCATGTTACGATCATTTAACATGAAGTTAGATGAGGCTCGCGTTCGGGAGGAACTCAAATAAAATCCTAATTCCAAACAAAATTACCAGGGTTTCCCACTGTTTCCTCTAGCCGCACAAGTGATTGCTTGATTGGAATACGCTTTTCACGAACTCCAAATTTCATGCTGTTGTAAACAACCGATAAAAAATCGAATGTGTTAGATTCATATGACCTTTCCTGCCCATTAATGGTTTATTACTTTCTCTTTCATGTACATAATAGGTAGAGAAGGTATTGCATTCCACCCAAAAATTCGATACCGAGATTTCACGAAATACGTGTTTTGAGGGCCCCTGCATCCAAAAAAGCATTTTTATGAAAAAAGGTCAGTGTGTGTGTCTGTGTGTCAGTGAACAGCGTAACTCAAAAATGAAAAGTCGGATAAGCACCAAACTTGGTATTTAAATTCAGTATCTTCTAAAGATGTGACACGAAGATTTTCAAGAAAATCCCCCACCCCCAACTACCCTTTACTAGGGACATTTTTCGAAAATTTTTGTTTTCTAAACTATGGCTCAAACGATTTGGATTAAAATACCATATATTAAAGATATTTATATGAAAAACAAAATGTGTATCTTGGTTTTTCTGGGAATGGTTTTTGAATTCCTCTTCATTCGGAAGGAATTTGTATTATCCTATATAAGTGGTAAACGTTAAGCGATAGACGAAACATAGATCTATTTAAAACATACAATTTATTTAAAATAACTTTTTGTGGCATAAGCCATTTCTGAGATATCCCTTATTAATGGTTCGAATTTTTCATTACTTGGTCATTCTTTAAAGTCCTTTCAACATTCAGTTGTTTCTGGCGATGTCATGGAAATAGTATGGAATTTTAAGGTCAGCATACAGCGTCTAGTTCTTAAACATTTGTCTGTCGCTGTTCCCTTTGTATCTGTAACGATGTGTGATGTAGCTATTTCTGCAAAGGTTTGTTTGGATTAAAATATAAAAGGAAAATAAGCTTTAGTTAGCTTTATAGTTTGCATAACCACAATAAAGATAGAGGGTAGAGAAAGGCATGTGAATGTATCACATCAGACCTGTTTTATGCTACTTCTGCAGATTTTTATTCTTACGAAAGCTTATATCTACTTAATCGAAGAAAACCTTTGCAGAAATAGTTTCCTTCACATTTCCTCACAGGTACAAGGGGGATAGAGTAAACCAAATCGATAGTCAGATGCTTAAAATCTAGGCGTTATATGTTGGCCTAGAAATCCCATATTCTTTCCATGACATCGAAAGAAGCTCCTGAAATGCCACAGTACTTCAGAAAATTTTGAATATTGTAAAATTGAGACCAATAATAACGAATACTTTGAAAGTTATTGATACCACAAAATATGTTATTTGGCATAACTTGTGTGTTTTAACGAGATTTAAATGTTCATGTTTCGTCTGTTCTTGGGTTTACCAGTGTTACAAATTATACAAAATTCATTCATAATGAAGAGCTTTTCACAGATTATTTGTGGAAAATTCAAAAGTATACAGTTTACTTTTAATGCAAATAACTTGAACACAACGCAGTATTTTTATCAAAAGCGTTAAGCCATTGCGTGGAAAATAAAAAAAAATCTGTAATTCTTCCATGTAAAGTGTAGTATGGGGAAAGCAATTTTCTTAAAGGTATTCGTATCACATCTCTGAAAGATACCCAACTTAAATACCAAATTCGGTATTTATCCGACATTTCGTTTTTAATTTGTTGTTCTCTCTCTCTCCCTAACAGATTTTTTATTTAGGGCATTTGAAGCATGATTTTAGGTGAAATCTCGATATCAAATACTTTGAGTGGAATTCAATACTTCTTGTACTTACTATAAGTAGGTCTAGAGAAAGTAAAAAGTTATTCCTTTATCCATGTATGTTTTTCACGATACATTTTTGTGTAGAAATTATTTCAAATCAAGTAGTAAGTATATACATACTTTACGCAAATACCATTCAGATGTTTATCAGCAGCATGCAGGAATAAATTCAGAAGTAAAAGCAACGAGCTCTTTCAAAGGAAATGCAAAAATATGACGTGTTACATTTCACATTACTTTCTCTATCCTCTATCTTTATATCTACTACACTTTAATCCAAATAAGCCTTTGCAGAAATAGCTACGTTACACATTTTGTTATAGATACAAAGGGAACAGCGATAGTCAAATGTTTAAAAACTGGATGCTATATGCTGGCGTTAAAATTTCGACTGTCCCCATCAATCGCGAGAAACAACTGAAATCGATGGAACAAAAGAATGACACGTGTTGAACAATTCGAAATTTTAATAACGGATACCTCAGAAACGGCTTATGCCACACAAAAAAAACTTATTTGAAATAAATTGTGTGTTTTAAAGAGATCTACATTTTTGTGTAGTACTTTTCGTCTATCGCTTAACATTTAACAGTTATACAATATTATACAACATTCCTTCCGAATCAGGACTTTCTAGGCTATTCACAGAAACTTTAATATAGACATTTTGTTTTTCATGTAAATATATTTAATATGTGGTATTTTAATCAAAATCACTAGAGCCATTGTTTTATAAAATAAAATTTTTCGAAAATTGTGCCATGTAAATGATAGTTGGGGTGGGAGAGTTCTCCTGAAAATCTTCGTGTTGCATCCTTGGAACAAATATCAAGTTTGGTATTTATCCGACTTTTCATTTTTAGTTATGCTGTTCACACACACGCGCACGCACACTGAACATGTTCTTAAAATCCATTATTTGGTTTCAGAAGGCCTCAAGACATGTATTTCCGGTGAAATCTCGGTATCGAATTTTTGGGTAGAATGCAATACCTTCTCTACATACTTTGTACGTGGTAGAGAAAGTAACAAGAAGAATCGGAAACTTTCAAGCATCTTTGATGGAGTGATACAGTTATGTTTGCGAAAATGTAATCATGCAGCATGGAATACTTTGAAAATGTCTGCCATTTGACAGAAATTGTACATTTTAATAAGCGCTACATTTTTCCTGATTTAAGTTTCCGTCTATAACTTATGGTTTCCTAGTTGTAGTAAACTGGACGAAGGTAATTTTAGAAACTTCGTAGACACACGTGAATTTTATGTATGACAGAATGTTGTAAGGTCCCAATGAAAAGTTAGGTTTTAAGGATTTTCATGCTTTTAATAAATATTGGTAGCATGGGGGAAAGCGGGGCAGATGGCTGAGGGGATATCCATATTTTAAAGGATGTGGAGAGGAGAGTAAGGAAACAGAAGTAGGTATGGATGTTAGAGTTTCGAGCTTAATTCGAAAAATATTTGTTGTGCTTGAAAATAAAGATGTAAAACTTAATTTATGACATTTAACATATGCATTTTCTGAGTACATTAGAAACAATGGAAACATTTTCACGTAAAAGTAAAGACGAAAAAAATTACTTTGTAACATTTTTTGGTGCGCAATGTTGAGATACCCGCAGTATCACAATTATCGCAGCATGCACACATCAATAACAGAAGTAATAGTAGAAGAATAAAGAAATAATCGCTTCAGCCAATTGCGGATAACCTTACAACTGCACGGCAGATGCAGTCCCTCCGTCCTCCCATAACCAGGACATCCTAGGCAGAGTGCAGTAATAGGTGCGTCATGTGGTCAGTAAGACAGTATGCCATCAACATGCCGCTTACAATATGCGGATTCCAGGTTCTCAAACACCAGTGTCTCCTCAAATTATTATTCCCAAGGATCCGTGGGCATCTCTTACCAGGCCTCCAGCAGGGGAAAACATTCCTATGCCGGTGCCGGAAATCCAACCCGAGTCGCCTCACACCGCAGGTAGCAATTTTTGTATAATAATAATTAATAGTCAATAACTTTGCAGTAATTTTATTTACATAAAAGTAGATAATCGGACCTGAGCCGGGTGGTACAGTATAACCTATCTCGGAACGGGCAAGGCGGCAGCTACGAATTTCGACCCGTATAGGCCTCTAATGGACGGGGCATTATTGATTATGTCACTTTAGGTTAGACAGATTATTGTTTATAATGCACCAGCAACGTCCAAATATTGCAATGCAACGTTTCTTGACCACCGTGGTGCATTTACAGGAAACTTATTGCAATGCCATTATTGTATTAGGAGATTTCAATGCCCGTATAGAAAGCGAACACATTTGTTTACACCATCAGGGAAAGAGTGAGGAAGAAATTGACAATAGCAAAGTCTGTAGAATGAGTGAAACAATAAATGCCGAAGGAAGTGAGTTTATTGCGTTTTATGATGCATTAATAATTATGGTAAAAATTACGAGATGAATTAACGTTTATAAATGCTAATAGTGAAAATGCAGTAGATTAATTATTATCTGCAGCACAAATATACCATCCATTAGAGATTCTGGAAGAGGAGAGCACTGAAGCAATACCTCAGGGGGAGAGGTAAGAGGAGGCATTTCAACAGCAGTTCAGAGAGGTTCTAGCCAACACTGGAGATACCACGATTATCTGATCTCTAGAATGCGAGAGGCTGGAAGTACGAGGAAAATAAAATCTGGGAGAAACAAAATTACATAAAATTCCATTAGAATAAAGGAGTCTTCGTTTGGATTCACAAAAGCCTCAAGATATGTATTTTGTTTCTCATGTCATAATGCAAGACATGTGATATTTTAATCAAAATCATTACAGCAGTTTTGGAGGGGAAAAAATCTGATGCGTTACATTCAGAAGACTTTCCCTAGACACAATGTTTATTATTTTCAAACTATTCTTACAAAATCTTACTTTTTTATCTACTTAATGTTATCAAGATAAGTATTTACAGAAATGATTTAATTACACACTTCGTTGTGGGTACTAAGGAGGTACAGCAGGCTTAAAGTCATGCTGACTTTTAAACTTCATTTTCTTTGCTCGACACCACGAGAAACAAATGTTTGATGACAGACATTCAAAACCTTTACAAGAATTATAAAGTTAAAAACAATAACAATGAATATCGCTGAAATGGTTAACGTCAAAAAATTAATTAATTGACATAAACTGTATGTTTTAAAGAGCTCTACATATTTGTATAGTAAGTTATCTATATCTCACGGTCTACCAATTATTGAAAATTATGCAAAATTCATAGAATTAAAACTACACAGGCCATTGGCATAAAATTCAATTTATATTTTATTTTAATGGGAATATGTGAAACTTGTGATACTTTAATAAAAATTATTAGGGTCATTTCTGTAAAAATACAAAATAAGAAAGTGTTTTCACTTAAAGGTAGTTTGGAGTGGGGGATTTTCTTGAAGATTTTCGTGTCGTCCCCTTAAAAAATCTGATGTGTTACACTCACGTGACTTTCTCTACTCTTGTACAAACTAGCTTTACAAACGCTTATTACCATATGCTTCACGTTAATCGAGATATCGATATGTTAATCTTATTGCTAATTTTCTTGTAGATGCAAGGGGAATTGGTAGGCTTTAAGCGATAGTCAAATATTTTAAGAGCTGGTTGCTATGTGGAGTATTCCATTTTCTTTGCATTACCAGGAAAAAAAACGAATTCCCATTTGAGAAAAAGTATAAGTAGTGGAAAATTTAAGAGAATAACCAGCAATATCTCGAAAATGGTTCACTCAACAAAAAAATTTATATGACATAAATTGTGTATTTTAACGCGATCTATATTTTTTGTATAGTAACATTTTGTCTATCTCTTATTTTGTCTGTTATGCAAAAGTCGTTCACAGTGAAGAATCCCAGAAAATTCAAGATATACATTTTATTTGTCATAAAAGTATCTTAAATATATAATATTTAATCAAAATCGTTAAAGCCATTTTTTAGAAAACTATAATTTTCGAAAAACGTAAGGGGTAATTTGTGGTGGGGGGATTTTCTTGAAAACCTTCGTGTCGTATCTGTGGAAGATACTGAACCTAAATACCAAGTTTGGTGTTTATCCGATTGTTCGATTCTGAGTTATGCTGTTCACACACGGACACATAGACGCACACGGACATGTTTCCAAAAATGCTATTTTTTTATTCAGGGGGTCTCAAAACATGTATTTCCGGTGAAATCTCAGTATCAAATTTTTGGGTGGAATGCAATACTTCCCTTACCTACTATACGTAGTAGAGAAAGTAAAAATGCTAAACCAAGCTTGGTATTTATCAGACATTTCGTATTTGGGTTATGCTGTTCACACATATAAACACACACGGGAAAGTAAAAATAGGGAAATTTGCTAGCATTAGAAATCAGTGAACCGACATTCTTTAATTAACAACTAAGCGGATTGCTTTTGCGATGGTCGCAAAGAAGTTAACTTGGTGATCTAGGAGTGAAAAATCTACATATTCCCAGGTTCACCTCTATTTCGTTGTATATTATGTTAAGGGTTTCTGTGTTATCTGAAAGCTGTGTACCTTTTATGTTATTAAATGACTACTGGGCCAAAAGGAAGGTACAAAGGCTTAAAATTTCACCTACTACAATTATTGCCGAATAAGTTACTTGACCATCCCTACCGATGACTTTTCTACAGACAAGTAGACCGTGCAGTATTTCCAGAACTTGGAAGACTCTCGGGGTAAGGTTAAGGAAGTCAGACGTTCCGCCGATGTTTCACATCATTTTGCGTGAATATTAGAGAACTTTTTTATCCGTTATTAGGAATAGCCGAGGTTGCAGAAAATTACAGTTATAAAGAGGTAAAGGGGAGGATTAACCACAAAAACCTTACAGGTCGCTGCACAATAATTTCATAAAGAACAGGGGGAGACAAATGAAATTAACTCGTCATTCGAGTTTAAAAAGTTGTCCGTGCAACGTTGTGCTAGTTTGTATAAAAAACACCCACGTAGTTGCAATGTAACAGAAAAGACCTTGATTCCTGTTCTGAAGGACTTGTGGAATATTACCTTGATATAATAAAACTGTGCTGGAATCATGTGCGAAAGAAAGAATTAAGAACATGAAATTTGCGTAGGGTTTAATAAATTGGTAATGACTGCAGGGGTTTCCCCACTGGATTACAGCAAGGGATTTCCCCTCCCCGCCTCTGTGCCGGATTACCAAAGCTATTAAGTTTCCACGTGTATCTACGTGAGAGTAATCTCCGCATCGTTCATCTCTACCAGCAAGCGTGAAAAACTTGAACAAGCTTACCTTACTAGTTGAAGTTAATTATTTTGTTGTATAAGTTATTATTAGCCCCACGTATGGACGCCAATTTGAAGAAGATTATTTGTTATTACGTTATTTGCACCACGGTTTGAGCGTCAATTTGAAATAGATTGTATTGAAGGAGTTGTATTATATTCCAACTGTTGGGGAACCGAACATGAAGTAGTTGCAACCGCACGTTTGGTAAAGAATTTCCGGTAGCCTTCGCCCCAAGTTTTAAAAAAATATTAACCTTGTAATTTGACTGTTTCTTTAAATATTATATATTTGTTTGCCTCGAATGCGTCAGTATTATTGTTAGAGACATGTTTCTTTGTAGGTGCGACAAGAATGTAGCCTTACACAGATTATAATTCTACTTCACTCCTTTTATTAATGCTTGACACGATTTAAATAACACTTCACTGATAGAGAGAGCTGTGAGATTCTTTTATGAATTACTTGCGCTTTTTTAACACGTAAACTATTTTCGTCTCACACGAATACGTATTAAATTTCTTGAGGACACTTTTTGCGTCTGGTTAGTAACTCTGTCTGCAACCAACTGACTTCTGAATTTGTAAATGTTTCTCCTTTTCAGATTCTTATTGGCTAATCTTACTCCAATAAAATACCTTCATTTAACTAAAGCTTTTTCTGGTTTTTGATTGGCTATTTTATAAACTGTCACTAAAATTACATTATTGCTTCCAAGAATCACAAGTAGTATTGGTAAACTCTCAAACTCATTATTGCCTCAAGGTTACCTCATTGTTACCTCATTGTTAGCAACGTTTAAGCTATTATTCTCACAGCTCCTACATTATTAAATTACGTAATACATTCACATAACCTTATTAAACATGGATACAATAATAGAAACATTTACAATGACTGTAATATACACTTTTTATATACAGTTACATACACATATTGCTTTAAGGCGGGCTGTTATTGAATTATATATTATACAATTAGACTGAAATCATTTAAGTGTTAAAAATATTGCCTCATAGTGGACCATGCAAATCATGTTGTCGGTTTTCTTCCTTTTAGTAATTATTGTTTATGAAGCAAATTCTTCACATCATACGAGATAAATCAGTTGTTATACCAATATATTCAGGGTCCTTGCACATATGCACGTCGTTACATATACTCCTGACGTGGTTTAATTTGACGATTTCATTCATATGTACACCACTATTTGATGTTGACCAAAATCCAGTGGCAGCTGCTGCATAAGAACACATGAACACCCTAACTTCTGAAACTTGCGGATTTATTGGTTATTTGTTTCTTTAAATGCTGTTAAACGTAACGTATAATTAACGTGGTAGTTTAAAATCTGCAGCGTTTAAATCTATCGTGCTACCTCTCTTAACTCGATGAAACATATTATGGCAACAGGGTCCCTAACATATCTTGATGTTTTAAGGAGCATCTGCGCACGCGCAACTAGTATATGATATAATTACCTTATGCTTATGGGTTAAATACGCACGGCTCGTGCACACTTGAAGAAGTGTATTAGCACGCGAGGTTTTTCCTCGCTCTGTTTTCTCCATTGCTTACTAGATATTATAAGCTGGAGCATCGGCGTGAGGATTGACAACAAAAGAGGTTCCTGCGCAACGCCAAGTTTTTCCGATAGAGGTGCTCAAAGTTCTAGCAGACAGCTATAAAGACAAAGAAGTCTTGCGACTATTTTTTTAAATATTGTTTATATATTTAATGTTCCTGATGCTATATAGTACTTAGATGAGTCTTTACTAATTGTAGATTTGAATTATACAATAATAAGTAGTTGACAGTTCCGTTTTTATAAAATATATCGTAAATATACATATGGAAATCTACCCCAGGTAACTTTCCCTTTCTTCCTGCTATACCGATCCAAATGTATTACAAATCACTGAACCGGTACGAAATAAATGCACTGTTTTGAGTTTTCCATTTAGTACACATTTTATTACATGCAACACCTTTCAGTTAAGTAATAGTTTTTGCATTGTGCATATCTGTGTAAGTTATGTAAACTGAAATGAGTAATATTTGCATTTAATTTATAAGTGAATAAAAGTGGTTAATTGCTGTGTACCTTACTGTAAATCAAAGCAAGAAAAAGAATATGGCTTGTAATTCCACGCATTCCAAAAAGACAATGAACTAAAAAAGAAATGTTACATAGTGCTTTCTCGCCATGGAGGCTAACTAGGCTCTCTTTGCACACCAGGTTCAAATCTGTGGTCCGTAGTAGGCATAACTGCTTCCTAAATAACTGCCATCAATATTTGAAGATTTCCCGCCACATAAAAAAGTGTCCCTTCTTCAAAATGCGGTAACAAAAGAAAACACTGAAATAAGAAATGCATTGGCATTTTCTTTCTTTTCCAAGCCATCCTTTGCAAAATTGTCCTCCGCCATTTCAAATTCACGATTAATGGCGTGGGCTAGGGATGGGACAAATTCCATTGTTTACTAGATATTATAAGCGTGTTAATTCTTCAGTGAGTACATAACATGATTTTCAATGTATGCATAGTTTATTGTTTATATTGTGTTAAAATTAGGAGTTGTAAGCAAGGTTCACAAGCTTTAACACCTAAATATCACTTATGTGGGTCCATTAACCCAAGAATTTTCGAATACGGTTAATAACGTTACAATAAAACCGATATAACCTGATTTTTCATAACTTTCTTGTTCTGTATACAATCCATTAGCAATGTTTATAAGCTGCTCTAACCTCTGGGAGCAGCCGTCTTCACACTTTTTGGCCTATTCTAAATTTGTTATAACATATATCTTCGGGCGTAAGTAAATTTCAAAATTCTTATACAGTGTGGAGTGGCGTATAATATTTCATGGAAGCTAGTTTACATTATATATTTGGCGTGTTAAATTTTGTTTCGTAATGGTTTTTAAGTAATTGTGACTTCTATGCATCGACTACTTCTAAATCGGCCTTGCAAGAACGTTACATCGAAGGACTTGGAGTGAGCTTCGTGTCTGGGCGCGGCCGTCTCCACACTTTTTGGCCTATTCTAAATTTGTTATACCTAAAATATATCCTCGGGCGTAAGTAAATTTCAAAATTCTTATACGGTGTGGAGCGGTGTATAATATTTCATGGAAGCGAGTTTACATTATATATTTGGCGTGTTAAATTTTATTTCGTAATGGCAAATATGTGTGAGAAGGTCAGAGTTAAATATAACGTGATTTAATTGCAATATATTTTTGAGTTAATATATTCAGTACTCTTGGGGCTGTACAGATTCTTGTTCTTATTTAAAGCTTCTTTGAATCGTTTGACTCCTTTAAATTGTAGTGCTAAATAATTATTATTCTGGGGGACTGCCTTATTTCTAATGCATTCTATAATGGGCCCCGCAAATATTTTTTTCCTAGTTTATTTATTTTTGGTAATTGTGACTTTCTTGTATCGACTATCCGTGAATCGGCTTTTCAAGAATGTTACAAGAATGTTTCTAAGTTTCACAACGTAGCTACATTACGTAATTAATAACTCACTTTGACAATTCCACAGTTTTAATAACATTAGGATGTAATCGAGCGATCCTAGTGGCAGTAAGTACAAATGTGTCCTGGGTCTCCATCAGGAACGAGAATACGTCAGCTTGTAATATCTAGTACGCGATGGTTTCCGCTACCACTACAATTTTACGTAAATGCTACTAGATGGTAGCACACTATGACAAAAAAGTTGTCACTGTGGCAGGAGTCGATAACGTACACAAACGCGAAAACGTTTTTCGGTTTCTCCATACCATATAATTTTAGCTACAGATGATTTAAGTTACACGTTACTTTGTCTTTGCCTTAACACGATATACTTAATCATGTACACACAACAAACATCCACAAAACAACCCTTTCCTTCGTCAGAGAAGTTGTACATTGTTATTATTAGGGACGCTGCAGTTTATTCATAACCAATAACTATTATGCAGCAGATGGTATCTCACATGTTCAGGGCTGTCTGACTAACATTTGGTGAACATCCACAAATAACAAGGAATATCTCGGAAATGGTTCACTCCATTCACAAAATAATATAAATATATATGACATCAATTGTGTGTTTTAATGAGCTCTACATTTTTTGTGTAGAAAAATGTCTTATCTCTTGCGTTTTACCAGTTATGCAAAAGCCATTCAGAAAGAAGAGGACTTTGGGACATTTACAGAAAATTCAAGATATACATTTTACTTGTCATGAAAATATCTTAAATACTTGATATTTTAATAAAAGTCGTTAGAGCCACTTTTGAGAAAATCAAAATTTTCGAAAAATGTTCCATGTAAAGGGAAGTCTGGGGTGGGGCATTTTCTTTAAAATCTTCGTGTCCCAACTTTGAAAGATGCTGAACCTAAATAAGTTTGGTATTTATCCAACTTTTGTTTTTGAGTTATGCTATTCACAGACACACACACACACACGGAACTTTTTCTAAAAGTGCTTTTTTACTAAGAGGGCCTGAAAAGATTTATTTTCAGTGAAATCTCGGTATCGAATTTTTCGGTGGAATGGAATACTTCCCCTACTTATTATAGGTAGTAGAGAAAGTAAAAATGTATTTTTGTTGTGTTCTGATTTTTGTTTTTCTTAACTTTGAGGTTGGCTATTCTCTCATTCCCATTGTTGATAGCGTTGGTTAGTAGCTATTCCGCACAGGTGAATTCCTAACACATTCGATTGTTTATTCGTTGAGTATGCCGCGATCTGACACCTGGTGCAATGGTGAACTGATTTTAAACAACACAAGTAAGAAAGTAATTACTATTTACATAATCTGTCAGTAACGGCTATTCAGGTGATGTGTTAAAGTGTCACTTCATCTGTTTTATTATATCAGACACATTATCATCATTTTAGTGACAATTTTAGGAGTATCTTGGTATTGTGGACCTGTTTGTTTTTTTCTCTGATGCCAACAGTGCCATCGCGCTTCTTAGTTGAATTTCTGTCCATTAGAGCGCTATTTCAGCATTGAACGAAATAACAACCAACTGTAAACTCATGCCAAGACTTTTAACTGACGCTTAACGTGACTGCGGGGCCTCATTTGGCTGACCTCAATCTACCTGTTGTGCTGTTCTTTATGATTCTGTTAATTTGGGTGTATAGCAATGTAATGCTGATCGACTTTTAAATAAATTAAAACAGTTTTGAATAAGGGTTAGTATCTTTGACGTTCAACTGCTTTGGTAAATTGTTTCCAGCTCTTCATGGTTGCTATGACAACAGTGACGTAGTCTAGTGAGATTCTACTTTTATAAACACTGGGCATATACAAAATGCAGTTCGAATAAAGACTTGCTTTAGGTTTCTCTTTAACTCGTCAACTCCCTTAGTGGACAGAGATGGCAGAATCTAAGTAATTTAGCGTATTTTGTATGTTTGGTTTCCTAGCATGTTATAATGTATGAGGGTCATTCAAATGAAACCCGGTCACTTGTGTAAACTAACAGTAACGATTTTATTAACTCAAAAATATTCGCCAAAACTGTTGGCACATTTATCCCATTGCGACACTAGCCGGTCGATTCCATCTTTAAAGAAGCTAGTAGGCTGCTGTTGGATCCAGGACTGGACCCATTCACAGACTTCGTCGTCCGTTGTGAATCGATGTCCGCGAATAGCTTGTTTTAGAGGTCCATAAACATGAAAGTCACACGGTGAAAGGTCTGGACTGTACGGTGGATGTTCCAGCATTTCCCATCGAAACTGCTGCAACGTCGTCTTCACCGCATTGGCAGTGTGTGGGCAGGCATGATCATGCAGGAGAATAACGCCATTGGACAACATGCCTGGGCGTTTCGACTTGATGGCTCGTCTAAGGTTCTGTAAAGTGGCTTGATAACGCTGGGCATTAATGGTGGTTCCCAGTTCCAGGAACTCGACAAGCAGTGGGCCCTTGTGGTCAAAAAAGGACATCATGGCCTTACCAGAACTGTTGTGCACGGTCTTTGATTTCTTTGGAGGTAGTGAAGTCGCATGTTTCCACTGCTTGCTCTGACACTTGCTTTCCGGTTCAAAATGGTGACACCATGTTTCGTCACCAGTGACAATATGCGACAGAAAGCCGTATTCCTCCTCATGATAACGTTGCAGATGACTCAAAGACAGCGCTATTCGAGTATTGCGCTGTTCATCGGTCAGTTGGTGGGGAACCCACTGCGCACAAACGTTTCGAAATTTCAAGTGTTGACACATTATGGTGTGAATGGTGCCCACGCTAATATCCAGTAACCGATGGATCTCGTCCACGGTGATTCTGCAGTTGCCCAAGACTAAAGCATTCACTTCCGCAGTCATTTCAGGTGTGATGACACGATGAACCTGTCCAGGACGAGCATCGTCTTCCAGTAACTCGTGCCCCTCAAGGAATCTTTTGCTCCATTCCACCACATTTGTACGACATAGAGTGCACTCACCGTACTCAGCCTTCATCCGTCGATACATTTCACGACCTCCAACACCCTCCGCCGCTAAAAATCGAATCACTCCTCGTTGTTCCTGCTTACTCGCCTTCATGTTCAGTAGTGGACGATAACTTGTGTGACCACCTTCTCTTCGGCGTGAAACCACACTGTCTTTATGCAACGTCAAACATTGCGCACACTGCAGTCGCTCTACCAATAGATGGTGCCGCCATATACGCAGTTACGTGGTGCCACTTACGTGTAATGCAAAGTTAGACGCACTGACTAGGTTTCATTTGAGTGCCCCTTATAATAAGCGCCATAATTTGAAATTTGGTGTCAGTTTTGTTTGATGGTGTAAAGCTATTTAAAAGTATAGCTTTTCTTGTGCTGTGAAAGTGCAATATGTATCCGTTTAGGAACACAGTGTAAATATTACAAAAGATACCGTTTATTAGGTGGAAGGACGAAGACAAGAAAGACCTTTTAAACTGCGGAAGGCCAGTAGATTTAATAGAACTAAATGTTAGCATTGGCTCTTTCGTTCTCTCAGGGTGGTTTTAGCTAGAAGCAAATATGAACAAAGTGGGGAGATCATACAACCTCATTTTAAGAACTCGTGATTTCAACAATATCTATGGTTATGCAGTAGTGTGACACTACCAAAGCTCTTCTGTTGACCCTACCTTTGTTCAGTAATAAATTTTGTGTCTGGAATACAGAGGATTTTGTGACTTCCAAAATGTGATGGAGCTTTTAATAAGCATAAAGATTCTGAGGAGCATTTCGAAAGCCATTTTTAATTGAAAGATTTCGAGAAAAAAAGTCGTACTACAACCGCATATGCTCTAAGGGAAATGCAAGGCTGTGCATCCTTCGATTTAACGAACGTGTTTCTTTAATCGACAAATCTTCAGACTATTCAATAGGGCTGTGCTCTACTTAAGCATTCAAGAACTTCCATTTGGAAGTCATGATGAGAGAGTTTCATCTGTAAACCATTGGAATTTTAATTTTTAGTTTGGTATTGACTTTACCTTCTACGAGTGCATCTGTGCAACATAGTCTCTCTTGTCTGAAAACATTTTCGCGCAGTACAATGTCACAGCGCTAGCTTTCTTCAGTGGCTAGTTCTTGGCACTCGCGAAACTGTAGATAAACTCGTAACCTTTCGTGGGATTACCTATGGTAATTTATTTCCTCGAATACTGACTGTTTCGTTCTCTCAGGGTGGTTCTAGCTATAAGATGTGTGTTCACTATAGGTACTCAATAATTCGACAAAAGTTCGAAAAAAAGTAACTTTTTAAAGCATTCATGGTAAAAACTTGCAGAATCAGGGTAAGACTGTAGTTTTACCTTTCTGACCACTTAGATTCCCAAATGCACGTATAAATGGATGTGCACGTGTGCGTAAATAGCAACATTTTTGTTTTTGAGTTATGTTCACACACAGTGTCTCTCTCTCTCTCTCTCTCTCTCTCTGAGATCGCTTCTTTTGGTATGAAAGCATACATTCGTTATTAAATTTTATTATTACAATTTCGAGTGAAATAAAATACTTCCATTTACTAGATGTGGGCGTTAGAAAACACAATAACAGTTTTAAATGTATTAATAATTATTACACTAGTCTTTAATTTCACTAACATATACCGAATTAAAAATAGTATATTGCTATACAAGTGTGGTATTACGTATGGCCAGGAGCGGATTTTATTTATGGACGCTCTATAACTGCTGTGTGGTCCTTAGCGTCCCATTCTATATTGGGCGTGAAAGATGGGAAATTTTGCTGAGGCCTCTTTATCAGGCTTGAGGTTCTTTTACGTGCCATAAATCTAGGACACGGAACCACCAGCTTTACTTCCCTTCTGAAGGAAGTCAGGCTAAGCATTTTTACGCCCGAAAAAATCCATCGCCCTCCGCTGGGTTTTGAACCCGCGACCTCGGGAACTACAGGCTGGCATGGAGCGGAGGGGGACTTCCAACTCGACCTAAGGAGATGTTTTGTGCCTAGGCCCACCCTAATGGGGCGTCCCCGGAAGAGAGAGGAGAGGTGAGAGGAGACAGACGGCGGTCGGATCAGGAGGCACGACAGAGCAGACAGGATCCTACATTTTCCAGGTTGAGACTCCCCGGTAGCGCTCGTGCAAACGGCTCCCCTCCCCCCTGCAGATAGCATATCCCACTGGGGGACCGAAACTCGGAGACCGCCCCCATTTGGGGAGACGAAGAGGTACTGAGAGCTTCCTTTTTCCGTGTCATGCAAGGCCGAGACTCCCGCCGACACTTGCAACCCTGAAACAACCAAGCAGATGAAAGGTGAAGTGAAATGAGAAAGGAGGTAAAATGGAGTAACAGGAAATTCCGGAGATGTAAGTAACCTTCCCAGCATTCGTACAGCGACTCGGGGAAATCCCGAATAAAACATGGGTCAGAAAGATCGGCCGCAGGAATCGAACCCACGACCTCATGAATGCGAGTCACACGTGCTACCGCCTGCGCCACCTAGTTCAGTTACAACCAGTACGAGCGAGTAGCCCTCTACTTCCGAGATTCTCCTTGGCGCTTTATTCATGATGTTTATTTTGTTCACTAACTTTAACGTTCATGGTGAACTGGCGATCGATTATCCACGCCCGGTTGTTGATCTTAAAGAAAATCAACTTGCAGTCCATACTTAGCTGCTACATGAACTAAATCGTAAATAAAAATATTAACAAATACAAATCTGATGTGACACACTCACATGACTTTCTCCACCTTCTATCGTTTATTAGTGGGTATACAACATTCTTACTAAAGCTCATGTTTCCTTCTACTACATTTTAATCCAAATAAACCTTTGCAGAAATTGCACATAGCAGAAATAGCAGAACTGGACGCCATGTGCTGTCCTTAAAATCGTGAGAAACAGCTGAATGTTGACAACACTAAAAGAATGACCAAGTAATGAAAATTTGAACCATTTATAATGGATATGTCAGAATAAAAGTTATTTGACATAAATTGAATGTTTTAAAGATATTTATAAGTTTTGTGTAGTACGTTTTTGTGTATCGCTTGAATTTAGGAGTTACACAAGATTATACAAAATTCCTTCCGAATGAGGAGAACTTCATAGGCTATTCCCAAAAAATTCAAGATATACATTTTATGTCAGGTAAATATTTTTAATACGCAGTACTTTAATCAGAACCGTTAGTCATTTTTTTAGAAAATCCCAAATTCTGAAAAATGTTCCATGTAAAGGGAAGCTTTAGGTGGAGGGATTTGCTTGAAAATCTTCGTATCGCATATTTGGAAGGTACTAAATATAAATACCAAGTTTGGTGTTTATCCAAACTGAATCATGCTGTTCACAGATACACATACACGGACCTTTTCCTAAAAATATTTCTTTTGGATTCAGGGGACCCTATGACATGTATTTCCGTGAAATTTCGATATTGTATTCTTGGGTGGAATGCAATACGTTCTGTACCTACTATGTACCTGGTAGAGGAAGTAAAGATCCAGGTAAGATTTAAATAGTAAAATTCAACCATCAAATGTGATTGTATTCCATGTCTGCAATTATAAATATTTCAAAAGTGTGAGGATTTAATGTACAATTTATACGCATATGTGCAGTAAAATAGGCAAAACACACGCTAGGTTAGCTTACCAACACTGATAATAGAAAAGCCAAACATACGTAGAAAAAAAATCTGATGTGTTACACTCACACGACTTTCTCTACTCTTGTATAAACTATTTTTACAAACGCTTATTCTCCATCTACTTCATGTTAATCGAGATAAACATTTGTAGACTCTATCTTATTGCTAATTTTCTTGTAGATGTAAGGGGAATATATATTTACAAGGACAATATAGAAATACAGTAGCCTTTAAGCACATACATATCTCTTAATAGCTGGTTGCTAGATGCAGCACCATTCTCTTTGCCACAGATTAATACTCTTTGCATATACAGGACAAAAAAATGAATAACGAATTCGCATTTGAGAAAATAAGTATTGAAAAATTTAAGGAAATAACAAGCAATATCTCGAAAATGGTTCACACAATAACAAAAATGTATATGACATAAATTGTGTATTTTAACGCGATCTACATTTTTGTGAAGTAAAATCTTGTCTATCTCTTATGGTTTACCAGTTATGCAAAAGTCGTTGACAATGAAGAATACTTTTGGAGACATTCCCAGAAAATTCAAGATATACATTTTATTTGTCATAAAAATATCTTAAACATATGATATTTTAATCAAAATCGTTAGAGCCATTTTTGAGATAATTAAAATTTTCGAAAAATGTTCCATGTAAAGGGTAATCTGGGGTGGGGGATTTTCTTGAAAACCTTCGTGTCGCATCTCTGGAAGATACTGAACCTAAATGCCAAGTTTGGTGTTTATCCGACTGTTCGTTTCTGAGTTATGCTGTTCACAGACAGACACACAGACAGACACACACACGGACATGTTTACAAAAATGCTTTTTTTGGATTCAGGGGGTCTCAAAACATGTATTTCCGGTGAAATCTCGGTATTGAATTTTTGGATGGAATACAATACTTCCCCTACTTACTATACGTAGTAGAGAAAGTAAAAATTATTTTTTGTATCTTCTAAAAGTGAAATTCAGTATGACTTTAGGAAAATAATCACCACATGAACTTCCGTGTAAAGCACCTTAACTTTTTTGTCCATTTCGACTAAATATAAAACGTATCAACTATCTTTCCTCTAATTTTCATACATTAAAATTTAACTCGTATGTGATAACTAATTATATAATTGTTTTCATACTGCATAAAACAGATCATCTAAATATGTGCTCGAACTTAGTGAACGATGATAAATGAACCTATGACGTCATATCTCAGATCTGATGAACTTGCAACTAACGTAATAATACTAAATAGCGGTGATGATGATTATTATTATAACACCCACACCTCTGTTGGCAGTTCAGATCAAGCTATTGATGTGGACTTCGACCTTGACGACGATATTTCTGAATGCAGTAGGTAGTATTCTGGGAATATGTTGCAACCATCATCCGTGGGAGTGGAATATTTCTCTTCCAGTGATAGTTGTTTATTTTATTTGCTGGCCTTGTTCCCTAGACGACTGTGAAGTCTAATATCTGGCAGACAATTTTTAATTTCCTGACGGTATTTACTTGGAAAAACAACTTAGCTTTCACAGAGTGGAGATGATAGAGCAGGAGTTACATAATTATGGTGTTTACTGAGCGGGATGGCTCAGACGGTAACGTCTGTGGTCAGCATTCGGGAATGTTACCTAGAAGGAAATATTTGGGAAGTGAATTTTAGGAAGGAAACGTTCCAGGTCTATGTTTAAGGTACCTTCCCGGAATTTACCAGTTATAAAACTGAGGAAAACCTGGAAAAATCTCAGTCATTGAGGTCGGTCCTGGTGGGATTTGAACCGCGGACCTCCCGCCCACGAGTCCATGTCTTCATGACTTCAGCTACTTGTATGTGTAAATGTGTGTGTCGGTTGGAATCTTTGAATTTGCAGCCGCTTTACATAATACTACTATAATGATAAGCGTAGAAATTGGACTATTTGGGGTGAACCAGACCACCCTTAGCAGTCATTTGTTTAGGAAAATACGAGCGCTACAAAGCGGACAGATAGGAACAGGGACATGCTTAAAAAGATAACCGTGTGCAAAATTGCAGCGGCCAACACGCAACCGAGCCAAAATCACCTCCTTACGACGAGATACACGAGAGGAAGCCACTCAGTCCGTCGGAACGTCCTTCATCACTTCAAGCCCACCTCCGTGGAGAGCCAACCACTTCCTGCGCTAGCATGACCGCTCTCCGCGCAACAGGCCTAAAGTCCTCCAACGCCACATGGAACACTGCAACACCGGGTTCGGTGATCGTCGCCCCAGCCGCCAAATCCGCCAGCTCAGCTCCTGGCAATCCAATGCGATCAGGCATCCAAGCACATTCCACACTAACGCCAAAAGCGTATAAAGCAGGGAGGACATCCTGGACTCGCTGAACAATGGGTTGGCAGCCGCACGGCTCACGAAAGCCCCGAAGTGCACCAACGGAACCACTCAAAATGAGTCCCCCAATCCCCGATGGCGCACACACAAAACAGCTCGGTATACGACACACAACTCTGCTATGAAAATGAATGTGCTACCACGCAAAACGAATATATGGGGCATGGCTCCACGAACACAAGCACGCCCAAACCGCCGGAGCACCCAGATCCATCGGTGCAGATCAAACCCGTACCCTGCAACCACAGAGAAATTCCAGAAACCAGTTGAGGAACCAAACGCAGGCATCCGGTATACCGTCATCCCAATATGTACGTAAGGGTCGCACGTAACCAAGGGGGGAACATCCCTCCCAGGAAATATGCTAAGCACTTCAAGGTTGCGCTCCGGAAAAGTGCACCTGCAGGTCCCGGATCAACGCAGCTATTCCTACAAAGCTCTTCTGCCGCGGTGTAGAAGAAAGACGCGAACATTGGGTGTTTTTGCATACATTCAAGCGCAAAGCCACAACATCCCAAGAGGACATCACGTCGACATCCCAGAGGAGGCCCCGCCGACTCGACGCAAAGGCTCACAACTGGACCATCGGGAAAAGCACCAACAGCCACACGAATGCCCTGACCATGGACCACGTCCAATCTCCCCAGCACAGACTGCTGCGCTGAGGAACAAACGATACAGGCATAGTCCATCTCTGATCGGTTCAGTGTGCGACACAACCGCAGCAAAACTGTCCGATCCGCTCCCCAAGACACGTCATTCACTACCCACAAGACACTCAGAGAACGTTCATATCGCGCCCGCAACCGCGCCACATGCGATGATCAGCCAAGCCTCCCATCAAAGGTCAACCACCCCAGGATCCTCGCCGAATCTGCAAATAGTAGCAAATCTGGATGGAATCGGAGCGAAGGTGGCAGTCGTCTCCTACGGCGCCAGAAGTTAACGCAAATTGACTTCTCAGTTGAGAAACAAAAGCCGTTTTTAGAACTCCATTCTTGAAGATTATCTAAACAATGCTGCATACGGCGTTTCACAAAAGGCGTACGCTGAGAGGTACAATAGCATGATGATACCCCTGGAGGAACACATTTCGAGATAGAATTAATTGCTACAGCAAACAGTGTAATGTTTAGTACCGATCCCTAGGTACTCCGTTCTCCTGAACAAAAGGGTTGGAAAAAACCGAGGCGGTCCTTCCTCGGAAAACGCGGTCCTTCATAAACTCCTGATTGAAGAGTGGTAAGCGTCCACGTATGCTCCACATGTGTAGGGAACTAGTATCTTTGCTCGCTAACACGTATCATAAGCTTCTCAAGGTAAAAAAAATATCTCAACGGTTTGACAATTGTTCATGAATCCGTCCCTTATCTGCATCGATAATGGCACAAGCTGGCCCATTGTTGCACAGCGTCTTCGAAAACTGCACTGAATGTTGGTCAGCAGCTAGAGCTACCATACCAACCGCCCATTGATCATGCGTTCCATCACCTTGCAAGCGCAACTTGTGAGGGAAATAGGACGGTAGCAGGAGGGAAGATGACGGTCTCTTCCAACTTTAAAAATGGGTATGACAGTGGCCTCCCTCCACTTTTCTGGAAAGGCGATTGTAATCTTCAAGATTTCCAGAACGAAACCATAAATCTTGAGATCACACCTGAATCTTAACAGAAAGGAACTCGGGCGAATAGTTATCTGAGCTAGACACTTGAGCGAAAGCACGGCCATATGTGTTAGTCACGTCAAATGTATGAACAACAGCTCCTGCAGCTGTTTTAAGATCGGCAATTGGCATATGGGTCGATTTTCCGGCCATACGCATTAACTTATCCCAAACGACATAGTAGGTTATGTCGGTTAAATGAAGCTAAAAACTTGCTCCATACTGTCTTTTTGTTATCCTTAATAACATGTCTAGATTTGGCACCCATTTTCTTGTATTCGATCAGGTTATCCAGTGTAGAGCGACGATGGAAAGCCCTAAGAGCATGCGTGCAAGCACGAATGGCGTTTCGGCATTCTTCCGTCCACCAAGGGACTGGAAATTGACGGGAGTGGGCAGGAATAGCTTTCTCAGCAACAGAAAAAATCCTCTCTGTGAGATGTTCGACTAAAATATTCAGAGTCGTGCTCATTGAAATTAAACACAGCCAACTGGGAGTAATGGTTCCAGTTGACATGATCTAACTGTCATCTAGGTAAGCTTGTGGAACATATAGCTGGTGTTAAGAGACTAATAAGACATGGAAAGTGGCCACTAGAGTGTAAGTCAGAGATTACATACTATTGTACGGAAACTGTTAAATATACTGAACAGACTGCTATATTATCAAAGTATGAAAAAGTATTAAAGGAGTTTGAAAGAAATGTAGGCTCTCCGGTGTTCAGAAGAGCTAAATTATAATTGTCCAAAAGAAATCATCAATTTTTTACCTCTCGCACAAGCCCGACGTGAACTCCAGAGAGAGTAATGGGCATTGACGTCTCCCACCAACAGAAAAGGGGTTGGTAACCGGGAAACTAGATCATCTAAATCAGTCAAACATGGTACCATGGTACCAACAAGTTCTGCAGGAAACGTCAAGGAGAAAAGCACATGTATATTTTTTATGGTTAGGTTACACTTTTTCAATTGCTTGTACACGAACAGCAAGACGCCTGACAAGCACGTTGAGGGTATCTCTCAGCTACATAGAGGTTCACATGGGTTCGGGCTTAATTTGAAAAATGCTGGTTGTGCTCGGGTTCGAAAATAAAGACGAAGAAATATTAATTTCTCACATTCCACATATCATTTATCTGTCATGTAAATATCTTTAACGTGTGTTATTTTAATCAAAGTCATTAGCGCTGTTTTTTAGAAAATCAAAAATATCGTCCTTATTTACCCCTACATCATAGGAAATCGACACATACCGATAACTATATTAAAAATGATAGTTACAATCCTACATCACACAAACAGGCAGTTCTAAACAGCATGACATACAAATTAGTGCATGTACAAATGAGTATCAATTGTAATATAAACACATCATCCAGACAGCCTCCAAAACGGATTTCAAACATCCTATATAGATATTAAAATATATAAACAGTCACATCTATTATAGACAATAAGATTAAGAAATTTAAGAAACAAACACATTATGAAATCAACAACACTACAAGTTTAACAAAATTCACAAGAAATTCACATACACCCTTGGACCCATCACAAATTTCAAAAGATTTTTAAAAAATACGTCACTTTAGCTCCCCAGGACCACTACAGCATACAAAAAATACTATGCAGCAAATTACAAGGCCCCATCCCAACAACAACAAAGCTGGAATTTACAAAATAGGTTGTAATGAGTGCAACATGATATACATTGGCAGAACTAAAAGAAATCTAGAAACCAGACTCAAAGAACACATGAAATGTATATATCTTAAACAAACTGATAAATCAGCTGTAGCACACCCCCTTTTTGATCCTCACATCATGACATTACGCCTAACATAAATCTGTTGAAACCCATAAGAAACATCAAGAGTTGGAAATTGGGAGAAGATATACAGTAGAATCTCGTCAGTACGTTTTTGCGAGGACCCAAGGATTTGGACGTCATAGACGGGAAAACGTGTTTTCCCATGTAAAGGGAAAATAAGGACGAAAAAAATACCTAATTTATCACATTGTTTGGTCTCCGATACTGAGGTGCCCGGAATAGCACAATTATTGGAGCAAGCACATGTCCATAGCAGCAATACTAGTGATAGGTACCTAATAATAAACATTCGGCCAACGTTACAACAGCACAGCAGCCTCAAACTTCGCCTCCCCCTATCGATCCACACCCAGGACAAAGTGCAGTAACATGGGCGGTAAGTTGTCTTACACAGCATACCGTCAACATATCGCTTACTACTTACGGATTCCAGAGCCTCAACCGCCACTGTTTCTGTGAAGTGGCTCCTGAATGGATCCCCTATCAGGGAATAAATATCCCCATGTAGGTATTGGAAATCTAACCCAAGTCCATTCGCATCGCAGGCAGTAGCCTTTCGTGGAATAATAATATATTGTTTCCTGACGACTAAAAAAATTAAATTGAGTTTTATTTATGGACGCTCTTTAACTACTGTGGACCTTAGCGTCCCATTCTATATTGGGTGTGAAAGACGGTAATTTTGCTCAGAGACATCTTTATCTGGCTTGAGGTTCTTTTACGTCCGTAAATCTACGACACGGGACCACCGGCTTTACTTCCCTTCCGAAGGAAGCCATGCTAAGGATTTTTACGCCCGAAAAAATCCATCGCCCTCCGCCGGATTTGAACCCGCGACCTCCGAAACTAGAGGCTAGCATGGTAACCACTACACCACGGAGGACAGGTGTTAACCACGCTGTCAATTGCCAGGATTATAAAGAATGTTTAAAAAAAACTATTCCATATTTTGAGAGGTGGTAGTATGGATCAAAACAAGAAAAAAATGTCAAGTAAACATGGGCTCTAATATGCTTACCAAAAGAGCAATGAGCACTTATTCATTGTCGCTACTGTGAAACATCTCTTCTACCAAAAGCATTGGTGAAATGCCATAATTTGTACTAGGTACGTGGATGAGAAAGTAAAAACGAGAAGATAATTTTTAAAATAAAATTGTACTTATTATAAGTAATATATTGCTTAGTAATTCAGTTTTAAAGCCACTGTTTTCCACAACTGCGATGTACACTCGATCAAACTAAAAGTCCCCGGTCTCCTGAGCAGTTAATTTTTTTCAAAGTCCCTTCGAGTTAGCGCGCGGTTCACAACCGTCAACTTCTATAGGACCTTATCCGGACTGCGTGGCAGGCAGGTGCCAGAAAACGAAACTGTTCCCCACGAATAATGAACTCCATGGATAACAAACTCAGAAAAGTTATAAATACAGAAGGTTACTGCAGCGGACATTGAAAATGTAGCGCTTTTGTTTCCTTTTATTTTTATTTCTTCTTTTGAAATATGACATCAACGATTTTGTTTTCTATTTTTAGAAGTAAAATTTTTTATTTTATGCCACAAATATAGAATCGTAGCAAACCATATGCCAAATCGCGTTAGCCAAAGAGGAACCAAAATAATAACGCAAAAACTACTTTAAAAATAAGAAAACCTGTCATGTATTTAAAATGAAAGGAAAAAATATCTGATGTGTTACACTCTCATGACTTTCTCTAATCTTGTACAAACTATTTTTACAAACGCTTATTCTCCATATGCTTCATGCTAATCGAGATATCGAAATGTTAATCTTATTGCTAATTTTCTTGTAGATGCAAGAGGAATTGGTAGGCTTTAAGCGATAGTCAAATATTTTAAGAGCTGGTTGATATGTAGAGTATTCCATTTTCTTTGCATTACCAGGACAAAAAATTCTGATGTGTTACACTCACATGACTTTCTCTACTCTTGTACAAACTATTTTTACAAACGCTTATTCTCCATATGCATCATGTTAATCGAGATATCGAGATGTCAATCTAATTGCTAACTTTCTTGTAGATGCAAGGGGAATATGGTAGGTTATAAGCGATAGTCAAATCTTTTAAGCGCTGGTTGCTATGTGGCGCATTCCATTCTCTTTGCATGTCCAGGACATAAACTAGAAATGGCTTTCGAACCCGTGTCTTCCTGGATCTTGTTACGTGCTATGCTCTAACAAGGCCAACCACATCTGCAACAATCTACGTAATTATGCTGCAGGAGGAAAAAGACGTACTAAGAAATGGAACATGCAGTTTTACTGCCTAATCCCAAAAATACACATGTCCTTGACGATAATGTTTTCTCCATTAAAAAGAAACAGTTCGGTTGTTATAGATATTTAGGTCCAATTCAACCTTAAAGCTGGTCGAATGGCTTCCTTGTCAATTCCCATATATAGATTGTATACATGAATTGTTTGTGTATTGAACTTTTTATAAATAACTTGTGAAGTTTTCTTTAGACCCATTCAATTTCTTATGAACTGTAAAATTATAAAACACACAAAATACTTATTACGGGAAAAATGTAGATCATATTAAACTATAAAATTTCTGTCAAATAAACTTCCTGCTATTAAGTATTTTCGAAATAGTTGATTTTGGCACTTTGAATTTTCCAATATTTTAAGCAGTAAATTTTGAAATGTTAAATGATCGGTTTTTTCGTTTTTCATAACTTAATACAGTATTAAGGTGGGCATATAATGATTTTTAAGCAGTTACACACTATCATTTCTATACAAATGGTTTTTCATCATAAACAGAAATTACACTAAGCTTTCGTATTAAAAATGTGCATAATAGGCATGAAAATGTACTCTCTAGGTATATATGGCATGTGACTGTTACACCTGGATTTTTTTTAATGTTCTAATGGCTTTGAACAAAGCAACAGGATAGTGAGAACTGTTGGAATGGTTATATATTTAATTTTTCTATAAACTGTCCGTTAGGTCCCTTATGTAAGCACGAAACCATCAAAACAGAAAAAAAATATCTGACGTGTTACACTCGCACGACTTTCTCTACTCATGTACAAACTATTTTTACAAACGCTTATTCTCCATAAGCTTCATGTTAATCGAGATATCGAGATGTCAATCTTATTCCTAATTTTCTAGTAGACGCAAGCGGAATTGGTAGGCTTTAAGCGATAGTCAAATATTTTAAGAACTGGTTGCTATGTGGAGTATTCCATTCTCTTTGCATTAGACGACAAAAAAATGAATAACGAATTCCCATTTGAGAAAAAGTATAAGTATTGAAAAATTTAAGGGAATAACAAACAGTATCTCGAAAATGGTTCACTCAACAACAACAAAATGTATATGACATACATTTTTTGTGTAGTGACATTTTGTCTATCTCTTATGGTTTACCGGTTATGCAAAAGTCGTTCACAATGAAGAATACTTTTGGAGACATTCCCAGAAAATTCGAGATATACAATTCATTTGCCATAAAAATGTCTTAAATTATGTTATTTTATTCAATATCGTTAGAGCCATTTTTGAGAAAATTAATATTTTCGAAAAATGTTCCATGTAACGGGTAATCTGGGGGGGGGGTTTCTTGAAAATCTTCGTGTCATATCTCTGGAAGATACTGAACCTAAATACCAAATTCGGTGTTTATCCGGATGTTCGTTTCTCAGTTATGATGTTCACAGACACACACACACACACACACACACACAGACACACAGACACACACACGGATGTGTTTCCAAAAATGCTTTATATGCATTCAGTGCACCTCAAAATATGTATTTCCTGTGAAATCTCGGTATCGAATTTTTGGGTGGAATGCAATACTTCCCCTACTTACTATACGTAGTAGAGAAAGTAAAAATCTGTTGTGTTACACTCACATGACTTTCACTACTCTTGTACAAACTATTTTTACAAACTCTTATTCTCCATCTTTTTCATATTAATCGAGATAAACATTTGCAGAAACGATCTTTTGACATGCAAAGAGAATTACATTTTACACATATTTGACTATCGCTTAAGGCCTATTATGTGAAGTAGATATTTATTAGCCCCACGCTTGGGCTCCAACTTGATGTAGATATTGTCTTTACGTTGTTTGCTGCTACGTATTAAAAGCCGATTTGAAGTAGTTTGTATTGAAGGAATTGTATTATAGTTCAACTGTTGGGGAGCCGAATTTAAAATTCGTTGCAACCGCACGTATAGTAAACAGTTTCCGGTAGCCTTCGCCCCAAATGTATTTTCAGATGGCCTTTGCCCCAAGTTTAAAAAAATATTAACTTTGTAATTAAACTGTTTCTTTAAATATTATATATTTATGTTTTTTCCTCGGCTACGTCAGTATTATTGTTAGAGACATGGAAGTCTTGGCAGGGCGTGATGCGACAAGAATGTAGGCTTACACAGATTTTAAGTTTTAATTCACTACTCCTTTTTATTAATCCTTGACATAAATTAAATAGCACTTCACTGATATAGAGAGCTGTGCGATTCTTTTTATTAATTAATTACACTTTTACCACGTAAAGCTATTTTTCGTCTAACACGAATACGTAATTAAATCTCTCGAGGACGCATCATGCATCCGGTTTCTATCACTGTCTACAGGCAACTGACAAGATTTCAACCGTCTAAACTTATAAATTTCTGTATTTCAAGTCTCTGATTGGATATGTTTACTCTAATAGAATATCTGCATTTAACTAAAGCTTTTTCTGGTTATATTTTTAAACTGTCACTAAAATTACATTATTGCTTCCAAGAATCACAAATAACATTGTTACCTCATTGTTAGCAACTTTTAACCTATTTCTCACAGTTCCTACATTATTAAATTGCGTAATGCTTGCACATAACATTATTGAACATGTTTATAATAATATAAGGATATGCAATGACTGTTACATACATTTTACAAATTATTACATACACATATCGCTTCAAGGCGGGCTGTTGTTGAACTTACTTATTATATAATTTGACTGAAATCATTTAAATGTTAAAAATACTGCCTCATATGTTCCTCTTGTTTTGTATTTGCAAGGGCAGTATAGAAATACAGTAGCCTTTAAGCATAGACATATCCCTTAATAGCTGGTTGCTATGTGCAGCACCATTCTCTTTGCCACAGATTAATACTCTTTGCATATACAAGACAAAAAAATGAATAACGAATTCCCATTTGAGAAAATAAGTATTGAAAAATTTTAGGGAATAACAAGCAATATCTCGAAAATGGTTCACTCAACAAAACAAACGTATATGACATAAATTGTGTATTTTAATGCGAACTACATCTGGGGTGGGGGATTTTCTTGTAAACCTTCGTGTCGTATCTCTGGAAGATACTGAACCTAAATACCAAGTTTGGTGTTTTGTTTATCCGACTGTTCGTTTCTGACACACACACACACGGACGTGTTTCCAAAAATGCTTTTTTTTTTTTGTTTCAGGGGGTCCCAAAACATATATTTCCAGTGAAATCTCGGTATCGAATTTTTGGGTGGAATACAATACTTCCCCTACTTACTATACGTAGTAGAGAAAGTAAAAAGTAAATAGAATAGCAGTAGATCTGTTTCAGATATAAAGTGTTAAAAAAGAATTTTCAAAAACTCGCTACTGTATATTTGTGTGGTAAAAATGCCATAACCTGCGTGTGGGGTATGGAAGGAAAATCTATCTTCGATAAATTTATTTTCTTTGCTTGTCTTTTTCTTTTTTCCTTCAAACAAACTCTCCCCCCCCCCAGATCCCGGGAGAAATAAAAAGAAGTGCATTTGCTTGTTAATTCATTTCCTGCTACTTTTTTATTTTCTTATTTACTTATATATTTTTCTCCTTATTATATGCACTTCTTCCTACGATAACATAGCGTTTGGCTTTTCACTACATAAATAATAATAATAATAATAATAATAATAACCACTGTGAAATTAGAGAAATTATGTAGCGAATATTCCTAATGTGGCCTGTTCTAATTTGGTATGTGATTAGTAACTGCAAACCTAAATCTTGAGTACATTTTCCACACCTACGATTCGATATACTCACCCTGTTTGCTGTGGTTGCGAAATATATACGAAACCCCTACAGCTAAAGTGTCTACTTCACAAGTCGTCTAGAAGGCGTCAGCAGTTCGCGTTCTCTTAACTTATGCTGAGATTTGAAGGAGAGAAAAGAATTTTGGAACTACGCTCTTACCATGATAACAGGTAAACAACAGAATTATCAAACAGCTCGTTAGGATACCCCAATAGTAATGAAACATTGTTGTAACCACTTAAATGTTCTAAACAGAAACTGCCTGAACGTATATGCTTGTAAACTTCTATCATGTAACGTTTTTCATAAAAAATAATAATAAGAGGGATTCAAAATTTTACTTGGTATACTACTCTCAAAAAATCAAATAAGATCCACAATTCTAGATTAGGCTGGCCCCATAGCTCAGTCAGTAGAGCACCTGCCTGTTGTGCGAGGGGTTCCGGATTCGATTCCTCGGCTGGAGGGTGGGAAGTTTTCTTTAGCCAAGATTACTCCTTATCCTCGCGAGAACCTGGAAGTATGAATGAGAGTGTGAGTGTGTGCGTGATCTCAGAATTAAAAACCAAAGTTTACCAGAAATCCAACAACAAGCGAATATGAGTTAAGACCATTGCCTGTAGACATCAATATGCTCCAAAGGAAAAGACCACCGATAAGACCATTGTAGCTAAAGGCGGCGTAAAAGATATTCCAAACCGTTCTTAACGTTTGGAGCTGAAATATGTTTTATATGAAGTTTAATAAAAAATAGTTAAGCTTCAAGAGTAGCTCAGCCAGAAATATTTCGTTACAGTTTTATTACAGCATACATGGCCTGGGTGTAGCGTGTCTGCCTCACATCCAAGAGGTCCCGAGTTCGAATCTCGGTTTGGGCGAGTTACGTGGAAAAGGGTTGTTTCCGATGTTTTCCCTTATCCTGAGAAGATAAATATCGGGCAACTTAAGCTTTAGGGACCCCGGGTCCTTTTGAGCATCATTTTAACTATTCGTTCATTCACCGTCCGATATCACTTACCCGGTTAAAGGACGTTAATTAATCATCAAAAGCAACATGTATAAAAACACACCTCTTGCAGTCATTGCTCAACGGAGCAACTAATTTGGGATTGGTCACCAATGTGAGTTATTCTTATATAGGATCGTTCAACAAGAGTGTCCTATGTTTGAACTTAAATAAAACACGTTCTATAAATGATATAGGTTTATTTCTTTTTTATTTTGGAACATAATTAATGTCATTACGTGTAGAAGAGAACATCAGTTAAGTGGCCGCCGCGACTTTGTTGGGTTGCGCGTATACGGTTGACCCAATTTTCAATGACAGAAGAACGTAAATTAGGTCCAACTTCATGAATAACACGCGTGATGTTATTCATAAGATCATTTACTGTTTCTAGCTTGTTGACATAAACTCGAGATTTAACATAACCCCATAAGAAGTAATCCAACGGTGTTAAATCACATGACCTCGGCGGCCAGTTAACATCGCCACCACGGGAAATGATGAAACCTCTGAACTTCTCCTTCAAAAGATCGATTGTTTCGAGAGCAATATGACATGTGGCCCATCTTGCTGGAACCAGATATTTTTGAGATCCATACCATTTAATTGAGGCCAAAAATAGTCCCTTATAAGAGCCCGGTATCTTTCTCCATCTTCATCTTGGAAAACATATGGACCAATGATTCCGCCCAACCAAAATCCACCACACAGTAACATTTTGGGGATGAAGTGGTCGCTCTTGAATCTGCATTGGATTGTGATTGCTCCAATAGCGGCAATTTTGTTTGTTAACACAACCATCCATCCGAAAGTGGGCTTCGTCGATGAAGATGATTTTTCGACAAAAATCCGGGCCAGCTTCCAATTGCTCCATAGCCCAGTCAGCGAATACACGGTGCAACCTATGGTCGTTGGGCTTTAGTTCTTGAGTTAACCCATTTTTCAAGCGTAAAACTTTAAATCCAGATGCAGAATTCGCCAAGTTGTGGTCGGCGAAAGCCCCAATTCTTGGGCTCGACGAGCAATTGATTTGTTTCCGTTCTCGCGTACACTCTCACGAACGGCGCCTATCTTTTCGTTGGAGCGCTTACGTCGATTACGTACAGACGTTCTTTGATCGCTGACAGAACCACTTCTTTCAAATTTATCGATCAAACGCCGAATCGTTCTCTCGCAGGGACGATTATGCACACCGTAAACTTCACGCAATACACGGAAGGTTTGGCGAACAGATGATCCATTTTGATAATAAATTTTCACAATTTCTACGCGTTGCTGAATGCTGTAACGTTCCATGGCTATTTGTCAATAACAACTGTAACCACATGAAAAAAAATGACTGATATAGCTCAATAACAACGGCAGCTATCACATGTTAAAGACAGGAAACTCTTGTTGAAAGACCCTTTATTTGAAATACAAAACTTATGCCATAATTAGTCTTTGCCTATGAAACTTTACTTAGAAACGTTCCTGTTCCACATTCTATATTTAAAGACAATGTTTCAGGCAGACAGCCTTGAGAGAAATTTCTTACAACAAAATGCTTTAAAGACTCAAGGAGAGGAAATGAAAATACTAAAGTGCTGTTTACTAAATCAGTTGCTATTAGGAAATCTTAATGATGCTGTCAACATATAACACGTTTTCCAATAAGCACAGTACTTCCTTAGGGTATTGAATCTGCTTTTGGTGTAAATATAGTAAACAGTGCATCAAGGAAAAGTATCTTATCGTGTTAACAGCCACACGACTTTCTCTCTCCATTAACACCTATTACTTTCTCTATCATGTGGTACCTAGTAGGTAGATGAAGTATTGCATTCCACTCATAAATTCGATAGCGAGATTTGGCCGAAAACACATGTTTTCAGGTTCCCTGAATCGAGAAAATATTTCATAGTAAAAGGTCTGCCCACGTGTGTAAGAATCAGCATAAGTCAAAATACGAGTAATAAAGTTGGATAAATATCATCCTTGGTACTTAAGTTCAGATCCTCCAAAGATACGACATGGAGGGTTTCAAAAGAAGCCCAAATTACCCTTTCAGTGCAAAATGTTCTATATTTTTAATTTCCGCAAAAAGGACTAACGATTTCCTGGGAATAGTCTGTGAAATCCTCTTTATTTGGAAGTTTGCATAATTTTGTATAACTGTCGACTTCTTTTTATCGAGATTTTACATTACACATTTAGTTATAGGTATAAGGATAGAGTAGGCTAAAGCGATAGTCAGATTTTAACAATTGGGTCGCTATATGATGGCTTTGAAATTCGATGCTCCTTGCATAACCACGAGGGAAAAAATCTGATGTGTTACACTCACATGACTTTCCCTACTCTTGTATAAACTATTTTACAAACGCTTATTCTCCATATGCTTCGAGATATCGAGATGTCAATCTTATTGGTAATTTTCATGTAGATGCAAGGGGAATATGGTAGGTTTTAAGCGATAGTCAAATATTTTAAGAACTGGTTGCTATGTGGGGAATTGCATTCTCTTTGCATGTCCAGGGCATAAAAAAAGGAATAACGAATTTGAGAAAAAGTATAAGTATTGGAAAATTTAAGGGAATAACAAGCAATATCTCGAAAACGGTTCACTCAACAAAAGAAACGTATATGACATAAATTGTGTATTTTAACGCGATCTACATTTTTTGTGTAGTAAACTTTTGTCTATCTCCTATGGTTTACCAGTTATGCAAAAGTCGTTTACAATAAAGAATACTTTTGGAGACATTCCCTGAAAATTCAAGATATACATTTCATTTCTCCTGACAATATCTTAAACATATGATATTCTAATGAAAATCGTTAGAGCCATTTTTGAGAAAATTAAAATTTTCGAAAAATGTTCCATGTAAAGGGAAGTCTGGGGTGGGGGGATTTTCTTGAAAACCTTCGCGTCGCATCTCTGGAAGATACTGAACCTAAATACCAAGTTTGGTTACAGACACACACACACACATAGACACATACACGGACATGTTTCCAAAAATTGCTTTTTTGGATTCAGGGAGTCTCAAAACATATATTTCCGGTGAAATCTTGGTATCGAATTTTTGGGTGGAATACAATACTTCCCCTACTTACCATACGTAGTAGAGAAAGTAAAAAGGGGGGAAAACGAATAGCGGTTCACCACTGGCAAAAACTGAAGGTATTTGTAAATCTGATAAACTAATAAACTAATAACGAAGAATTTCTCGGAAATTGTTAATGCCTCAAAAAAATATGGGATGTAAATTGGGCAATTATTTGTGTAGTGAGATTTTGTCAATCTCTTACGGTTTAGCAGTTATACAAAACTCATCCATAATGAACAGGACTTCAGGGCTGCTGGCAGGAAGATATATGTTTGGTTTTATTAAACACATGGCATTTTAATCAAAATTCTTGCAGGCATTTTTGAGAAAATAAAAAATAACTAAGTTTTTTCCGTGTAAATGTTAGTTTGGGGTGAGGGAATTTTCTTCAAAATCTTCGTGCCACATCCTTGGAAGTCACTGAACTTAATTATCAAGCATAGTATTTAACCGACGTTTCCTTTTTAGTTATGCTGCTTCTTTTTCTAAAAAAATCCTTTTTCGGATTTACGGAGTCTAAAGAGATGTATTTCGGGCGCAATCTAGATATCGAGTTTTGGTTGGAATGCAATACATTCTGAATATGAACCCGTGACCTACCTTTGCGAGCCTGGGACATTCTGCTTGTTAAACTCAGTGCACTTGTAATTTGAAATTAATTAACTTCCTCTACTTGACAATAAAATACACTGCCGTTTTTGAAAATTGCAACACCAAGAAAGAATTCCCCGAATAACTCCAAACTTGGTGGACGTGTAGAAGAGCGTGCAAGCAATAAGTGATTAGGTTTGGAGAGAGATGGGGTTCACGTAGGCCGAGCAGAGCCCTCTCGTGTCGGTCCGACAAGGCCAGTGTTGCGCCCAGTGCAGTCAGTGCAGAGCTGTCAAACAAGGTGGAAACAATAAATCTGAGTGCCTGTATGCCTCGTCGACGCCAAAGGGAGCCATATCGGCATGTGAGTGAGATCAAACGGGGAAGAATGATCGGTCTCCGGGAAGAGGGTTTGTCATACCGTGGCATTTCGGTTCGTACAGGGCATGCTGCTACGACAGTGATGCGTGTGTGGAAGCAGGGGATAGATGAAGGTCGTACGCAGCGAAGGGCAGGTACTGGACCACGGAACATGACCACAGCACGGGATGACCGAATCTTGTCCGCATGGCCATAACGGACGGTATAGCTTCATCCACAGCGTTGGCTCGACGCTGGAGCAACATGTGTGAACTTGTCTGCATCAACGGTTCGTCGCCGTCTGCTGCAGGTTGGACTGTTTGCATGCATGCCATTACGTCGGCTTCCATTGTCCAGGAACCACAAGTTCCTCTGGCTGCAATGGGGACGTGAACACCGTCACTGGGATGCTGAGCGGCAAAACGTAATATTTTCCGGCGAATCCCGCTTCAACTTGTCCTACAGTGATAGCCGTATACGTGTCCGGCGGCACCGTGGTGAGTGAACCTGGAGGGCTGCATTGTTGAGCGGCATAGAGGACAAGCACCAGGTGTGATGGTTTGGGACGCCATTGGTTACAACAACCGATCTCGCCTTCTACGAATTGAGGGCACTTTGAACAGCAACCGGTACCTAACGGTGGTTGTAGAGCCTGAGGTACTCCCCCTGCTTCAGCTATCTCCACAGGCTACATTTCAATAGAACAGTGCCCGGCCACATATTGCGAGGAATGTACAAGCCTTCTACGAAGAGCGGCGGGTATCATTGCTTCCCTGGCCTGCACGTTCGCCTGACATATCGCCCATCGAACATGTCTGGGATATGGTTGGTCGGCACCTGGTGCGTCACGTCCTCCAGTAACCAGTGTCACGGATTTGTGGACTCGAATACAAACTGTGTGGAGAGAAATCCCTCAGTAACTTATTCAGAACCTTTTTGATTCAATGCCACGGCGTATAGCAGCTCTAATTGCAGCGCATGGAGGCCACACCAAATAATGAATATTAGGGTTCAAAGGTCATGTATAGATTTGAAAATTTTTACATTTGTTACTTGTCAATTTTCACAAACGCCAGTGTATAAGCAGCGTATTGCCAAGGCACGTTTTCTTAACGTGATCAGTAACTAATCCCAGTTGTAACCTATGCAATAAAATAACTGTTCATACTAGCGTTGTTGCGACATCTTCAAGGGCACTTATAAAAATGGCTTATAAAGCAGATATGCTTCATTACACGAACTTCGGTAAGCCGATAAAAATAACATTCTTTATGATTTTAATAACAAACGTAACAATCGCATGTAAAGCTAAAGTCGTTCCATGCAGTTTTTAATTTCTCTACCACATACCCACAATATATATAAGAAGTATTGCATTCCATTCAAAAATTCTATATCCAGGTTTCATTAAAAATACGTACTTTGAGTCCCTTGAACGTTCCTAACCCCACCCATGTTTGCGTGTGTGTATGTGTGTTAAGAGCATAACACAAAAACGAAATGTCGGATAGGTACCAAACTTGGTATTTAAGTTCGGTATTTTACAAAGATGGGACACGAAGATTCTCAAGAAACCCCCCCTACAAACTACCCTTTATATGGAAAATTGTTCGCTATTTTTATATAGTCAGAAATTACCGTAATGATTTTTTTTAAACATATGCAACGTCTAAGATAGTTGCGCGATTAATAATAGTTACTTACGGTGTAAGACGGTTATAATATAGAACTTAACATGCAAGCACGTAAGTTAACTAAGCGAGCGTAAGTGAGCTTAATTAATCGTGTGAACATGTTGGGTTCTTTATAAGGTCGACCGCTGTACGACGTTTTAAGGCATTTTGAATGTAAAATGAAAATAATTCTTTTAGTTCCATTTATACCCCGCGTTTAGCTACATTGATCTTATCTGAGGCCTTTTCTTTGGAACTTATTGCCTTTTGGCAATGGTGTGAGGCAGTATTTTATATCACAACACTGTGAATGCCAGAGTGATTGTAGTGTAAATTAGCATTATTGTATGACAATGATTTGAGATGTTTGTTAATTATATGCATTGTTAGGAAATAAGTTTACACGGCCTCACTGAAACTGACAATAGGAGCGGATAACAATGTAGCGAGGGGGTGAGTTGTTTATCAATTAGAAGAGACAAACAATTGACGTCAGAGTAGCGCGCTATTCTTTAGAAATGGAGGGAATATTTTCCCTAGAGCATATGTGTTCGTAATTTTGATTGCATATAAAAATAGACGCTAATGTTGGCGCGCTTTATTACCCAATAGCGGTTCTGTTATAATGTTTAGGCATATCGGGGTGAGGGAGTATAAATTAAGCCAGAGACGGGTAATGTTCAGTTCAACAGAATCATCCACGGGTTACACGTCTCTCAGTTCTACAGAATCTCTCGCGTCGTAAAGCTAGTTATAAAATGTGAAATACGTGAATTAATAATGTGCGGCAATGAAGTGATTATAGTTACATTCGAAAATATAACAGTTTCAGTCGGGCGTGTATCAAGAGTAAATATGTGAAATTAATTAATTGTGACGGCAATAAAAGTGTAAAAACAAATTCCTTTATCAGTGTTATCTTTTAGTAACAACTCCTTTCTGTTTACACACCCTGTTTAAGAGATATTTGCTCGACTTGTAATAATAGCTAGCCGGAGGACAAAGAACCCAAAATTCAAACTAGTAATACAATAACAGGCGCTCAGCAAATAAGATAACACGAGATTACCGCGACAGGTGTTAACTCGTATTCTCTTGTCATTGGGTTTCTTGCACTTTTGGGGTTTTAATCATTAGATCACACACACATTCACTCTCTCATACTTCCAGACTCGGGGGAGGATAGGAAATAATCGTGACTGGAGAAAACTTCCCACCCCCTAGCCTGGAATCTAACCCATAACCCCTCGCACAGCAGACATATGCTCTACCGACTGAGCTACGGGACCAGCCAAAATAATTTTATTTCACTTGTAGAGAAATAATTGAAAAACAGTTTGGTTATTTCGTACCGTAGCGGAATGAGGCGTAATTCTAGCTCTTTGGTTGGCAACACATGCTGAAAAAAACACTGTATCATAACAGTTAAAAATCTGATGTATTACATTCACATGACTTTCTCTACCCTCTAACGCTTATTGGTGGGTATACAAATTATTCTTACGAAACTTTATTTTCCTATCTTCTTCACCTTATTCGAGAAAAATCTTTCCGGGAATATCTAAAATAAATAAATTCTGTTTTATTTATAAACGCTCTATAACTACTGTGGTTCTTAGCGTCCCATTCTATACTGGGCGTGAAAGACCGGAAATTTTGTTCTAAAGCCTCTTTATCTGGCTTGAGTTTCTTTTATATGCCGTAAATCTACGACACGGGACCAGTTCAAGGTAGCCATGCAAGGATTTTTACGCCCGAAAAAAATCCTTCGCCCTCCACCAGGTTTGAACCGCGATCTCGGAAACAAGAGGCTAGCATAGTAGCCCTAGACCATGACCCGGAAATAGCTGCATTACACATTTCGTTATAGATATAAATAAATTAGCCATAGTCAAATGTTTCAGAACTGCACGCTATACACTGGCCTTAAAATTACATGCTCTTTGCGTGCAATTTGAAAAGCAACTGAATATGAAAGGGCTCGTAAAAAATGACGTAGTAAAGAATTCGAACCATTAATAACAGATATCTCGGAAATGGCTGAGCACAAAAAAGTCATTTGAAATAAATTGTGTGTTTTAAAAGGTCTACATTTTTTGAGTAGTACGTTTTCGTCTATCACTTAACGTTTACCGTTTACACCAGATAATACAAAATTTCTTCTGAATTAAGTGAACTTTACAGAATATTCCCAGAGATATACATTTAATCTGTAATGTAAATATCTTTAATATATTTTTTAAATCAAAATAGTTTGAACCATTTTTAGAAAATAAAAAATTTCGAAAAAACTTCCTCATGAAGCGTACTTTGGGGTGGGATAAATTCATGAAAATCTTCGTGTCGCATCTTTGGAAAGTAGTGAACCTAAATAAGAAATTTGGTATTTGTCCATTTTTCGTTTTTTTTTTTGTTTTGATTATGCTGTTCACAGACACACACATACGCACACGTACACACATACACACGGACCTTTTTCTGAAAATGTTTTTTTTTTTGGAATCATGAGGGTTCAAAACATATATTTCTGATGAAATCTCGGTATCGAATTTTTGGGTGAAATGCAACACGTTCTTACCTACCATGTACGTGGTAGAAAAAGTAAAAATACCAGAAAACATTTTTGGAAAATAAAACTATTTACTATAATGCTGCATCGATATGTTTTAAAGAGAGGGATACTGATTAATTCCTTTTGAAGGTTTGCAAAAGCTGAGGAGACCAGATGCAAATTTACCCTGAAAACTCGAGTGTTCGCTATAATGAGTTGTTTGTTTCAATTTAGATTAATTAATAGTTGACGATAGCGTACCGCAAAATTTGTAATTATAACAAATAATTGCATATAAAACAATTAGTAGATTTACAGTGATGGCGGTGGATAAACCGAAGAAGGCGGTGTTTTTAGGAAAGGGTAGAGAGCGCTAGTAACATCCTCAATAATTATTATAACGGGCTAGCATCTAAATTTTCAACTTTACAGACTGAGCTCGTAAAATTTAAATTTATTTTTCATGTGAATGAATTTTGTATAATACACAATTCTTTACATTTTTGAGGGGCGGCATTGCCCATTTCCGAGATATTCACTGCCCTTGGTTTTAAGCGCTTGGTAACACTCATTTCTTTTTTATGATGTGCAGGAAGTATGGAATCCCGGTTATGATATCTCGATTATGACATGAGGCAGTATTTTTAACACTTAAATGATTTCAGTCTAATTATATAATATATAAATTCAATAACTGCCCCCTTAAAGCAACATGTGTATAATATAATATATAAAATGTATGTAACAGTCATTGTATTATGTTTATTTTTATTATTTACATGAATAATAATGTTATGTGAATGTATTACGTAATTTAATAATGTAGGAGCGGTGAGAATATAGGTCAAAAGTTGCTAACAATGAGGTAACAATGAGATAATCTTGAGGCAATAATGAATTAGAAAGTTTAATAATGCCATTAGTAATTCTTGGAAACAATAATGTGAGTTTTGAGACAGTTTATAAATAGCCAATCAACAAGCAGAAAAAGCTTAAGTTAAAAAAAAAAGTATTCTATTGGAGTAGGATTAGCCAATCAGAAACTAAAATAGAGCAAATTGTACAAATTTAAGCGGTAAACGCCAGTTGCTAGAAGGCAACTTACCTGAGCAGTTCGTTTGTTCGCTCAGACGTATTCAGTGTGAGACGAAAATTCATTATAAAGTTTACGTGTTAAAAAACAAGGTACAAGTAATTAATAAATAATCTCACAGCTCTCCATATATCAGTGAAGTGTTATTTAATCGTGTGAAGGATTAATAAATGGAGTGAAGTAAAATTATAATCTGTGTTAGCCTACATTCTTTAGCCGCATCACTCCTTGTTAAGAAATACATGTTTCTACAAATTAATACTGACGCAGCCGAGGCAAAAATAAATATATATTTAAAGAAACATAAAAATACAAAGTTGATTCCTAAACTTGGGGCGAAGGCCACCGGAAAGTAAACTTGGGCGAAGACCACCGAAAGTGAACATTGGGGCGAAGGCCATCGGAAACTTTGTACCATACGTGGGGCAGTTACTTCATCAAGTTTGGCTCCCCAACAGTTGAACTATAATACAACTCCTCCTAAAATAAACCTTCTACAGATGAAGTAGAGAGAGAAATTAAGTTTTGTATGATTAGTTGGTATATTAGACATAAAAGTAAACGATAGTGGATAGAAAAAGTCGCATGGCTTAATGCATGAGATACTTTTAGTGTAAGATAGAAAGTGCGCATGTTGAATGCAATGAAATGAAAGAAATTCTTCCTAAACTTAGAAAATAAACAGATGAAATTGCAAGAGTAAATTGCATCCCTAACTGCTATACCATTAACAGAAATAGTATTTCAGAAGTTTAAACTGAGTTAAACGACCGGGATGGCTCAGGCTGTAACGTCTGTGGCCCGTATTCGGGAGGTCCCGAGTTGAAATTTCTGGGGTCGGCCGAAGGTTTTTTTGCGGTTTTCCTTGGTCGCTAGGCGAATACCGGATAATTTGATCCGCGGATTTTCCTATCATTCCTTTCATCACTACATTTCATTTTCCGTCTTCTTCACCGCCAAATCAGGCTTTGGGCTGATCACTCATCCATGATCCAGAGCATGCTTGCTCCTCGACAAACTACTGACACAAGACATTGGCTTTTAAGTCCTTGGGGGTGCAAATCCTACAAAGAGGAGGGCCATCCGAAGAAGAAGCAGAACCTGAACTTGAGTTAAACATTTACACTGCAGTTTATGTATTCACCAACCCCAAATTTTTAATTAACGAATAAACGCTTTTACCCTTTAATCGGTAAAGTTTCTTCTTATCTTAAACAACAGTAATAATAATAATAATAATAATAATAATAATAATAATAATAATAATAATCTGACGTGATATAATCACATGACTTTCTCTACCCTCTATCGTTTATTAGCGAGTATACAAATTATTCTTAATAAAGCTTATTTTCCTATTTACTACATTTTAATCCAAATAAACCTTTGCAGAAACAGCTACATTACACATTTCGTTATACACACAAGAGAACAGTTAAATTTTTAAGAACTGAACGCCATATGCTGGCCTAAAACTCCATACTGTTTCCATGACTCGCGTTAAATAACTGAATGTTGACTTTACTTTGAAGTAATTTGTATTGAAGGAGTTGTATTATATTTCAACTGTTGGGTAGCCGAACTTGTAGTAGTTGCAACCGCACGTATAGTAAACAGTAGCCTTCGCCCCAAGTTTAAAAATATTAGCTTTGTAATTTGACTGTTTCTTTAGATATTATATTTATGTTTGCCTCGGCTGCGTCAGTATTATTGTTAGAGACATGTTTCTCTTGGTAGGGTTGAGGTGCGACTGAAGAATGTAGGCTTACACAGATTTTTAGTTTTAATTCACTCCTTTTTATTAATCCTTGACACAAATTAAATAGCACTTCACTGATATAGAGAGCTGTGAGATTCTTTTATTTAATAATTGCACTTTATAACACGTAAGCAATTTTCGTCTCACACGAATACGTATTTAATTTCTCGAGGACACATCTCGCGTCTGGTTATGAGCACTGTCTAGAAGCAACACGTCTGGTTATGAGCACAGTTTGGAGACAACTGAACTGTTTTCCACCTCTTAAATTTGTAAATTTCTGTATTTCAAGTCTCTGATTGACTAATCCTAGTCCAATAGAATACCTTCATTTAACTTAAGCTTTTTCTGGTTGTAGATTGGCTATTTTATAAACTGTCTCAAAATTTACATTATTGCTGCTCTAATAATGGCTAGTAGCATTTAAACTCCCTTACTCATTATTGCCTCAAGGTTACCTCATTGTTAGCAGCTTTAAACGTATTTCTCACAGCTCCTACATTATTAAATTACGTAATACATTCACATAACATTATTGAACATGTTTACAATAATATAAGCATATGCAATGACTGTTACATACATTTTACAAATTATTACATACACATATTGCTTCAAGGCGGGTTGTTATTGAATTTACATATTATAATTAGACTGAAATTATTTAAGTGTTAAAAATACTGCCTCAACTTTTAAGAAAATGACCGTAATGAACAATTCGAACTATTAAAGACGATATCTCAGAAATGTCTTATTCCCACTAAAAACATTTGAAATAAGTTATGTGTTTACCAGTTATACAAGATTATACAAAATTTCCTTCCGAATAAAGAGAACTTCATAGGCCATTCCCAGAAAATTCAAGATATACGTTTTATTTGTCATATAAATATCTTTAATTTTAGATAATTTTACTCAAAATCGGTAGAGCCATCTTTTATAAAATCATAATTTTCGAAAAATGTTTCATGTAAAGGGTAGCTGGGGTGGGAGTTTTTTCTTGGTCGTCGTGTCGCATCCTTGGAAGATATGAACTGAAATACCAGGTTTGGTATTTATCCGACTTTTGGTTTTTGAGTTTTGCTGTTCACACATAAGCAAATGTTTCCAAAAATTATTTATTTGGATTCAGGGGGCCTCAAAACCTCTATTTCTGGTGAAATCATGATATCGAATTTTTGGGTGGAATGCAATACCCTCTCTACGTACTATGTACCCGTAGAGAAAGCAATAATACATCCATCCCGCTGATTATAATCCCTATATTTTTCCTTTCTCTACTACATATAGTAGGTAGGGAAAGTATTGCATTTCACCCAAGAATTAGATACCAAATTTCAACGGAAATACATGTTTTGAGGCCCCCTTAATCCAAAAAAGCATTTTTGGAAAAAGGTACATGTGTGTGTTTGTGTGTGTGTATGAACAGCATAATTCAAAAACGAAAAGTCCTATAAACACCAAACTTGGTATTTAGGGTCAGTATCTTTCAAAAATGGGACACGAAGATTTCAAGAAAATCCCTAAACCCCAAGTGATACATTTTTCGAAAAATTTTATTTTTTTCAAAAATGGCTATAATGATTCGATTAAAATATCATATATTTAAGATATTTTCATGACAAATGAAATGTACGAGTATATCTTAAATTTCTGGGAATGCCCCCTAACTCCTCTTCATTTGGAATGTCTTTTGCATAACTGGGAAACCCGTAGGAGATAGATAAAATGTTTCTGCACAAAAAATGTAGATCTCGTTAAAACACACAGTTTGTCATATACACTTTTTGGGGGGAAGTGCACCATTTTCGAGATATTCCTTGTTATTTGTTTGAATTTTCCAATACTTATACTTTTTCTCAAATGGGAATTCGTAATTCGTTTTTTATGTCCTGGGCATGCAAAGAGAATGGAATACTTCACATAGCAGCCAGCTCTTAAAATATTCGACTATCGCTTAAAGCCTACCAATTCCCCTTGTATCTACAAGAAAATTAGCAATAAGATACAGTAAGTAGGCTTTAAGCGATAGTCAAATATTTTAAGAGTGGGTCGCTGTGTGATGGCTTTGAAATGCCGTTCTCTTTCCATGGCCAAGAGGGAAAGAAAGAATAGTGGTATTCATCTTGAGAAAAGTATAAGTATTTGAAAATTCAAATCAATAACAAAGAATATCTCGGAAATGATTAACGTCACAAAACTTTTTTATTTGACATAAATTGTGTGCTTTAACAATACCTACATGTTTTATGCAGTAAGATTTTGCCTATCTGTTACGGTTTAACAATTATTCAAAGGCCTTTCGGAATGAAGAGGAATTCACAATCTCTTACGAGAAAATTCAAGATATGCATTTCATTTGTCATGAAGATATCTTAAACATATGGTATTTTAATGAAAATCGTTAGAACCATTTTTGAGAAAACTTATCCTTGTAAGGGATAGTTTCACGTGGGGAGATATTCTTAAAAACCTCCGTTTCGCATCCTTGGAAGACGCTTAAATATCAAGTTCGGTGTTTAACTAATTATTTGTTTTTGAGGTATGCTGTTCACACACACAGACGGATTTTTTCTAAAAATCGTTCTTTGAATTCAGAGAGCCCCAAAACGTGTATTTCGGATGAAATCTCGGTATTAAATTTTTGGGTGGAATGCAATACCTCCTCTACTTACTATAAGTAAGCATAAAGAAGGCAAAACGAAGTAAGATACGAGATAGGGAAATGTTTTATGGTAGGGTATAGTGCGAAAACTTTCATATTGCAACGGAGGTGAGGAAAACGATTCAACCTTTTGATGTGGAGAAGAATGGAGCGTGAGAAATGGATAGATGCAATGTAAGTGATGGAGCTTTTTAAAAGAATGAGAGAAGGAAGAACATTGCTGAAACCGACCAGGAAAAGGAAAAGAAATCGGCTAGACTATTTGATGAATAGAAAATACTTATAAGAGACGCACTGAAAGAAATGGTGAGAGGGAAAATCGCTCAGGCAAAAATTACCGGGTGACAAAAGTACAGTGCCTTCGTTTTAAGCCAAGGCCACAACCGCCTTATATGCGTATCGGCCGAGACGGCAGCGACCTCGGTATTATGCCACTGCTCAGAAGCGGCGCAGGACGTGTCAAGGATACCTTAATCAGCTGTGAACTGTCTCAGTGTTACTTTGTCTTCATGTTGTGAGGTGTTTCGACAATACGTGTGTTGTGTGTCATTTCCTTAGGAATGTTATTCTCTTATTAGTCCACGGAAATGCCTGCCTGCCAACAAATTCACGTTTGAACAGAGTATCTTTATGAACGATACATAGGTGAAAACTGAATCTTGTAGACAGACATGTAGACAATTTCAGCAGCAATTTTCTGGTTATCCAGTTCCGGGTAGAGACACTGCGAGATGTTTGGTCAATAAATTTAGAACAACGGATCGCTAAACTCTAAAAAATAAAGTTTATAGGAACAATCCCCATATGACAGACGAACTTAAGGACAATATAATTGAAATTATGAACATTACGCAAGAAGAAATGCGTGTGAATGGTGATTTCATCCGACGATATCAAGAATGTCTTCGCGCAGATGGACATCACTTTCAACAACACTCATAACAAGGTTAGTACTCATTACACATATGTTACTAACACTCGTAGTAAGTAACGCGGGAGTGGGAATGGAAAACCCCGCAGTGTAGTAGACTGTGTACTTCGCACGAGTACATGTGGTCATGGCATAAAACAAAGGCACTGTATAAACATAAATGACTCCTATGCAGAGATTAATACGAAAGTGGAAAATAAGGAAGAAAGGAAACGCTTTGTTTTCATTGAACGAATTGTCTTTGGACAGAAATCTGTGATTGATTGACTAATAATGTATTCGATTAAGTAAGCTTAATAAGCCATTAACTCTGTTTCGTAAAACTTGACAGTTCTACAGATGACAGTAAAACATGGTAATGACAATTTTATTGTAAGACTCCACAAATCTGTGCTTCATTAAACCACTGAAATATTTAAATATATCACCACGTGTCTTGACACATTGTAAAAGTTGCAGTACAGATAATAATGATGCCATGTTACTGTATCATAAACATTTGAAATTATAGGTAAACGTCTAACAGTTCTTACTCTGTTCTACGCCTGTAATAATAATAATAATAGTAATAATAATAATAATAATAATAATAATAATAATAATCATAATAGAAGCAGCAGTAGCAGTAACAGAACTTGTGCTATTCACGTCTTTTTACTTTCTCTACTACGTATAGTAAGAAGGGAAAGTATTGTATTCCACCCAAAAAATCGATACCGAAATTTCACCGGAAATACATGTTTTGACAACCCCCTGAATCCAAAAAAAGCATTTTTGGAAATATGTCCGTGTGTGTGTGTGTGTGTGTGTGTGTGTCTGTGTCTGTGAACAGCATAACTCAGAAACGAACAGTCGGACAAACACCAAACTTGGTATTTAGGATCAGTATCTTCCAGAGATGCGACACGAAGGTTTTCAAGAAAATCCACCCACCCCAGACTACCCTTTACATGGAGCATTTTTCGAAATTTTTATTTTTCCCAAAAATGGCTCTAACGATTTTGATTAAAATATCATTTGTACCTATGAAATGTATATCTCGAATTTTCTGGGAATGTCTCCAAAAGTATTCTTCATAGTGAACGACTTTTGCATAACTGGTAAACCATAAGAGATATACAAAATTTTACTGCACAAAAAATGTAGATCGCGTTAAAATACACAATTTATGCCATGTACATTTGTTTTGTGGGTGAACCATTTTCGAGATATTGTTTGTTATTCCCTTAAATTTTCCAAAACTTATACTTTTTCTCAAATTCGTTATTCATGTTTTTGTCCTGGTAATGCAAAGAGAATGGAATACTCCACATAGCAACCACCTCTTAAAACATTTGACTATCGCTTAAAGCCTAGCAATTCCCCTTGCATCTACATGAAAATTAGCAATAAGATTAACATCTCGATATCTCGATTAACATGAAGTATATGGAGAATAAGCGTTTGTAAAAATAGTTTGTACAAGAGTCGAGAAAGTCGTGTGAGTGTAACACATCAGATTTTTATTTATTGCGATACTAGTCCTATATTTTCATGATATAAAGTAAATAAAAATGTTGGTAAACTTTGCCTTATTATTGCTTTCCTGTTCACGCATTTTCATATCAGTATTGGCTCGCTTAGTAAATTGAAACGGCTGCATTTTAGGTACTAAAGGTTTTATAACTGCACTGCTAATGCCTGTTCATTTTTACTTTCTCTACCATGTACCTAGTAGATAGAGATGGTGTTGCTTTCCACCCAAAAATTCGATACCGAAATTTCATCGGAAATACATGCTTTGAGGTCCACTGAATAAAACAAAACTTTTTAGAAAAAAGACCGCGCGCGCGTGTGCCTATGAACAACACAACCCAAAAACGAAAATTCGGTTAAATACCAAACTTGTTATTTCGATTCAGTACCTTCCAAAGATGGAAACGATGATTTTCAAGAATATATCACACCCCAAACTACTCTTTAATTGAAACGTCTTTCGAATTTTTTTATTTTCTGAAACATGGCTCTTAACGATTTTGATTAAAATACTAATATATTAAATATATTTACATGACAAATAAAATGTATATCTGGAATTTTCTGGGAATAACCTGTGAAGTTCTCTTTATTCGGAAGGAGTTTTGTACAACTTGTTATAAAGTTATACGATAGACGAAAAGTACTACACAAGAGATCTCTTTAAAACACACGATTTATTTCATATAACTTTTTTGTGTCATCATCCATTTCGAGATATTCTTTATTAATGGTTCGAATTGTTCAATACTTTGCTATTCTTTTTAAGTTCTGACGATTTTCAGTTGTTTATCGCGATTGCGTGGGAACAGTATGGAATTTTAAAACTAGCAGTTCTTAAACATTTGACTGTCGCTGTTCTTTTGCATTTATAACGAAATGTGTAATGTAGCTATTTCTGCAAACGTTTATTTCGATTAAAATGGAGTAGACAGAAAAATAAATTAAAAATCTGACGCGTTGCACTCACATGACTTTCCCTCCTCTTGTACAAACTATTTTTACAAACGCTCATTTTCCATCCACTTCATGTTAATCGAGATATCGAGAGGTTAACCTTATTGCTAATTTTCTTGTAGGTGCAAGGGGAATTGGTAGGCTTTAAGCGATAGTCAAATCTTTTAACGGCTGGTTGCCATGTGGAGCATTTAATTCTCTTTGCATGTCCCAGACATATAAAAAATTCTAATGTGTTGCACTCACATAACTTTTTCTACTCTTGTACAAACTATTTTTATAAACACTTATTCTCCATATGCTTCATGTTAATTGAGATATCGAGATGTCAATCTTATTGCTAATTTTCTTGTAGATGCAAGGGGAATATGGTAGGTTTTAAGCGATAGTCAAATATTTTAACGCTGATTGCTATGTGGCGCATTCCATTCTCTTTGCATGTCCAGGACAAAAAATATGAATAACAAATTTGAGAAAAAGTATAAGTATTGGAAAATTTAAGGGAATAACAAGCAATATCTCGAAAATGGTTCACTCAACAAAAGAAATGTATATGATATAAATTGTGTATTTTAACGCGATCTACATTTCTTGTGTAGTAAAATTTTGTGTATCTCTTATGGTTTACCAGTTATGCAAAAGTCGTTCACAATGAAGAATACTTTTGGAGACATTCCCAGAAAATTCAAGATATACATTTCATTTCTCATGACAATATATTTAACATTTGATATTTTAATCAAAATCGTTAGAGCCATTTTTGAGAAAATTAAAATTTTCGAAAAATCTTCCATGTAAAGGGTAGTCTGGGGTGGAGGAATTTTCTTGAAAACCTTCGTTTTACATCTCTGGAAGATACTGAACGTAAATACCAAGTTTGGTGTTTATCCGACTGTTCGTTTCTGAGTTATGCTGTTCACAGACACACACAGACACACACAGACACACACACACACACACACACACACACTCGGACATGTTTCCAAAAATGCTTTTTTTTTGGATTCAGGAGTCTCAAAACATGTATTTGCGGTGAAATCTCGGTATCGAATTTTTGGGTGGAATACAATACTTCCCCTACTTAGTATACGTAGTAGAGAAAGTAAAAACGAATAACGAATTCCCATTTGAGAAAAAGCATAAGAATTGGAAAACTCAAACAAATAACAAGGAATATCTAGGAAATGGTTCACTTGACAAAAGAAATGTATATATCGTAAATTGTGTATTCTAATGAGATCTACATTTTTTGCAGTATAACGTTGTCTATCTCTTACGGTTTACCAGTTATGCAAAAAATATTCATAATGAAGAGGAATTTGGGGGGCATTCTCAGAAAATTCAAGATATGCATTTCGTTTGCAATAAAAACTATCTTAAATATATGTTATTTTAATCAAAATCGTTAGAGCCATTTTTGAGAAAATCAAAACTTTCGAAACATTTTCCATGTAAAGGCAATCTAGGGTGTGGGAATTTCTTGAAAATCTTCAAGTCGCACCTTTGAAAGATAATGGACCTATTTGCTTTATCCGATTTTTTGTTTTTAAATTATCCTGTTCACAGACACATACATGCATGATCTTTTTCTAAAAATGTTCTTTTGGATTCAGAGGCCTCAAAACATGTATTTTCGATGAAATCTCAGTATCGAATTTTTGGATGGAATGCAATACTTGCCCTAATTACTATACGTAGTAGAGAAAGTAATAAGCTTTCGTAAGGTAAGCTTTTACACCGATTAATAAATGATAGAGAATAAAGAAAGTCATGTCAGATTTTTCTATATACATTTGTTCCAAGAAAAACGTTTGATAAATAGTAAACAGAAACAGTTCTTTACCACGTACTGTAAGTACGTTACCTCGCAACTCCTAACACGCGGCCCTACCTCACCTAGAAGCTCCTGCCGCTTTTTTTGGCCCCTATTTTCCTGCTCGAGAAGGGGTCAAGGAGCTGCAGAGGTCATTCTGAAGAAACTTGGTGCCCCAAGAGCTCCATGACATTCACGGCCTCCTTCCCTTCCACTCGGTATACTTCTCGTTTGCTTCTTTTTGCCCACCTATGCTGCTGCCACCAGCGGGCGATACGCGCAACAGAATCGTAAAGGTACGGAGAGTAAGGTGTTATTCGGTCAGTCTCCAACTGTCGACCGAGCAGACAGTAGTGTAATACAAGTTGCCGGGTTATACACAAGGAACATGACGTCTCTGGAAGATAAAAGTGAGCAAAAACTTTATAACGTTACTCATTAACTTTTTTTATCATATATATTCAACTTTTAGTGTTATAATCAAAGAAGAAACTCTAACGTGGTGATTTTTTCAACAAAATTAATTGATATAATTGCATTGTTGCAGTCACACAGAGTTGTGGTGATTTTTAACAGCACATTACAAAAACAGGCGCATTTGACATGTATGGAAGAAAATGTAATTGTGTTCAGTAGTGTAAATGAACCTATAATGTCTAAATTGTTAGCCCGGCCACGTGGCCTATTTAAACGGTAGCAGAGGCAATTTTAACATTTGTTTGCAGATGTTATCTACAAAATAAATTCTCTTGACTAGGTAAACATATCCTTTCATTTGTTTACTTAGATTAACGGCTGTCAAACTATATAATATCTGACAACTGCATCAGATTTACTATCTTGTTGAACTTAACACTTTAAAAATAAAAATGTATAACCGCAAATTAACAAATAATTTAATTATATCGTTCATTTTGTTGTAATGTCATTGTTTTGAAATAGCGTTAATTTATCAGCTCTTGAGATGTTTATTTTGCGCATCTTGAAATGGTAAACATTGCTTCATTACATTACTTTGAAGAATTTTATTAAGTTAGCATTACAACTCTGATAGTATTTTCGTAAAATATTTATTATTATTGTTATTATGATCAACATTATTTGCACTCCGAACTTGAGATAGACGGAAAATGATTGCAGAGAGAATCGATATGCGAACCTTTGGAGCAAAAGGCAGACGTCCTGACAACCAGGTCACTTCTACCGTTAATACCACACATTCATTGTTCTTGATATAAGGTTGTATTTGGAATTTTAATTTATTTTTCTTTCTGACCTTTATATTCCACTCTCTCCCCCGTTTTTATCAAAGGCTATTTATTGCACAAATGCATCTATTTCTGTTTTCCAAGAAACGAGTGATTTTTACTTTCTCTACTTCGTATAGTAAGTAGGGGAAGTATTGTATTCCATCCAAAAATTCGATACCGAGATTTCACCGGAAATATGTTTTGAGACCCCCTAAATCCAAAATAAGCATTTTTGGAAACATGTCCGTGTGTGTGTGTGTGTGTGTGTGTGTGTGTGTGTGTGTGTGTCTGTGTGTCTTGTCTGTCTGTGTGTCTGTGAACAGCATAACTCAGAAACGAACAGTCGGATAAACACCAAACTTGGTATTTAGATTCAGTATCTTCCAGAGATGCGACACGAAGGTTTTCAAAAAAATCCCCCCAACCCAGATTACCCTTTACATGGAACATTTTTCGAAAATTTTAATTTTCTCAAAAAGGGCTCTAACAATTCTGATTAAAATATCATATGTTTAAGATATTTTCATGACAAACAAAATGTATATCTTGAATTTTCTGGGAATGTCCCCAAAAGTAACCTTTGGATAACTGGTAAACCATAAGAGATAGACAAAATTTTACTACACAAAAAATGTAGATCGCATTAAAATACTCAATTTATGTCATATACATTTTTGTTGTTGAGGAACCATTTTCGAGATTTTGCTTGTTATTCCCTTAAATTTTTCAATACTTATTTTCTCAAACGGGAATTCGTTATTCATTTTGTTGTCTTGGATATGCAAAGAGTATTAATCAGTGGCAAAGGAACCATTTTCGAGATTTTGCTTGTTATTCCCTTAAATTTTTCAATACTTATTTTCTCAAAGGGGAATTCGTTATTCATTTTTTTGTCTTGGATATGCAAAGAGTATTAATCAGTGGCAAAGAGAATGGTGCTGCACATAGCAACCACTATTAAGAGTAATGTCTATGCTTAAAGGCTACTGTATTTCTATATTGCCCTTGTAAATATATATTCCCCTTACATCTATAAGAATATTAGCAATAAGATAGAGTCTGCAAATGTTTATCTCGATTAACATGAAGTAGATGGAGAATAAGCGTTTGTAAAAATAGTTTGTACAAGAGTAGAGAAAGTCATGTGAGTGTAACACATCAGATTTTTAAGTTAGAAATTGTCATCGTGACCTGAAATCAATATTAAGTGAATGCCAAACACATTAGGTTAATATTTTTAATGTAGTCTTGCCGATTTTATGGAACTTTTCGATCGGAATGAATTAATTCCGATAACAGCAAATCGAACTATTCCAATAATTAAGCTATGTCTACACGACAGCAGCAGATAGAGCTAAAGATAAGGGCTGACTGCAGTTGAATAAATGGTTATAAGAAGTCAGTGTCTCTCTCTGACTCCAAAACTCTAATTAGTGTGTTGCAGAAGACCTGGCGATTATCTTGTAAACAGTTAGTTGAGAACGTACACGTACTTTCAGCTCTAATAATTAGTGCTAGTAGTCAAGTTGAACTTTTTTCACATATCTCGTGACAGAAATAGGGAGCACAAAAGATTGTGGGAACCGTGGGTCGTGGGAATGACATTCAATGGGCAGATCAACTCGTCTATATGACTGAGAGATTAATAAATCAGTCTAACTTTCTATATTAGATCTCATTTTATAATTAACTGGCGTACCTAGCTTTCTGCGAGTGGTGTTTAAAACATCGAAAGCATTTAATTATATTCAATTGTCACCGTATTCTTATGGATTTATTGTGTATTGTTGCAGAAATGTTTAATGTAAATCCTTCCTTTACCCCTCACAATTCTTATGTAAAGTTGCCGTGATATTCCTAATAAAGGATGAAAATTTTCCGAAAATAATTGCGAATATTGCGTTTCTGATTTTCTTAACCTCCTTCCGACATTTTTCAAATGCTGTATCCTGTAGAGGTGAAGGAACTATCGTAATGGTCGAGTAGCTTCTATATAAATTACAGCAGATGAAAAATTTAAATGCTGTACCTTCTCTCTAGTCCCATAGTTATTTAACTGCATAGGGCCTCATAGATTTCATATAATATAGAAACCCCCACATCAGTACCGTGACATACCGAATGCGGACCACAGACGTTAAGACTGATTCACAACCAACGAGAACGGTAACCAGAACGAGAACAGAAAGTTGAAATACATATATTCAAATGGGAGCGTTCACAATCGACGGGAAAGCCTTCCCTGGCCCAGGAAACGAGAAAGAAGACTTGCCCAGTTTTAACGTTCTCGTTCCCGGGCACGGCATATTAGATCCATATTGTGCATATTAAACTCTTCCACCTAGAAATTATTCTAGGCGACTGTGACATGATAATCCACTAGTGCTCTCTATAGTCGCAAGCTAGAAACATGAATCTGGACGAAATTTCATTAGTAGTAAATGTGCTTCCTAACCTCAGATCCTGACCCGAAAATCCAATGAGCGTTGGTTCCTCTGTAGTTTGTGTACATGCAACTCAAAAACTGGTTATTGCCTCAAAAACGATGGCAGAAACTACAAAGAGCAGCAAAAACCGGCGAAAATTAAAAAAGAGCAATAAACAAGTTTAATGTATGCCATTAAGTAAAGGAATGAAAGCTTAGCTCAACTAAAGGGACCGAAAATGTAATGGATATGCATTAGATAATGTTTACTTTGTCGAATTTTGATGTTGGCTAACCCGCATTACTTTGGCTAAATTGGAAGTAGGTGAAAAAGTATCATTGGTCAGTTAAAAACAAATGAAATACCAATGCCCAAAATCGACTTTCGCTTAATGATCACCGATATGCGTTCTCGTTACCGGGCTGTTAGCTAGCTGTGGCAGTTGTGAACGAATATCTTGTATTCTGGATTGCTTCCAGTTCTCGTTTCCGTTTTGGTTACCGTTTTCGGGCGATTGTGAACCAGCCTTTACCGCCTGAGGCTTTCCGCTCGGTTAATCCCCATTCTCACGCCAACTTAAACATTTTGGAAATTATACACTCCTTAAGCATCCAGTAAAATAATCTTCTCATTTATTAATTATAAATTTTGGGTTTAAAAAGTGTTTGTTACTTGGAGACATTTCCTCTTTATATTATTATTTAGCATATGGTGGTAATTAACTTGATGTCCTCCATGGTCTAGAGATACCATGCTAGCCTCTGGTTCCTGAGGTCGCGAGTTCAAACCTGGCGGAAGGCGCTGGATTTTTTTCGGGCGTAAAAATCCTTAGCATGGCTTCCTTCGGAAGGGAAGTAAAGAGGGTGGACCCGTGTCGTAGATTTAGGGTACGTAAAAGAACCTCAAATTGATAGACGCCTCTCAGCAAAATTTCAGGTTTTTCACGTCCAATATAGAATTAGATGCTAAGGCCATAGTAGTTAAAAGAGTGTACATAAATAAAAACTAAAAAAAAGAAAGAAAATTCTGATCTGTTGCACTCGCAGGAGTGTAACTCTATTCTTGTACAAACTATTTTTTACAAACGCTTATTATCCATCTACTTCATGTTAATCGAGATAAACATTTGCAGAAATTATCTTATTGCTAATTTTGTTGTAGGTGTAAGGGGGGGGGAATACGGTTGGTTTTAAACGATACTCAAATCTTTTAAGAGCTGGTTGCTATGTGGGGCATTCCATTCTCTTTGCATGTCCAGGACATAAAAAACGAATAACAATACCCATTTGAGAAAAAGTATAAGTATTGGAAAATTCAAACAAATAACAAGGAATATCTCTAAAATGGTTCATTGGACAAAAAAAGAAATATACATGACATAAATTGTGTGTTTTAATGAAATCTACATTTTTGTGTAGAAAAATGTTGTCTTATCTCTTACGGTTTACCAGTTATGCAAAAATCATTCAGAAAGAAAAGTACTTTTGGGGACATTCCCAGAAAATTCATTATATACATTTTATTTTTCATGAAAATATCTTAAATATATGATATTTCAATCAAAATCGTTACAGCAATTTTTGGGAAAATCAAAATTTTCGAAAAATATTGTAAAGTGTAGTCTGGAGGGGGGGAGAGATTTTCTTCAAATCTTCTACAGAACCTAAATACCAACTTTCGTATTTATTCGACTTTTCCTTTGGAGTTATGCTGTTCACACACACACACACACACACACACACACACACAGACCTTTTTCTAAAAGTGCTTTTTTTTAGATTCAGGAGATCTCAAAACATGTATTTCCGGTGAAATCTCGGTATCGAATTTTTGGGTGGAATACAATACTTCCCCTACTTACGGTACGTAGTAGAGAAAGTAAAAAATGTATTACAAGATACAGCTTTAGTACATTAAAGCTTACTTGC